>SMDT01000040.1:0-223757 GCA_005392925.1 Aquilaria sinensis | reverse complement strand
CAGTCCATATTTATACACTTTATTCTCTAGTGATATTATGGGTTCACTGTAATATGTATGGTTGTATGATTGTCACAATAATGTAATTGGTGGTAAAGAGTCCAGGGGTAAAGTCTTTTAGAATAACTTGCAACCAAAATAGCTCACTAGTCACCACCGCCATGGATTTATATTCAATTTTAGCCTAGGATTTATTCACTATTGGTTGCTTATTCATTCTCCAAGATAATGGAGTGTCTCCAAAGGGCATGTGGTACACTATTACAAAACAACGAGTATTTAGGAAAGCCCCCCAATCTGTGTCGTAGAAGGCTTTCAACTTCAGCTTATTATCCTATAGAAACAAAAGAGTATGGCCTAGGACACTCTTTTATGTAATGCAAGACTTTAAGAGCTGCATTTTGGTGTTCCACCATAGGTTGCCGTATGAACTCGCTCAATCTCTTAACTACGTAATGTTGCGAGTGTACAATATATCTTAAAACCACACTTTACTTGTAAGTGTATGGATCGTTTTGTAGGACCAGAGAATAGGTGTTGATCCCACAAGGATTACAGAATGAATTATGACAACCAACTTTAGGTTAACCAATCAACAACCATACAATTTTAGTTTATATAATCAACTACCTTAACTAAGCACTTAAAGTGTTTTCATTTTAAACCAAAACCTAAGCACTATAACCTAAGCAACTAAGTCACACTTTTTAAGGGTTTTTTTGTTATTAAAACTAAACACACTTCCTATGATTCTCATTACTTGACTTGGTTAAGCTGGCGAAATAATCCTAGGTTCTAGCTCTCTTTACTTCTTGGTGATGTGTTTTCTTTAGTTCCTTGTTCTCTAAGAAACTATTTCTCTACCCCAAGCTAAGAAGGATTCTCATCTCTAATACTATCTTAGGATGAGGCATTAACAAGTTTTATTTACCATCACCCTAGCAATTGAGACAAGTCTCTCAACTGCGCCTATAATCACCACCTTTCTTTCCTACGTCCAATTCTTTTTTCACTTTCCCGAGCATCAAGTAGAATCTTGGCATTAATTAATTATGGCGATCAACCAATCAAGCAACAATTTAGCACAAGGCGAGAAATGAACAAGCTTTGAAAAGGAAAACTAAATACCTAATCTTGTTTTCAACCAACAAAACCAATGTCAAGTAACTACAACCAAAGAAAGTGTAAAACAAACTACTCCAAAGCTAGAAGAAGAACAATAAACATCATCATTGGATTTAACACAAATTCACCAAATCAAAGAAAGAAATTAAGAAGGAAGGAACCAAGAACACATTGTAGACTGTATAACTTGATCACCAAGGCAATTCCTAGCTCATCGTCCAAAATTCAAAAATTCTAAAATGATGGACACAAGAATCCTCAAGAACACTTTCAATCTCTCTAAGGAGGCTATAAGTAAATATATGATGAAAATTCAAAACCCTAGCTAAAATTGATGCAAATATAATGCTAAAGTTTTATCCTCTTCCATCTTCCTCAAATCTTCTAATGGTAAACTTGGTAGGTGAATAAAGTGGGCCCTCAAACTTATAAAATGTTTCTTTGAAAAAGTAGTCCCCTTCTTATTTGAGTGCAAAGTTCGATCGCACTTCTCATAGTGTAGTCTTACTTTTGCATGTAGCTGACAAAGTGCAGTTCCACTTTCTGAAGTGCGATCGCATTTGAACTCCTTGAGTATTTTCTCTTCATTGGAAGTACAATCACATTATTTGGAGTGCGATCGCATTTTTTGTCTTTTCAGCATCCTTCTACTCCTAACTCCTCCAACTTCGCTCCCTTGTCCAATTTAGCCTCAAATTCTCCTCTTCATTCATTTAAGCCCTGTAAAGGTGAAATACAATAAACAAAACTCAAACAATACTAAGTACGAGTAAAATAAAACAATTTAAAGCACAAAAGTGGAGGAAAAATATATAGGAACTCATGTGACTATCACACCCCCAAACTTACATATTTAATGGCCCTAGCAAATGCAACCTAATAAACTACATGAAAAACAACTAAAACACGCAAGCTAACAATTCATACCACACCACACTATGAAAATATTACCTTAACGCACTTAAATTGGTAGAAATTAGTCAAAGAATAAAAAGTGAAGTCCTTGTTAACAAAGATAGAGGGTGTTATCTAAGTGTTGCACTCTCTTTTAATGGTGGAGTTGCTTTAGTGGCTTTACTTTGTGTTCATTCCTTATGACCTTGGTAGGGGATCTATCTTTCCTCCGCTAATTTTCTTGAAGGAATTTGCATATTCACAAAGGTTGAATGGTGTTTGCACAAGGTTGAAACAAGGCTAAGTTTGGTGAATGAAGAAATTGGATAAAGGCTTTATATGGTGGAACTAAAAACACTAGCATTGCTTGTACACATGACTATGGGCATTAGAGACAAATCTAAACACCCAAGCCTTTCTATTCAATACTAACTTTCAAAACAACGAAAAAAACCATAACCAAATTTCTAAACATTAACATGAGCTCAAAAAAAGGTAAATAAGCAGTTTTAGACTTTATTTACAACTTGAAGTTTTGTGTTTATACATTTTTTTAGCGAGGGTTTTTCCACTTTGAGCTTGCTTTTACTTTTTTTCCTTAAGAAACAAACAACCAAAAGATGTCCAAAACTAAACCCCTAACCAACATTGAGCTCATTCGAAAAATGTAAACTCACAAAAATCCAAACCTTCCATTTGACGATTAGGTACATGTCAACCCAAATTACCCCCCAAAATGTACCCCCACACTTATTATTTATCCTCCTCAAAACATACACATTCATTCTAACTCTCCAATGCCCCAAAATAGAATAAGCACCACTAATTCTAAGGACAATGAAAGATCTCCACAGCCTAACAAAGTCTAGGTCCAAACATAAAGCAAACACTTTTAATAAAAAATTTCTCATAGCCTATAATTTCTAGAGGCTCAAAATGCTCACTGGTTGAAAACAGTATTCTCTACCTAAGTCAACAAAAAACATATTTTAACTTCTTTAAAAAATTTAACAACGAATTTAAGTTTGCTGGGCATATAATCACCTATAGTATTTTTACGAGCTGGGTTCCTAAATGCAATACTCAACCTAAATGCAAGCTATATATACCTATATGCAACCTATGCATATCATGCAAACATTAAAAACAAAAATGAATGAATGTGAACAAGCATGCACAAGGAAAATCACACATAAAAAAATAAAAATCACACATAAACAACAAAATGAACCTCACAACAATGCATGAGATTAAAAAAAATAAATGCACATTAACTATACTATATACAAACAACAAATTCAAGTATGAAACTCAAATTAACTCCTTCACACACTTAAAATTTACATTGTCCTCAATGTGGGAAAATAAAAAGGATTATAATCATACGTAGGGAGGCAAATGGGTTGCTTCCCTAATCCTTTAACATGTGGGAAGGAAAACCACATGAAGTACCACCAGCGAAAAGGATTAAACTTTAAGCTAGGAAGGATAATGAGGGTTTTTCCTTGGCTGTCTGTGACCTCTTTTCTCGACTTGGACAAAAGAGCTAGGCTTACTGCCTATGTCTGTACAACCACTCCAAGTGGATCATTAGGGAGGATGATTCCTCTTTCCTCAAACAACTTAGTGAGAAGTTCTAGGAAGACCATACTTATAGTGTTGTCCCGTGAGTCATTATCTACCACAACCATGTCATCCACATATATCAAAACTGTAAGGAAGTTGTCATTAAATGCTTTAGTGAATAATGAACTATCTAAATAGGACTAAACAAAACTATAATACTCCAATGACATTGCTAATTTATCATACCATTCTCTAAAGGCTTGTTTTAGCCTATAGAGGGAGTTTTTTAATCGACAAATGCATTCATATCCAATTTATACGGTGGCTCCATGTAAATTTTCCCATGCAAATCTTTACGCAATAACATTTTGTGAACAGCTGCTACCGTCAAGAGACACAGTACAATAGTCAATTTTGTAACTAGTGCAAATATTTCACTATAATCCAAGCTTCTATCTGTGTATAAGATTTAGCAATGAGTCTTACCTTGTAGCATTCCACTGATCCATCTAATTTTGTGTTTCACCTTGTACACCTATTTGCAACCAACCACCATTTTTTCATTTTAGAAAATTCTAAAATCCTAAGTATGTTTAGTCTTCCAATGCATCTAATTCTTGCTGTATTGCTTGTCTCCAACATGGCTCATTCTAGGCCATTGGATTTGACTTGGGCAATGTGCAAGTTAAAATTGCTTCCAAGGAAGCATTGATGTTTCGGATAAAATGATTTGTTGCTTATATAAGAAGGAAGAAGATAGTGTTTACTTACAGGGGCAACATTTGAGTGACTTGCATGGCCAGGGTGGCTGTATTGATAATCTATCAGATATGAAGGTGGTTATCTAGTATGGTTGCTTTTTCTCTGCCATTTTGTCATGCATTGTCTCTTAAATTTTTTGCATTTTGCTCACCCTCATCATTCCCATTATGTAAAGCTAGTCCACTGTTATGTTCCGTTGGTTCACTCTACGCACCAGCAATGTCATCTTGTAAAAGGAACTCATTGTTTAGGGAAAAAAAACCACTAGCTATTCAAGTTGTTGTTGGACACCTGTGTTTTGGGCTACGGCTTCCTTCTTTAGCTTGTAAGGGAAAATTGACTCATAGAAATTAACATCTATTTGAGATAAAAAAAATTTTTTGCTTTCTTCTAAAACATAACCTTTATAACTTTTTCTGTTGTTAGGGTAACCCGGAAACAGACAAGGCTTTGCTTTAGGTTTAAACTTATCTTTGGGATGTATGGGGTTGATTGCATTACAAAGGCAACTTATCAGGGCATAAATGTAGTTTAGAGATGGCATTGACTCCATGGAAAGAACTTGAGAATGAATTTGTCTTGAACTTCGGTTCTAAATGCATAAGAAATCGGTGTAAATGTTCTCTCTCTTTTTGCGAGCTATTCTTTTGCCAAGCCACATGTTTAGTTAGTTTTGCAAGGACATGTAGTCACTCAACTCATCCCAAAACCCTTCAACTTGGTGTAATAAGCAGTCACTGATAATGACCTTGGGCTTGTTAATAGGATGTTTTTTCTCCTTGCCTCAAAGGCATGTGCCTCACTTCTGTGCCATATCTCTCTTATAGGTCACGCCATAACCTAAGGGCGGATTCACGGTAAGCAATCAAGTCATGTAAAGTTGGGCTAATTGTATTCACTAATTAGTTACCCACTAACCCATCACATTTACAACATGTTGTTGCCTCCAGGTGCTTTCCTTAATCTAGGCAACTTAGCGTTCACGAACTGTTGATGAAACAAAATAAATTGTCTTTCTTTTTAGCTCTGGAGTAAATGTTGATGAAACAAAATAAATTATCCACTAACCCATCACATTCACGAACTGTTGACTAAACAAAATAAATTCTTTTAAATTTTTTTAAGTAAAATTGTCTTTCTTTTTAGCTCTGCTTTATGTGCTTGGCTCATCTATCTTCTCCTCGGTATCATCGGTATTAGTTGTTGTGGGCTTGGTTGTATATCATTTCTTTGTTTTTCCTAAACATGTTCGATCACTATAAAATAGAATTGATGCTTGGGTATTGTTCTTTTGGTTTTTGGGTCTAGCTTTTCGAGTTCCCTGGCCTACAAACCATAGCATCAGTGAATCAAAACTTGTATAAATTCCACTTAGTAGTAACAATTAGATATTAATGTCTGAATTCATACAGATAAAGGACTTCAAAGATCATATATCCTATGTAATAAAAAGGAATGGGAAACGAAAGAGAAAAATATCGTAAGAAATTTAAAGTCTTATTATGTAGTACTTAGACATATGTCTGTATCTTGTCTTGTTGTTCAAGGGATCAACTTGAGGCGCCCACACATTGTGAAAGTTCTCGATGATGTAGTTGCATAGAACCAGTAGCAGCTCCATAAGCTTTTGAAGTGCTTTAGTTATGTATACGAGCATATCCATAAATAGTCAGTATTGGTCCTTGATTTGCAATTTGTCCTCCCAGATTGTTTTAACTTTTAGAACCTCAAGAGATCTTCATGTATATATATTCTCGGTATGAGTCCTTATTTTATGGCTTGCTCATTCTACAATTTACTAGTAAACAACAAGTTGAGTATATTATTTTCTAATTCTTTCTCATTCAATTTGCTTCACCTATTAATATATTAGTTGTTTATTTTTAGTTTTATCATTTTAAAAGTTTATTTTCAGTTTTAACTATTTGTTTTTTATTCATATATTCTATAAATTTATTTTTATTTAATATTTTCATTTGTTATTGAAGCCCTTTTTTTTTTTAATTTCATCAAGTCATCTATATGCTATTTTTTAATAAGCAGTTGTATTACAAGAAGAGTACTTAAAAAAAAAAATTTACTTCCTCTACCCCATAATACTTGATCCTTATTCGATTTTTTGGAGTTTTAAATTGCTTGTCATTCTTTCCTGAAAGTGTAAAAAAATACCAATATTGCCCATTTTCTTTTCTACAAATCGACTAAAACACAACGTAAACTTGGTGAAAAGTCAGTAAAAGTCATCCTTTGCAGTACAAATGGGGTATTATAAATTCTGGGGTAAATTGAACACATTAACCCCCAACCTTGAATTATGTTTCTGTTAAACACTAACATTTATTTTGTTCATTGCATCCCCCTAATGTAGTTAAAGTGTTTTATTTTGAATATTTTTTAGATGGAATACATTATTTTGAACAGAAAATGACATATCAGCATATAATTATAGAGGTAAATGCTAGTTTTAACCACTAAAAATATATTTCTTTATCAAAACAACTTTAAAACTTTGAAATTTAATGACCAACCTCCATGGTCACTTTAGTGACGCTCTCTCTCTTTCCGACCATCACCCATTGACTGTCGGCCATCAGGAACTTCTCTCATCAACTTTATCTTCCCCTTCTCTTCTTCTAAGTAACCATCTCCTTCCCAGCCAAATTCAAATTCGACCCTCCCAAATGTGGTTTAAATTGCATCAATTTGTTTCTTAACGAGATTTTGGCTTTTAACTTGGGAATTTTTTCTTGAGTTCATATTGGATGGGGAAGCAGTAGAGATGGGAGACGAAAGTGGCAAGGGAGTAGGAAAAGAAGCAAAAGAGTCATTGAACCGAGAGGACGTTGACAGAAGCAAAAAAATCGTTGGTGAAGGAGTTTAGGCAAATGAAGATAGCAAAAGAATTGCGGCGCGTGAGAAGCAAAAGAATCCCCAAATCGAGGAGTTCAACCAAAGGACGGCATCTCCAGCCGAATCGGAGCCACCGTCGGTCCCTCTCCCTCATCGATCTCCAGCTAAATCGCGGCCCTTCTCCCTCAATGATCTCCTGCTGAATCGGAGCCACTGTCGCACCTGCAACCATATCGATTTAGGAAATGGACTGCCCCTCGTCAAGCCACTCATCTCATAAGGATGACGTTCTCAATGCTGGAGGAGCATCAACACCTTCGAAAACCCAGGCATTCTCCTCCTGGAGCTTGGCTTCCTCCTTCAGCGTAAAATCGTTCTCGACACCGAAGAACTTCCTCACGTACTCGACACTTTCGTTCTTTATCCTCTTGCCGAGTGTCTGGTTCAGCAGCAAGGCTGGCTTTGCAGGAAATCGAAGAAATATTGATTCTTTGCTTTTGATTTTGCTTTCTTTGCTGCTAGGACCTAGGTAAGCAATGAAGAAATTGGGGAACACTACAGTTGTATTAGGGTTTGCGTTGATTCAGGAAACTGGGAATAGGGGAACTTTGAGAAGATGGTGGTCTGATCAGTAGATTTCAAAGAGTTAAGGTTATCTGACAAAGGAAAACGTTCCTAGGGGTTAAATTTAGTATTTATCCTTACAATTATATTTTGATGTCTCATTTTTATTAAAAAAAAAATAACAGATGCCATAAAAAACAAATGCTCGAAATAAACATTTTAACCTCATTGAGAAAGCACAATAAATAAAATGGAGATTGGGGTTAGAATAAAAACATAATTAAAGGTTATGGTTAATGCATGTAATTTATTCATAAATTCTATCATACAGTTTTACGTCTTAGTCTACCCTACTTAAGCCCACTATTTGACTTGATTTTATCAAAAAATTTTGAAATGTAATATTTGAAAATAAAATTTTTTCTATCATATGCATATAAAAATTGAAATATTTATATGGTATTTAATTATAAATTAATAAAATCAATTTTTAAATGGACCATTAAATTTATAACCAAAAGATATAATTTCTGAAACCGCCATCATATAGAACCAAAGTTGAAGGTGGTTATTGCACTAAACATGTTTTTATACAAGGGACAAGAAAGAAATGATATGGCCAATTGTGCAGGCAACTTGGGCTTCTGGAGGTGGAGCTATGGGCCCCGATGGAAACACAGACAAAGTGGTTGATTTCTTAGGGGCATTGACATCAGACATGCATCTCTGTTTCGCTTAGTGTTTACAACTTGTTGGAAAGGACTATATTGATTAGTAAACTAAGCTTTACTTGAAATCAGTAAACGGCAAAGGTTAAGGGAATAGAAAGAGCAATCTCTCATCGTATAGCTCGACCAAACTCACAGAATTTTCAATATACTTAAAGAACATGTTATACTCATTTAGCCACATTTAAACTCTCAACCAAGTTAGAAATAAGTTAAGGCAAATTATCATTGTTATAAAAAAAAATAATGTTATTTGTATGCTTACATGGAGTTGTTTGATATATGTGTTTGGTACATATAGAAGATCTGTTATCAAGCCATGGTGGGTTATAGAGCTGGTCGATTGAGTGCATAATTTATGATGACTTCCATCTTTTTAATGAGCAAAAACAATGAAGACTTTAAGTTTGGCCCAGCAAGGACAACATGATGATGCAAGGGTTTATGTAGCGAAATGATTAGGCTTGGGTTAAAGGGCCGTGCTATGAATTAAGAGCTATGACAAACAAGAGACATTCAACATAGGAAGCTGAGCATTTAAGACCACCTTTTTTAATATCAAAACTTAAAATATGTTAATGTCATGAATTTTCACTTTTGCATGGTAAATAAATGAAAAAGATAAAATAATTGTGTCGTATAGAGTAGTCTGGAGTAGAGAAATTGAAAGTAAAATGATCCAGAAATAGTCAGTCTAGGAAGTGAAGTAATTTAAGTGAATATAGAGAAATTTCATAAATGATCTCACAAGTTCTATGTTGTTTCAATTTGGAACATCAAATTAAGGGTTTAATATAAAAATACTAGATGGTCATTATAATTCTTTAAAAAATACAAATATACATACATATATACAATTACTTTATAGCAATGTATTTTTTGGAGTCACCATCAATCAGTTTTCTCTAGGTCGATTGAACACCTCAAAATAGTCTACAAAAGTTCAAAAGATTTTAGAGTACGGTTACGCTAAAATAACCTTATTTTAGCGCCCAAAGATTGACACATTAGTTTGATTTAAATTCTATTTTGCTTGCTTTTATTTAATTTGATTAATTTTCCAAACCATGGATTTTAATTGAATCACCCATATATGGATTCCTAAAATTTACGACTTGATTTTATGTGCATTTCAAATATACTTTCAAACTATAGATCTTATAGGACCACCCAAATATGAAACCTAAAAACAAAACTTAATCCATTTTTAATCTATTCTAAATATTTTGGATGATTCTTAATCCAAACCATAAATCCTATCGGATCAACCGGATATAGTATTAAAATTTAATTTCATTATTATTTATTTTTCTTAAAGATTTTAAATGAATATCCAAACCATGAATCTTATCAAATCAGCCAGATGTGGATTTTAAAATTTATTTTTTAATTATTATCCTAAATTCATCCTAGGGTTTTATTAAACCCATGCAGAAATGAATCCTCTAAGTGTAATTTTTTGTTAGATGCATTATGTGAATGAATTTTAAACTTGTGCTAGCTAAGAAAAAAAATTGATAAATAAATAAATAAAATCTGATCTAACCTAAACCTGCCATTATGTGTAATATTAATTACCAAAACTAATTCATGATCCTAAAAGTAACAAAACAAGCAATCAAAGCAAGAAAATGAACAAAAACAATGTTGTCAGTGACTGATTTGTTAAAATATAAACAATAAGGGGTCAGTACGAGAAAAATTTAAAGAATGGGGACTAAACGCGAGTTTTACCAAAAGGAGCTAACGATCGGTTAGATCCAGATAAAAAAGGGGTTAGGTTCGCGAGTCTTCCGTTGGATCCTCTTTGATTCTCCGTTCTCAAGCGACGTTAGGGGCAATTGGCCTATCTGAGGCCTGGGACGCGCTGGACGGTGACGAGGGCGACCTCTAGAGGATGGCTGTGTTGTCAAGTATTCCAAAAGACATATCCCACATGGCTTGGACAATGAGAGTTTCTAGACTTTATAAGTTACCATATCCAAGTGGGCTAGATAAGAAAGAAAGTGGTAATGGGCTTGCACGCACAAGATGGGTCAAAACAGTGGAAAGAGCCCGATTTGCCCCCCTATGCGCAAAGTATCACGAGGCTTTGTCCAAATCAGTTTTTACATTTTCCTGAATTTATTTTTTTTTTCCTTACCCGGAAAACTTGTTTTTCACGTGTTGGAAATCAAAACGGGCTCAACGTACAAAATCATAAACCAACATTATTATATATTATTGCCCCAACGTTCAAATTCGGACCCCTGTTACCTATACATACCCACTTCCACTCCACTCTCAAATTACACCGCTTTCGAGCTCTCTCTTCTCTCCCCCTCCTGCTCTGATCCTTGTTGGTTCTTGTGTTTTTGCTAATTCCTAGAATTATCCCGGGCGTAAGTGCACACTTCCCGAAAGACCCGTTGCATCCTGGGGGATTTTCGCAGATCTGTTCTCCTGCACGCTTTGGAGAGTCACGAGCTATAATCCTTGAGGACAGTGAATACACGCCTCGGGTCGCTGGTGGTTGGTGATTGTTACAACTCAATTTTTACAACAATCTCAAGGATTATAACATGAATCCGAACCACAACAATGGTGCTCCAATCATCGATCCTTTGGACATTGTCCAGGAAGAGCCTGCTGATATCGAGGCTGCAGATGCCAACTGTGAGTAAGCTCTTGCAACTGCAATTGCACAAATCGATCGAAAGAAGGATCCCGACCTTGCTGCTGCTGCTTGCGATAGGGCGCTCGCTAATGCTCGCTTCTACATGAAAGCTGCATCCAATGCTAGGATACCGGTTCCTCCAACCCCTCCATCGACATTAGCAAAGCCTTTCCCTGACATTTCAAAGATAAAAGTGTTTAGTGGAGAAAACTACAAGAAGTGGCAGGAACGCATTTACATGCTTTTAGATGTGCATGGAGTTGCTTTCGCACTGAATGAGTCCAAACCAAATGACCCCAAGCTACAGGAGTCTTGGACTTATGCTGATAAGGTATGCCGTCACACAATAATTTCAACTTTATCTAATGAGTTGTTCGATGTTTACATTAAGTACAAGGAAGCAAAGGAAATATGGGAGTCCATGCTGCTCAAATACACAGCAGAGGATACGGGCAAGCAAAAGTTTGTGATTGGGAAATTCTATCGATGGGAAATGGAAGATGAGAAAGATGTAAAACACAAATCAATGAATACTACAATCTTCTGGTGGACTTGAAAGAAGAAAAAATCACACTGCAAGAAGAGTTCGTAGCTGGCTTGTTGACTGAAAAACTGCCACCATCATGGAGAGAATACAAGCAACAACTAAAGCACAAGCATAAGCAGCTGTCTTTGGCCGACCTAATCACTCACATCATCATCGAGGACACCAATAGGAAAGAGCAACGCATAGCCAAAGGGAAGCAATTGACCTCCAGTGCTAATCTCATCAACTCCAAGAGGTACAATCCAAAACCATACATTCCAAAACCAAAACCCAACAATAACTTCAAGCCAAGACCAATGCCAGCAAATAATGAGGACAAAGAAGTGCCGCCTTGCTTCGTTTGTGGAAACAAGAGGCACTTTGCTCGACAGTGCCGGAAAAGAAAGCACTTTGATAAACTTCCTAAGCCAGGGGCAAATCTTGCTCATGGGGATGATGATGATGATGACATCATTGCTGCAATAGTTTCACAAGCATACCTTACTGCTAATTCAAAAGAGTGGGTGATAGATTCTGATGCCACCAGGCATATTTATGGCAACAGAAATGTATTTTCCTCCTATACTCCACTAGGAGAAGACATTGAAACAGTGTATCTTGGTGACTCCCACGGTACACCAGTTCTGGGTAAAGGCAAGGTACTTTTGAAATTGACCTCTGGAAAGACACTGGCTCTAAGTGATGTATTGCATGTACCCACTATAAGAGCCGACTTGGTCTCCGTGTCTTTATTGATGAAGACTAGCATCAAGGTCACATTTGATTGTGACAAGATAGTCATGACTAGAAACAATAATTATGTGGGCAAAGGTTATTGTAACCAGGGTCTCTTTGTACTGAGTGTTTCTAATATTATCAATAACAATAATGCATCGTCTTCTGCTTACTTGGTTAAGTCTCTTGATTTATGGCATGCTAGATTAGGACATGTGAGTATATCTTATTTGAAAAAGATGCAATCATTAGGTTTAATCATACCCCCTAGTAACACAAGTTTTGATAAATATGAAATATGTGTTGAAACTAAGTCAACAAAGAAAACTTGTACTTCAATTGAAAGAGAATTAGAATTATTAAGTTTAATTCACACTGATCTTGGTGATTTGATACATACTATGACTAAAGGAGGAAAAGGGTATTATGTGACTTTCATAGATGATTTTTCTAGATTCACCAAAATTTATTTGTTAAGAAACAAAGATGAGGCTTTTGATATGTTTTTTTTGTATAAGTATGAAGTGGAAAATCAATTGAACAAAAGGATTAAAAGAGTTAAATCAGATAGAGGAGGTGAGTTTTTATCGTTTAATGATTTCTGTGAAAAAAAAAAGGGATAATTCATGAATTAACTCCACCATACTTTCTTGAATCAAATGGTGTAGCTGAAAGGAAAAATAGAACTTTGAAAGAAATGATGAATGTCATGCTTGTTAGTTCTTCTGCTTTTGATAATCTTTGGGGAGAAGCTATTTTATCTGCTTGTCATTTGCAAAATCGAATTCCTTATAAAAAGACTGGTATAACTCCATATGAAATATAGAAAGGTTATCCCCCAAACTTAAAGTACTTAAAAGTTTGGGGATGTCTTGCAAAGGTTATGCTTCCTGAACCAAAAAAGCGTAAAATTGGATCAAAGACATCCGATTGCATGTTTATTGGATATGCAGATCATAATGCTGCATATACATTTTTAATGTTGAGAAGTGATGTGTTGGACTGCAACACCATAATCGAAACAAAAAATGCTGAGTTTTTTTAGCATATCTTTCCTTTGAAGAAGGAAAAGATTTCTCGTGCCCCCACTAATGAAAATATCCCTGAACATCAAGTAGAAGATTTGAGAAGGAGTAAAAGGAAAAGGAAAGAGAGTTCCTTTGGACATGACTTTTACACCTACCTTGTAGATGATCCCATAACTTTTAACCAGGCGATTTATTCGAAAGAATCTGTTTTCTGGAAAGAAGCCATTCAAAATGAAATAGATTCTATTTTACAAAATCAAACATGGGATTTGGTAGATTTACCACATGGTGCTAAACCCATTGGTTGTAAATGGATTTTCAAAAGAAAACTTAAGCCTGATGGCTCGGTTGACAAATATAAAGCAAGATTGGTAGCAAAAGGATTTACTCAAAAAGAAAATGTTGATTATTTTGACACTTTTGCACCAGTTTCTAGGATTTCTTCAATAAGAGTTTTATTTGCCTTGGCTTCTGTACATAAACTTATTATACATCAAATGGATGTTAAAACTGCTTTCTTAAATGGGGATCTACAAGAGGAAATATATATGGTTCAGCCAGAAGGCTATGTTGTTTCTGGACAAGAAACAAAGGTGTGCAAGTTGCGAAAATCCTTATATGGATTAAAACAAGCACCTAAACAATGGCATGAGAAATTTGATCAAGTCTTGTTAGGTAATAATTTTTCAACTACTGGAGTTGATAAATGTGTTTACACAAAACTTGAAGGTGGTGAATGTGTAATAATTAGCCTCTATGTGGATGATATGCTCATTTTTTGAACTACTCTTGAAATAGTTGAACACACCAAAAGCTTTCTATCTTCACAGTTTGACATGAAAGATCTAGGGGAAGCTAGTGTAATTTTGGGTGTTAAAATCATAAGGAAAGAAAGTTGCTTAATGTTGTCACAGGAGCACTATGTTGAAAAACTTCTAATGAAGTTTAACTATTTTGAGGTGACACCTGTGAGCACTCCTTATGATCCAAACACACAATTAAAGAAAAATAAAGGTGAAAGTGTTGCTCAACAAGAGTATGCACAAATTATTGGTAGTCTGATGCACCTAATGAACTTCACTCGACCTGACATAGCTTATGTTGTGTGTGGATTGAGTAGATATACTCAAAATCCGAATAAAGAACATTGGAATGCTTTGGTAAGAATTATGAAATATCTAAAAGGTACCATGAAATGTGGTATCATGTATAGTGGTTTTCCCGCTGTACTAGAAAGGTACAGTGATGCTAATACGATTTCTGACTCTGATGAAACCAAATATACTAGTGGGTACATTTTTACTCTTGGTGGTGGAGCTGTGTCTTGGAAATCTTCAAAGCAAACCATCATTGCAAGATCCACTATGGAGTCAAAATTTATAGCCTTAGAAATGGCTGGAAGTAAAGCTGAGTGGTTGAAAAACTTCTTAGCAGATATACCGTTGGGTATAAAGCCAATGCCTTCTGTATCTATGCATTGTGATTGCCAAGCGGCAATAGCAATTGCAAAAAATAAATCTTACAATGGCAAAAATAGACACATTCGATTAAGACATGATGTTATAAAGCAGCTGCTTAATGTTGGTGTTATATCGATCGATTATGTAAAGTCAGAAGTGAATTTGGCCAATCCTCTGACTAAACCTCTAGGAAGGAAAATGATATATGAAACATCAAGGGGAATGGGACTATTGCCAACCTAAGTCAATAGTGATGGTAACCCAACCTATGTGATTGGAGATCCCATAAATTAGGTTCATATGGGTAATAACAAGTCACTATTAGACCTGGAAGCATTATCGAAACTTTTCCTTAAAAGGTCCCTCCTATGGTGTAGATAATGCAAATACTGCATTTACTAGATGATGAGCAAAAAGCTCTTAATGATTTACATAAGCCATGATGGGTAGTGTATTTATGCAGTATACACTTGATGGAATCACCCATATGAGTGTAGGAGTGAAGCCACTCCTATGAGATTTATGGCAGAATCTCTAAAGCACCCATGAAAACCAGGACATGCGCATGGTCGATAACCGTAACACCGCGATAAACAGCAAAAATTGTGGGGGTGTAATGTGATCAATGAATAACTTAAATTACAAAAGGGTATTTGGTTCATAGAAACTAAATGCTTCACCAAGTACTCTGTAAGTTAAGTTTTATTGGCTCTAGGACTAGTTCATAGTCTAATAGACACCAGCCACGATGCATTGCACTCTTGAGCTTGAAGCCAGCAAAGAAACCTTGAAGTGATGCCTTTTGAAATATGTGGGGGATTGTTGTCAAGTATTCCAAAAGGCATATCTCACATGGCTTGGACAATGAGAATTTCTAGACTTTATAAGTTACCATATCCAAGTGGGCTAGATAAGAAACAAAGTGGTAATGGGCTTGCGCACACAAGATGGGTCAAAACAGTGGAAAGAGCCTGATTTGCCCCCCCTACGCGCAAAGTATCACGAGGCTCGGTCCAAGTCATTTTTTACATTTTCCTAAATTTTTTTTTTATCCTTACCCGGAAAACTTGTTTTTCACTTGTTGGAAGTCAAAACGGGCTCAACGTACAAAATCATAAACCAAGATTAATTTTGTAACTCCCAACATTATTACACATTATTGCCCCAACGTTCAAATTCGGACCCCTATTACCTATAAATACCCACTCCCACTCGACTCTCAAATTACCCCGCTTTCGAGCTCTCTCTTCTCTCCCCCTCATGCTCTGATCCTTGCTGGTTCTTGTGTTTCTGCTGATTCCTAGAATTATCTCGGGTGTGAGTGCACACTTCCCAGAAGACCTGTTGTATCCTGGGGGATTTTCGCAGACCTATTCTCTTGTACGCTTTGGAGAATCGCGAGTTATAATCCTTGAGGACAGTGAATCCCTCCTTGAAGAACTATATGGTGTAAGATACATATGTGCCTACCAAAGTTTTAAATTTTGCACTAGATGATTTATCATTTTTTCAATGATAATATTCAATATTGGTACTATGTTATCTCATCTCGGATGTACCGATTTTAAATAATTTAGGAATATACACATACATGAATGTAAAATATATTTAAAATGTAACATATCAACACATGGAATATAATAGAATTTGGGATTATAACTGTGAAGTGTAGGTTACATGTATATCATTAATTCAGAGTTTTTGTTCCTATAAATATTCCACTATATATAATAAAACCATAAGTTTTAAGGAATGAAAAAAAATACAAGCTTTCATTCAGATATGAGTAAATATTTGTTATAAAATTAATCAATTAGATATACTTATATATTTTACCTAAAAATATCAAAAAATGAAAAAATAGAAAAATTTTATTTGGCCAGTACCCTGTTATGGATACATGTAGAAACTATGGGGGGTCCATAAACCCCCATTTTCCTAAAAAATGTTAATAAGAGGTATATAATTAAGTATTTGGTTCCTATAAATTTTTTAATGAACTCCTTTAAATTTTTTGATGGACTCCCACAATTTTTATAATATCTATTAGAACAAAATAATATGCTTCTTTTACCCTAAGAAAGATATAAAGTGAGTTAGTTTTTGTTTCAACTGATAATTAGGATAATGGAAAAAGTTTTATACAGATCCTTTAACTTTGACACATTTTGCTATCTAGGCTTGAAACTTTTTTCCCATTTTTTTTCTCTAATTCAAAGGAAAAATTGTGAAACAAATTAGGCACAAGAGAAAGTTGATAAACTAAATAGTATATATATATAAGAACTAAAGGAGATTTTTATCTCTTACATTATATAAAACATGAATATCTCACTTTTCTTCTCCATAGTTTATATATTTTTTAGTCGTTTGAGCAATGACATAAAAAATTGTTAAGTTAGAGTATTTTTCAAATTTTCTTTTAATTTTTCATCGTTACATTATTATAGTATATGTGAAATTATAAGTTTTGTTATTTAATGTTAGAGTTTAATAATTATATATGTATTTGGATCCTCTTTTGTAAAAATCCTGGATCCGCCACTGCCAGTACTAAAGCGGTATAGTTGGTTTGTTGTAAGATGAACGATAGATGCAGTAGCAGCTGGTACACCTTGTACAGAGGACAATTGAGACCGTTTCAACATTGGTACAATATGTACTGCATGTTTTGACAGTTATGGTATAATATTTAAAACCATAGTGTTTAAAATATCTGTGAATTCAAGGAAAGTGAAAAACACTATATCTCCACTCACAAAGAAACCTAGCTCTTAAATGTGAAATTGAGAATTTTAATTTCACCTTATCAGTTATTATTTTATTTTTTTTTTACCTGTTAAATGTGAAATTGGGAATTTTAAATTCACCTTATCAGTTATTATTTCCTCTTTTTTTTTTCTTTTAGGCCAAAGCTGTATTTCTTCATGGAGATTGACATTTTAGGTTTTCCGTGTCTGCTAAATTTCAAATTGAAGCAATTGTCGAGTGCCCACCTCCTTCAATTGTTACTATTGATTCTCATTTGACATTATGTATATAAAGGGAAGTGTCTTAGCCAATTATGAAAACTAGTTCTATGCCTGAACATAATATTTTAAACTGTTGAGATAAAACGTCTCAAATCGCAAAGTTTGGGAAATAATCTGGACTGAGTGATAATTCATGAGATGAAAAGATGACACAAATTAGTGAGGTTTGAAGAAGAAAAGAGTTTTTAAGCCTTTGAGAAAGTATATCCATCGAGCGTTTGAAAAAACAAAAGGAACGGGGCAAAACGAGGAAAAGGCTAAAGTTTATACTCATCGACCACGCGTCACTACTGTATTGGACAATTTCCCGTCACACGGACTGCCAGTACCTGAGCTATCATCCGTCGATTAAACCTCCAATCCAACGGCCGCAAAAGCCTTCACCCTCTGAATCCACGTTCTTCACCTCCCACTGCTCTCACCCACAAACCCAATAAATTTCAGATTGTTTCTGGGTAAAACGCCGACTCTTGATTTCTCACTCATACGCTTTTCGATTCTGTCTCTGTTTCTGTCTTTGTCTCGTTCCCTCTCTGTATCAGCGACATGGAAACTGCTACGGCTGCCGGAGGGAAGTTGAAGAAGGGCGCCGGCGGGAGGAAAGGAGGCGGCCCCAAGAAGAAGCCCGTCTCTCGCTCAGTTAAAGCCGGTCTCCAGTTCCCGGTTGGTCGTATCGGTCGGTATCTCAAGAAAGGTCGCTATGCGCAGCGTGTCGGAACTGGAGCCCCGGTTTATTTGGCCGCCGTCCTTGAGTACCTAGCCGCTGAGGTAAATCTGAGTTCCTTTTCTTTTACTTGTCTTTCTAGGTTGCGCCGGTAGCTGATTTCCTGCTCTTTCGTATTGTTCTCCGGCTGGATTCTTCAGGTATTGGAGCTGGCGGGTAATGCTTCGAGAGACAACAAAAAGAACAGGATCATCCCGAGGCATGTTCTTCTGGCTGTAAGGAACGACGAGGAGCTTGGGAAGCTTTTGGCCGGAGTAACCATCGCTCACGGCGGGGTGTTGCCAAACATCAATCCTGTTCTGCTGCCGAAAAAGACAGGGAAGGTGGAGAAGGAGCCCAAGTCGCCAACCAAGGCTACCAAGTCTCCCAAGAAGGCTTAATTCTGAATCCTGTTCTATGTATATGTGGTTTCGTTTGTAGCAGTTAGGGTTCTGAATTTGATCAGTTCTGCTCATTTGAACAATCGTTTAATGTTGGAGATTATGTGCTCTGCTGAGTTCTGCATAGCTGATGGCAATGAATTCTCGAGTAAATTGATGTCAATTCCATAGTTATTGATTTTGCATCAATTGATTCCGATTTTGGACGAATTTCTGCGACCATAATTTGTTTGAAATTGAAAGAAAATGGTTCTTAATGTGGGCTCTGCTGCCTTAAAATGAAGTTTCACAAGGAGAGTTCTTAATGGCTCTGGTTAAATACCTGTTCAAAAAAATCGTGGACTGAAGATGAGGAAAGTGGATATTCATCGAATAGATCTAGGGGGAAATCTAAATATGTCGCTTAATTTTAAGGATTGTTCTAAGTTGGTTTTCTAATTTTTTTTATTTTTTTAAAGTTCTTTAACTTAACTGGTGTATTTCGTTTAGTTCTTATAGTTGGTTTAGCTATTTTTTCTGGATGTTGTCTATGTGATGTATATATTGTCACATAGCCGACTCTTTCATGATAATAAGAGACTAAACTGAAAGAGAAGTAAATTTTAGGCTGAAATTGATACAAACATATAATGAGGACTTAGGACATAGACTAACCCATAATCTTTTCTTCCCCAGTCTTCTCCGATTCAAACTGTCCACGCCGCTGCCAATTCTGGCCCACTCTCCATCCATACGCCGCCCTCCGCCTCTCACTCTCACCTTTCCCATGAACGGCGATCGAATCAGCCGATTCTTGAGCCTCCAATCATTTCACCCCACATACTGCAGATCGCCCCGACCAAATAAACCACTCCGGACGCGGCAAAATAACTATTGGTTTCCACATGCAAAATCAGGAGATCCATGGGCTCTCAAATTTCCTGACCTCGGCTTCCAATGGGTTGCTTCCGGCTCTGCTCATGAAAACCGTCTTCTATGTGGCTCTGCTCTGCCGAGCTCTGCTTGAAGTTGTTGGCTTGATCGGGTCTCCTTCCGGTTTTAAGGTTGAAATCGCTAGTCATCAGGGGAGTAGAAGTGATTCTGTTGTTATAGAGAGAAGGAATTCGATAAGTCAGTACAAGTTTTTGGGCTGCGGCGATGCGGAGTGTTGTGTGTTTGTGCCGGTTTTAGGCGGAGGAGGTTAGAGAGAACAGGCATGTCTTCGACAGAGATTGTCTGGACAAGTGGACTGATTGAGTGTTCTGTGTGTTTGTTTTTTTTTCCCCGTCGATCCATCCACCAGACAGTTTTAATGCAGAAGATTTGGGGGAAGGAGTAGATTCGGGGAAGAAGAAGATTGTAGGTTATAAATGTGTTAAGATTTAAGATTATGTATTTGTGTCAATTTTCCCTAAATTTTTTTATTTTTCTAGTTTAATTATCTACTGTCATGAAAAGGAATCCAAAATAATAGTTGAACATAGTCATTAAAATAGAAACTTTAGTTAATTTTGGGAACTTTAAAAAGATGAAAAAGAGGTATAATACTATTTTAGGATGACTCTTAAAGTTAGAGGAATATATTTAAATTTTATGCAATTGATCTAATTAAAGTTAGTGAGTGTGATTGGGCCTAGGTATGAGGAAAATGATAAAAATAAATAATTTATTTTAACGGAAATATACAAACTCTGTTATAGTTGCATTGATTAGTCTTAATAAAATGTGGGAGCAATGAATTTTTCATATAACAAGTGAAATGTGGTTCTCATATGTGCTGAACTTTCCTTTTTTAGTAAGGTAAGTGTAATCTTTTATA
Organism: Aquilaria sinensis; assembly: GCA_005392925.1. Taxonomy (NCBI): domain Eukaryota; kingdom Viridiplantae; phylum Streptophyta; class Magnoliopsida; order Malvales; family Thymelaeaceae; genus Aquilaria; species Aquilaria sinensis. Next base: position 202,929 of record SMDT01000040.1, on the reverse strand, counting down.
CATGATATATCAAATATACTCCTAATCCTATTAAGTAATATAACAGTGACACGTGGTAATCAAACCCATAATTATCGACTTCTATTCAAATTAAAGATGATAATAAAATTAACATTTAAATTGAAGATAGATATCAAATTAAAAAGAAAATAGAAAAATCTATAAATATATATGTACTCGATTGTAATAGTTAAAATTAAGATATAAAATTAATTTGATATGCTTATTTTATTCACCTAAAAAAAACTTTCATAATTTTTTTTAGTCAACTGCTCCAAGATACAAGCCTAATTTTTTTTTTCTTCAATTTACCATGTAATAATTTCTTTTCTTCAATTCACCATGTAATAACAATATTGTTTAGTAGACATTAATTTTCTATTTGAAATTTTGTTATCAATAATTGGCATAAATTTGTTTGAATTTTTTTTATTAATTATGATTTTTTTTAGAGTTTTTATATTTTCTTTAATTATCTCTTTGGTTTTCGTCACTAGAACAATTTCCATTATATAGTTAGCAAGTTTTCGTGTTTACTCTCGAGTGGAATACTGATACTATCTTTATTTTTAGCTAATGGAGATATTGGAATGATTCAGTTCAGCTATTGCAATGTTTGTGTTTCTTTTTCTATGATACTTGGTCATCATACTTTTCATGTAATGATACATTTGGTTAAAAAAATTTGACCTTCCAATAGTTGTTCACATCTAATGAAGGATGAAGTAAGTAAGTTTTTATCTTTTTTCAAACGAATAAAATTTTGTGTTTAATAGAGGAATTTTGTCACTTTCTTTAAACTTTCAGCATAATTACTAAAATGTCATTTTTCAAACTTTAGTGACATATTGTATGATTTATAAAATTTTTAGGATTATCTTATGTATATTTTTAAGAGTTCATGGACCAAGTATTTTTCTGGGAGTTCATTAAAGTTTTCAAGAGTTTTTAGTTATCAAACTAAAAAAAATTGGCAAAGGGTTGCCTTAAAATTTTCCAAAATGTATATGCTTTATGGATTCTTAATATACTTAACTTGAAATCGAAAGAATGAATCCTACAAAATTTTCAAATATGGAGAGTTTGTGAATTGTGAGAATATTAACAATTTAATTTTTTAAATATTACCAAACACAATTATTTGTTCAGGTTTTTATTTCAAGATTCCTTTCATAGTTTTATTGTGATTCAAGTTTTACTTTTCTTTTATAGGTCCACAATTTTACAAATACATGTGCTCGATCTGAACTTTTTTTGTCTATTAATCTATGTGAAAAAAGTTATGTATGTGTGTGTATATATTTCCCATGTTTCCATTTTCTAACCTTTACCCTTATATTCAAAAGATTGTTATATTTTTACTATCTTTCTTTTACAAATTCATTATATATAAAAGATGTCCCAGTTTGAAGGTTTTAACAAGGTTTAGTGGTGCTAAGAGACATGAAGACATAATCAGTTTCTTTAAAATCTAAATTGATAATCACATCAAAACTTTTTCCTTAAAATATAATTTTAGCTTTATCTTTTCTAATATCATGTTAACACTTTTTGCGTAAGATTTTTAGAGAAGCATGGTTCATTTTAAAGTTAGGACTGAGGGTGATGGTATATCTGCTTGAATTTTTTGTTATTTAAAATTAAAAAGTTTGACATAAATAAATAAATTCATTGGTGATACTCAGAACCATACTACAATAATTTGACATTTTTTAAACTGTTGGTTTGATTGCATATTTTTATAATAATATTTTATTTCATTATAAATAAGTTTTAAACGTTTCCGTTTTATTCTAATCAAATTATGAGTCTATAGAGTTTTGCAAAAATAGAACTCCTATTTTTAAAGGTTGAATCTTTTTTTATGTGCGGATATTAATTTTTTGAAATTTATATTAGTTTTTTATTTTTATTCCTCAAGCTAAAACTAAAAAAATCACCTTTTTGATAGACTTTAACTGATGTCTAAATTTCTTTTGACTTTTCTATAGTTAGAATTTAAATAAAAATAATTTTTTTAGTGTTCTGTTGTAATAATTTAAATGAGGAAGTTCAAAAATTTTAGTACGGGATGTTGTCTATTAAAAAAAGGCATGGAGAAATAAGAAACATGTAATGATTCAAAACTTGGCATGGAAGCCGAAAGGTTCACAGTTTTACAAAAAAAATGAAGACCTTGGGCAGGCGGCGGTCCACGAAAGATCATGAAGATCCTTTGAGTTGGATGGAACAGTCTACAAACTCTTGACCACGTTAATGTCTCTCTTGCTAGACTGGTAATCATTGCCTTGCACTAGCTGCCATCAATACAATAATTGACTCTCTAGTCAATTGTTTGTATCCAAAAGATGCAAGGCATTTCCCAACTTAAAGAGAATATTCATGTTAAATACACACCTATAAATGCTTCACATTATCGTTGCTACCATCAGTAAAATACTAAACTGAGATGAGCTTCATCCAGATCATTAATAAAATTTTCTAAACGTATTAGTAAAAAATTGTACACCGTTAGATCATTGTGATTGTTCAAGTGATGGTGGTTGGGTCGGGTTCCAATCCAACGGATCTCATTTCCCAAAATGTTGGACTACAAATGGGCTTCAAAATTGAGCCCAGCTGCACCCAAAAAATATCCCAGTCAGAGAATACGAAAAGTACAATCGGAACCACACGTGGACGCCTCCGATTCTGTTTCAAGTACCGCCAATATCCACAGACCCGTAGACGATTTCCATCCTCTATATATATACCTTCTCCTTCTTTCTACGGTCTATCTTTTAATCTGAAAGCCATTTCTGATTTGCCTCAGATCGGGCACGAAACCGAGGTCCTAGGGGTTCATCTGGATCGATTTAATTACCTCTTGATTCGACCAGATTTGGAAGATCGAAAGTGAGAGTCCCTTTGAGAATTAGGGTTTCGAAGAAATGCCTTCGTTGCCCGTCGGAGTCGTTTGTCTGGTTCCTCTGATCTCTTCTCTGACTCCATTTTCCGGTAGTTCGTGTTCTCATCGGTTGAAACATCTCGAAAAGGGTGATCGGCGTGGGAATCTTAGCTGATACTTGTTTTCCCCTTCTTTATCGATTTTCCGGCAATTGTTTCTTTTTTTCTTGTTCTTTTCTCCCTCTTGTTTGTCCCTTGATCGTAGGGTTTCTAGGCTCGGGTTCTGCGAGTTTGACTGAGGAGGATATAAACGTTGATCGATTCCGTATCTGGTCTTTGGATCTGTCAGAAGTAAGACAAAGGTATGGATGGGTTTTTATATATGTCGAATAGCTTACCGTTTCTCCAATGTTTTTTATTTCGTTGCTGTTGATTATCTCGTCTTATTGAGATTCAATTTGGGAGAGAGGGTATGCTCTTTCCAATTGTCCTTCGGGTGTTCAAGGAGTAATTCATTAATTATCAGATGTACTACAAGTTTTTGTTTCTGTCTTAGCTGTTACTAGATCTTTCTATGGCCAGTGGTTTCCCTGTAAGGTTAATTTGTTTGTTCCTGATGCTTCACGTTTTATGGGGAAAATGCATTCAAGTAGCAGTTTCTTTCTAAATTTGTGTATGATACTGAAAATTGGTGTTTATTGGACGAGATGATCTTGATTACTACATTTGTTTCTTGAGGATTACCTGACAGATTGATGGTGGATGCTAGAATGAACTCCAAGCAAATAAACTTTGGTGGGGTTAGCATTAGAGTCAGAGCATTGCCTTGTCGGGTGATTGTTATAATTCCTTCTGTTTTGATATCATGCAGTTCACCTGTTAGCTCTGGTCCGTCTGTTGCATATGGAAGTTTGCTCTTATTTTGGATGTCCTGGTGTGGATCATCTTAATGACAATCGAAAGCAGACCATGCTTCAGGGGTGTTTGGATGAAGGTGATAATGAGTCTGATGGTGACGGTAGTAGTGGTTTGGCCGAACGGTTGAAAGGACTGAACCTTGGACATGGAATGTTTATATCTGTGGACAAGTGTGTAACTCCTCCAGATCGTCCATCTACTGAGGAAGATGAGGAGCTTGGTGTGGCATTGCAACAACTTTTTGATCAGGAAGTTCTTGTGAGTTTTTTACTGTTACTCTGAATTGTTTAGTTCATTCAGATCCTGGGAATCTTGTATTCTTTTGATTAGTCTAGCTTTGCAGTTTGTTCGTATTTTGTTGCTCAGCTGGTTTAGGGCCTTTTAATTAACCCCTTTTGCTTTACCATAATCAGACTCCGGTGAAGTTGATATCTGCAATTAAGGGCAGCCGCGAGAAACAAGGTCTAGCACCTAAGAAGTTGAGTGTAACATGGGCTCCTGATGTGTATGATCCTCCACCGACATCAGTGTTGCACACTGTCAGAGGTAGTAAGCAGAGGAAGTCGAGGAAGAACAATGACAAGAAGAATGGAAAGAAGGGGCACAAGGGCAACAACTCTCCACGAGGTGGTAGCAGCAAAGACAAGAAACATTTTCGTCGAGGTGGAGGGAGTTCAGATCGGTCGTATAAGCCACTGGATGCATTCGTTGTTCTTCCGAATGACAGCCTTGAAGGGTTTCATGTTGGTAACCCAGATGCCTTTTGTGGGAGCAGTTTTCTCAAGCAGTCACCTACTAAGATGCACTTCTCTGTTGCGGAGGCGTTGTGAGTTGTGTGACCTCTGCGTGTTGCTCTATTAGGGCATGGTGATGGTGAATCCAAGCTTTTACAGCTTCTGTAGATAAATAAGTTCTTTACTTATATTAATGCGTATGTGTGAATTTGGACCTTTTGTTTGTTGTGCATGATTTCGATTTTTCACGTGAATTGAACTTTGGAGTCCATCACACAAGTGCCATTAAGTATGAAATTATGGTTTTGATGCCAACTCTAGTGGCAGTCGCCTGAACCGGTTACCCGTCTAATCCCATTGGAGACGGTAAAGATTTAGTGGACAGTAGAAACAAGAAGTTCATCTACTTGTCCGGGGAAATTGTATTTGCAAATCTTGAACAGTACTTTAATACCAACTATGTTGAGGGTATTATCCTGAAGTTTAACTGTTTAAAGTTAATTAAACCTATTAGTTCATTCAAACGTTTCTGGTATCAACTGAATGTTCAAAGTTAATTAGGGTGTAGTTCATTTACCATTAAGTCGAATTAATCTAAAATAATTTTCACATCTGAACATATCATTTAATAACTAATTTAATAAAATTCTAAAAAAATTCTAATTTAATTATAAAAATTATTAATTTGTATGATTTTTGCTTGTTTAAACTGAAAAAAAAGAGAAAAATTAATAAAAAAAATTAATTAAATTATAAAAAAAGTCTCATTTATTACAGAAAAATAATAGTAATAGTTTTTATATAATATTAGTTTTCAAATAATATTTATTACAGAAAAATAAAAACAAGCTAATTTATATTAATTCAACTGAAAGCTAATAAAACATCTAAATAAAATGAGTTGAATGGCGTCGATTCATTACTCATTTCAATGATCTGTTGAGCTCATCACTCATGTAAGCTGAGAGAAAATTAAACACCCAAAATGCAAGTAGGCAGAGGATATTGGACCCCCAAAATGGATTTATAGACATGTTCTTTTCCACCCAAACGCAATTTCATCATCAGCACACCCAGAACCCAGCTATTAATAAGTTTTCATCGGGAGCACAAAATTCATATAGCACTAAATGAAAAATAGTTTTCACAAAATTTCCTAGGGGAAAAGGTGCAAGTCTGTCACTATTATTTGTTTGAGAGCAATTTTAACACTCGTTTTTTTTTTTCAATGGAAATCTGCCATTTGATGTCATGCGGAAGCAAAAAATTGGCCATTGATATTATGTTTTGGTGCAAACTTACCATTTACCGTTAAAATTGCCAACCCCTCAAACGTCAAAAAATAGGAAATATTCATGTTTTGATCTCGTCCTTTCTTTATGTGGAAGTTTAGGCCCCTTCACAATCACCTTGAGCATACCAAAAAACCGTGAGCACCATTACTGACAATTCACTAGTTGTAAATCACTGCTACTTCACCTTGATCTATATTACCAACATACGGTGTCACCACACCTACCAAAGATCCTAACCAAAGAAGGAAGGAAACATAATCCTGAGTATACTCCCTATTCGATTTCGTCAACGATCCTAGTCGCTATTACTCTATCTTTAGAGGTTACTACTCACGATCAGAGAAGGGCTAGCCCACTGCTAGTTGACACTGCACGGAATGGTGCATCAGTGACCAAGTAGAAGTGCCCTGATGGGACTCTGTAAACAAGGAGGTCAAAATAACATATTTATAAGGTTATGGTAGTTAGGAGTCAAGGAGAAGATTTCAAAACCTAGATTTAGATTTTATTAACTTAGTAGTCGTGGCTTGGCATTGACATGACCCCAACCAAATATTCTCTTTTTGGATGAAATATTCTTATTGTTAGCGACTTAGTATCTGTTTTACTCTCATTTATAATTTTAGCAAGGAATTTGCTCCAAGATAATAGTATTAGGGGCAGATTTGATATGGAAAAATAAATGCAGCAAAGGTACCCTTCCAGCCAAACAAAAGCGGCAAATTCGCACCTTTCTCATTTCCTAACTAAATAATGCATCAAACAAGTAATGGGTTATTTAAATCTGATGGTTTACAAACAATTAATTCTAAATCAAATCATTGTCTATCACATTATTAAGTCGGGCCAAGTTTCATGCAACTCTTCAAATGTTTAGCTTTCTTTCTGGAATTCATAATATAATCGACTCTTAGGCGTATGATTAGCAATAAAATATCCACCCAGCAGAACAATGACTTTAAGCTATACGCAACATGAGAAGCCTCGTTCTTAGCATTTGTAATCCTATATTTCTCCAATCTAATGTACAAAAAGTTCAATGAAATGATAATGAAAGAAAATATAGAGTCACTATTGCATGATTGATATTATAAATAAATAAAAAACGTCATTAACTATGCCATTTACGAACTGAAAAATGTGGGGTACGTAATTCTCATCGGAGACTAGCCACACTCACATTTATATCGGGTTAGATCTGGGGAAAGATTTAATCAAAACGTAGCAGTTGGTCTTACATGAGGGTACATAATTCTCATCGGAAACTTATCTGAACGGTGATTTAACATTTGGCGAATCAGAAAACCCAAATGGGTTCAAAAATCAGTTGGTCTTATGGAAATCGAATCCTTCACTCAATCCAACAGTCCTTTTGGTCTTGAAACCAAGTTCCAGGGACTCCTGTTCTGATTTTCTAGAAGGTGGGGGTCTAGGTTCCCCCTTTGGCCTGGCAGGGTCGACAAAGATAGCCCATCCATCCAAGAACTTGGCATTCATTCCTTCCCGAGCCTCGTTGGCCTCTTCGATGGTTGTGTATGTGACAAAACCGAAGCCCTTGGACATTCCTGTGGCTCTATCCATTATCACTTTGGCTGCAAGAGTACCAGGTGAACATCAGAAGAAGAACCGGGTTAAACAATGCATATTCAGGAATGCAACTGCAACAACCATAAGCCAGTAAAGCAGTTTCTACTGACCTTCAACCAGTTGGCCAAAAGGGGCAAATGCCTCTCGAAGCTTTTCATCTGTTGTAACTTTTGAAAGACCTTAAAACAAAGGACGAGTGTTGGTAACCATTTATGTCCTTGCAACAGCCATGACAAAAGGGGGGAGGGCCAATACAATCTAAATAAATTGCAAGATGATAATCCTAATTGGAAGAATGAAGCTCGGTAGAACCCAAGTATAAGAAAATCATGACAATACATGCAACAGATCCACTGATGCATGTCAAAAACCAACAAAATTACAAAATCCAACATAAGGATTAGACGATGCAGCGAGTTCAAACCATAGGCCATCTTGGCACGTAGAAATCAAAAGGCCATTCAATGCACTGTATGAGCATCATCAAAGAGATCGTTTTACACTCCCAATATAAACAGGCTCACAGGGACATTCCCACGCTTGAGCAAGCATGGACAAGTTCCATGAGTCTAAGTCTCAACACTAACAACATCTGGGAACCCCGTGTTTCATATAGAACAAAAGAAAACGATCTAAATCTAAGTTACAAAGTGCCCAACCAATGGACAGAGCTTGGCAACAAAATTCCGTTACACTTTTTGTCAACTAATAAGAATCTTAAGGACGAGGCAGAGCCTTTTACTTTTTGGGATCATCAAGCGATTTCCAATTGGCTACTCCAGTCTTGGGTTGGCCAGACTCTAATAAGTTCCCATCCCATCCCATCTCAATTCGTTTTGTTTTCAATGGAATGAAACAAAGGCTATTGGCCTAGGCTTTGCACCCTCTGGAAAGGCTTTCCCCAGACAAGAATGAAACAAGAGTGAAGTGAACAGGAGGATGACAGACGCAGCTACTGCTAATGACAGATGCTGGCGCGCACACCATTTCGCGCCTTCTTAAATGTGCTTCCAGAGCAGCCAAGCAAATTGAAATGGCAAACCCCAAATACACAAAAGGATCATAACAATAGCGCGTGATTCGCATGAGCGGCACATCAAGAAGCGTAAGAAATTGTCATAATTAATATCTTTGATTAATCAACCAAAACAAGAAATTTATGCCAATTAATTTGGTGCTCCCCTCCTATAGTTTGATATGTAAACAAAATCACGGAGAGAAACGAAAATCGATCCAAGATGACGTCTATTGTCAAAATTAGAGAAAGCTAAAGAAATGAAAATACCGCTGATGAAGAGCTTCGGGGAAGTGAGAGTTGAAAGGAGACGCAACCCAGATAATTGAGGATGGAAGGCGGAGGACCTAGTGACAACGCGGCGGAAGGTGGAAGCGAAGGCCATCGGACCGGAGTTTAGTCGCTGATATCGACGGCGACAAAACAAGTCATTCGATAGGGTTTAAGGGGTTTCGGTTTCAGTTTCAGTGTCAGAAGCTTCGCGTCACTGAAGTTAATGGTTGCTTTACTGAAGTCTTCGGCAATGTTCTGTTTGATCACTATTGTTTCATATTTGTCAATCATACCACTCAACTTTAAAAACTTGCAATACAATCAAATTAATCAATTAAATTAATAACGCAATCATCAGACTCGTCATTGCTGGCAAGTCATCAACGTCTTGAAATCTAGAGACAGAGCCAGCAATTTTAGGAAATACCAGTAATCAGTTAGCATTTCCTTGAGAGCCAATCAATGAAACATAAATTTTTCATACTGATTGCATTTATAGAGAAAAATACTGAGTTAAATCTGGTATTTCTTAAGTATGATGCTTGAGCTACATTTATTCGGATCAACTCGCAATTTGTAACCTCCTACATTTACACTAGAAAGGAAAATGCTAAGTTCATTCACGGACTATTATCGCGATGTTTTAATGACATAATACTATATACTAAAAGCTATTTTTGGTACTGTTTATTTGAACAGTAAATTATAGTATCTTCTTAGTTTTGTCAGTCTATTTTGGGCTGGGCTGCTGCCCACTCTACCACGTGACTTTTTTTTATTTTTTATTTTAGACGCAATCGCTTCTTTTAGAAGTTTGGTTAGATTTTTGAAAGATAATAAATTTTTTAGGGCCTGTCTTTCTATTCTTGCACTTTCATTTTGTTTCACGTTTCTTTCTGGTGAAACGAGTTTTCAGTCCCTGTATTATTTCTGCTTCCCATATTAGACCCTGAATTTGATCAGATTGACGTTTTGGACCCTGAACATAGTAATTACTTAGTTATAATGTTTTTGTTTGATCTCTTGGTTCTTTTTTTTTTTTTTTGTTTTATAGTGTGTTGTTTTCTAAACTAAAACATTAGTCACCATAGTTTATTTTTTTTAGTGAAATAGAGTTTTTTTTCTTTACCTTTTCCTAAGTTAATTATTGAACTTTTAATGTATAAGGTTTTTACATTTTTTTCTGGATTCCCAAACTATTTTTATTACTTTTCTTTATTATTATTTTGTTTAATATTGTGACATTATATAATCGCCGGAATGCGCAAGCCTTTGAACCTCATTGCCCCTAAACCTCAAGGAGCCCCCCTGTTATTGGAGAAACAAAATTGAACGATTACAACCGTAGTTACTGAACTAATTAAAACTCCACTAGAAATTATTAGATGGCCTTTTACGGTTTTACCCTTACCATTATAAAAAGTGTTGTAACAACTTTTAATATAAAGTAGTTAACTATCATGACAAATGATGAAACATGTTATCATATATTAAGGGAGAAGGGGCAAAATTGTCACTAATCTTTGCTTAATGGAGCAGCTTTGCCACTATTATTTTTTTCCATACAAATTTGCTACTAATGGTAAGGCATGTGTCCAAATTTGCCATTGAAGTTCTAAAAGGATAGTGAAATAGCTACCGGGGGGCTCACAGTTGTCTAGCAAAAAGATTATTCCATCTGAAATGAAGATATTTTGTGCCACATTAGTAACATGTCAACGTCACATGAACGACTAGTAAAATGAGAAAAATCCTAAACTAGCCCCTAAATTTGGTCATTAACCCTTATGTACCCAATTTTGTGAATATGCTATTTTGACTATATTCTCCTCGTGTGTATGACCTTGATTAAGGCAAGAGCTTCCTCATATGAATCCAATTCATGTCATCTGGGCTTTAATCCTTGTTGCCTAGCTTATCTCCCTTCTCATGCCTATTGTTATTGTTGTCATCTTCTTCTTTGTCTTCTTGAACTTTTTGTGTGTAAAAAACATAATTCCATAAACCTCTAGAGCTACTTCATCAAAGAATCCTCTTCACTGATTGATTCCTAGCTTTGAAAATCTCAAGAAACAAGCAACACTCACTCTAATTCTAAGGAAGAGAATGAAATGATAAAGATGTTGATAAAAATGATAGATTTAGAAACTAAAAAACTAGAGTTTGAGGCAAATGAAACTTGAAATTGAAACTTATATGTTTCATATTTTACCACGTTTGCCATATAATTAAATAATTTAAACATTCAATGATAAAATTGCTCATAATAGGCAATATACGTGGCAAATTTACACTCAAAAAAAAAATATATATATATTACTGATAAGATTGCTACGTCAAGCAAACATTAGTTGTTCATTACTATTAATCACTGAAGATAATCTAAAAGATTGTCACCGAATGTAACTTGAAAAGATTATGAAAAAAACACTTGTTATAAAAATATTTCTATGCGTGGATGTTGTTTAATTTTGTGGCTGAGAGATCTAACAGGTTCAATTAACCTGTGCTGTGCATGAACGATTGCAGAAACCGAAGTGTATAGCAAAAACAGGAAATAGATCTGGTCTAAACATAGGATATTCAAGTAATTACGTAAGGCACATGGAAAGTTCATAAATCGAGGATTCGGATAATCGATTCAATAATCTTTTACACATTTTTTTTCTTTTGCCTTTGTTTTTTTAATGATTTTGTCCATTTTTCACTTAAGGATTTTTGCGTGTTTGAGAGAGATTTAGTGTGTCTCAATATCATTTTTATTTATTATTATTTTTATACTCAAAATCAGAAAAATTATAAAAAAAATTAGAAAAATAGAGAGCTAGCATAAGTATGAGCCCCAAACACACTCGTAAGGCACAACTACTAAAGCACAATGATCAAAGGCCTCTATCATAACAGTAAGGCATGACTACCAGAGCACAATGATCAAGGTCTCTATTATAACAATAAGGGATTGAATCAAGCCAAGCAACAAGGCTGGAATAACACCGTTACCTCGTAAAAATGTCAAAGCTTGTCAGCAATCTGTAAATATAGCAATATTATTTAAAATCAATCAAGATGCTGTACAAACTGCCTCTTAGATGGCAACAATTTCTGCTTGAAGGGCAGAAGCACAATAAGGAAAAACTTGCCCTTCTTGTAACTATCGTCAACTCTCATCCAAAGCCAATATCATTTTTATATATATAGTGACCTTCTTGTAACCGGCATCAACTCCCATCCAAAGCCAATACCCTTTTTATATATATAGTGACTATCTATACAAAGAGTATACCGGTTACAATTCTATACTTTAAAAATTTTGTTGGTAAATACATATTATAAAATTTTTTAGGATTAGTAGGGAAAATTTTATAAAATTAATTACTTCATAAGAAATATGATATTAGTTATTGTAAAACAGAAACAAGAGTAAAAATAATAATTTTTCCAGTTCTATTTTTACTATTAATCATACCATTTAGTAAGAAATGAGGTTAGGTTGCCTGCATGTTATAGCTGATATATTTTTTTTTACAATAAGTATTTTTTACAATAAATTTAGTATCAAAATATATTCTAATAATAAATAATTAAAAAAAACTCCTACAATAAATTTATGTTAATAAAGTAAAATATTTTTTATTTCAAATTTAAGTTTGGCTTTCTTTATGTTATATTCTTATCTTGAAATGATTAGTTATGATCGAAATGTGAAACATGACACTATATGTGCTTCGAAATCATGTACATTTTTTGTCATTACAAAAATAATTCACCAAAAAAAGTCATCTCTTATCAACTCATATTCTGAATATTAATATTGAAAAGAAATTTATTTAGAATAATTCACTTTCAATTTTAGCAATTATAAAGAAAATTGCTTTGTTAAACCATAGAGTTTTCAAAGTAAATAAGTCAAACTAAAAAATTCAATTATCAATAATGAAAAGATATAATTGAAACATGAAATAGTGTTTAATTTATGTTAATAAATTAACAATTCAACAATTAACTTAATAAAGAAATAAATAAATAAAAATAAATAAAAAGCTGAATAAACCAAAACCATGCTCAAAAGTGGATAAATCATAGTGACTAAGGTTTTGTTTGTGAAAATAATAATGAAAAAAATCAACAAAAATAGTTTGGGGACCAAAAGAGGAATAGGAAAACTTTAGATATTAAAAATTTAATAATTGACTTAATAAATGTTAAAAAAAAATGATTTTGCTAAAAAATAAATAAACCATGGTGACAATAATTTACTTTAGAAGATAGAACATAAAAATACACACAAAAAATTGGGGGAGAGCAAAATGTTAAATGAATCGAACATAGGGATTGAAAAGGGAAATAAAAGCAATTTAGGGATTGAAAACATGTTTTAACAAAAACCAGAAACTCGAACAAAATGAAAATGAGAAAATGGAAAAACAGACCCTAAAAAATATATTGTCTTCCAAAAATAAGACCAAGCTTCCAAAAGAAGCAATCACATCCTATAAAAGAACCAAGGAAAGAAAGTAAGGCACACTGTTTATCAACGTAGATGAACAGTGCGTCCATCAGCCTTGGACCAACATTTGAAGGAGTAAAATTGAAAATGAACTGTAGTTTACGGTTGTATAGACAGTACCCCCATTCAAAAAAGTTTGGTGAACAAAATGAGAGAAAATCTGCAAAGGCTAGAAGATTGGTTAAATCATAGCCTAGGAAAAAGCAAAATAAAAAAATAAAATTGTTGTCGTTTTGATCACTGTTAATCTACAATGCGAGTCGGCATTTAGTATATTGTATAATAAGGTTCCTAGTATAAAAAGAAATAAGATTCCAATACCTACACGTTGTGGTGGGTTTTATTCGTGATAGCATTAACTGGGGGCGTGCTACGACAAGTTTAATTTATGTTAGTGTATATGTAGCAAATAATCATCAAACAATAAAATTTAGGGACCAATAAGGTAAAGATTAAGCGTAAATTTGTTTTAATTTATATCAACTGACTCTTTTTTATTTTTATATTTTTTTTTGTCTGAAATCAATTTTATTTAAAAAATTAGTATTATGTAGATGTAATAATCCATTTGAAAATAAAGTTTTATAATATTGTTAAATTTTTATAAATTTTTTTTAATACCTTAAATTAAAAAAAATAAAAATTTAGTAAGATTATAAAAATTATATTTTCAATGGATTATTATAACTATATGATATTGACTTTTAATTAAAATTAATTTTAAATAAAAAAAATATAAAAATAAAAATAAAACCATTCTATAATCAATTGGCTTAAGTTAAAATGACGTGAATCTAATATTTTAATAACTAAAAGGAGGATTTAGTCATTGGCGTAAAAAGGAGGGAAAGAAAAAGAGGAACCAGTAATTAATGCGATAGAAATTTCTTTTCATAAAAGTCCAATAACTAAGATTTAAATTTGACTCTATGCAACAAAGTTTTGGGATCAATAAGGTGACGAACTAGATCTGAGCAGCTAAAACTGATGCTTAACCATTAACCCATAAAAAAAAGTAACAAAAATAACGATGGTCTAAACGTTAAAATAAAGTTTGGGAATTAAAAGAGCAAATAAATAGGCTAACTATTGACTTAATAAAAAATAAAGAATGAAAAGGCGTAATCAGCCCAAAGACAAACAAACAATAGTGTCAAAGTTTTGTTTTAAAAAATAAAAATAAAGCAGAAGAATTTTTTGAACCAAAATAACACATAGATAGAATACAAGAACTCAAATGAGTGAGTTTACTAATTCAGGGATTGAAATGGATTTAAGCCGAAGCAAACAAAACCTAGAGAGTTTATAATATAGGCTCCCCAAAAAGCAATTGTCTAACCAAAAAGCGACCAGAAGAGCAACGGCTATTGTTTATATACACTTTACTAGTAACGCAGTTTTGTTTTAAATAATAATAACAATAATGTGTGTTTTTAATTTAACATTTTGTCCTGGTCACTAGAGCAAAGTGACTCCTGAGTCCTGACCTTCACCATTTATCATAAAAATACCATTAAGTAATGGATCGGATATTTCTAAAATTTCAGAAAAAAAAAAGAATTTCCCCTTTCCCTTAAGTACGTTATGCGTTTTAACTTTGTACTTGTAAAAATTCATCCGATTAAAAAAAACAAAAAAATAATTTCACATTTTTAATTTTTGTAAGTTCTTTATCTGAAAAATAGACTTGATACCACCAGGTCCACCGCCTCGCTTTATTAACAGAGTCAACTTCATTTGAACCCACAGACACTACTTACTAGTCTCTACTCCAACTGCCAAAAAGGAAAAGAAAAACACGAGAAAGAAGCGCTTCCCTTCTCTTCTCTATCTCCACGCCCACCTAACAATGTCTGAGCGAACCAGCCGCCACCTGCGGAGGCCCTCGCAGAGCGTCTTCTTCTCCTTCGATGACCTCTCGCCGCCCATCTCCGGCAGTGACGACGCCGTGGAGAAAGCTTCAGCAACCCAAAATCAAGCATATCGGAGCGCTCCCTCGTCAGCCCCGCCGGCGCCGCCCCAGCAGGCCGGCCTTGCTGCTCGGAATCTGAATTCTGAAAATGGGGAGAAAGTTGAGATCAGCACCAACTCCGAAGATCGGGAAAACTGATGCTCTGTTTTTCGCTATTAGTAGCTTTGTCTTCTCAGATCGGTTGGTATGTTAATTTTGACGATTAGTTGATGATATTGTCATGTTTTTCTTTTTCTTTCTTTTTTTTTTTTCCATTTTGAACGGCAAGAATATTTGTCTTCATGTTTGTTTTGCATTTTCCATGAGAAGATTCGTAGTGCAATTTTTGATTTGCTAAATATTTTTAGAGCTGTTTTTTTCTTTCCCCAATAATAAGCTTTTTGATTCGTTGCAAAATGGAGTACTAAAAAACTCATGTCATAATCTTATATGCCCATTAATTCTAAAACTCTTGATGTCCATTAAGTCTCTCAAATTATGTCCTTGATATCAGCAGACCTTGCTTAGAACATGACTCGGCTTTATCTGTAAACCATGTCAAGTCTAATGTAAGACGTTGAAAAAAAATAAATTATTCAATGATAGCTTTTAGAGGTGAGGATTTTGAAAAGCTATTACAACCGCCCATAATTTATTCTATCATCCAACTTTAATTTCAGACGTCATTTTAAAATGAGGCTTTAAAATTAAGAAATTAAGAAGATAATTTTTCGTTTTTTTAACATTTTGCTCAAAGGAGAAAGGAACAATGAGCATGGTGAAACAAAAAACATAAGAAAAACGCAAAACCAAAGAATTTGCTAAGAACTAAAAGAATTACATTACTGATGAAAACAGAGAAGAATAGAGTGTGTAATTTATGAGCAATTTGCCCATAAATGTAGCTTTACCTCTAACATCCCCTGCCCCGTTTCCAGAAACGACTCTTCCTTCTCTTACTCCCGAAAACTCTTAAACTTGGAGTGTTGGTGTAGACAATTTGGAGTATAAAAAAATGCTATTTTTTGTATAAAATTCATTTATGGTTGAAAAATGAATAAACAAATTGAGCTCAACTCAAGTATGGCGTTGTTTAAAGTTCATTTATGACTCATTCAAACTGTTATCAAATCAAGTCTAAATAAAATTTCAAGCTTAATACGTAGTTCAATTTACTTATTACTTAACTCGAACTGACTCCATTTTAGTTTTTCTCTTAATTTAAATGAATAGTTAGAGCTTGGCTTGTGGATTAGTTAAAAGATTGTTTATATTGTTTTTAATTCAAACAATAACAAAATATCAAGCTTGATAGATATTTCAATATGTAAAACTAATCATACTACACGGCTCAACCCTAAATCCATTAGGAAATGAAAATGAATTGTTTAGTCAATCTACCACAATCCACAATAAACAACAGATTCATCTCCACCAACAAAAAAAAAGACAACAAAGTCATCAGCTGCAATTTAATTGCCATAATCGAGAAAACACATTAGCAATTAAAAAACCAAAGCATCAAGTCACTGAACAATTCATTAACATCCTTACAAGAAACAACACAAAACAAACAAAAAGGAGTCCTTATTTTGCTAAATGTTGCGAATATTGATGAAACTGTAAGCTTGCCAATTCAGAAGCCTAAGAAGCTTAACGGGCCCTCAGCTACTCTTCATAAGAACACCAGGAAAATCCAACCTCCAGCCAAGTTTGTTTGATTACATGTAAGGGGATGGTATATTCGGGTCCTAAATTTTAACGGTTTACAGTCTCAATTATGTGTATTTGAGGGAAATGCAAGAATGAATGGACACACAAATCTTATCATCATTCTCCTTTCTCTTTCTTTTTCTACTCTGTTACCCATCTAAGCAAATTCTTCCTGAGATCTTTACTCAGATCTTAAAAACGTAACAATTTTGGTGCTTTCATTAAGAGAGATTCGTCATGGGAGAAGGAATGGTTACTCGGTGCAAGGCCATGGAAGAGAGCAGCTAAAAGATTTTAGAACAGATCCAGCAAAATTCTTCGACTTTGCAACATGTGGAATCCGTTTAAACCATTGTGCAGCAACATGTTGTGGCGATCGAGAAGAACTACAACATCATCGAGTTGATTTAGAAGTCATTATCTTCACAGTAGATGGTGCTCTCTGACATCGTCCATAAATTAGCTCGACTAGAAAAACAACCTGTCATCGCACCGTTGCTTCCTTCTTCGACCACTTAGCCCCCATTCTTAACTACACCACACACACTTCCTGTGCCCCTTTCACATTCAATCTGGATATTTCTGGGACTTCTTTGACCCCTGAACCCCTATACAGGTGAAAATGTCCTTGGGTGGCTCTTTCAAATATAGAAGTTCTTTTCATTTCATCGCACCCCTCCAGCCCAGCACTTAGAGATCACAGCTTTTTATATGGTAGGACCTACTTTGATCTGATACTAGTGGATGCATTCTACACAGCAACTTTCTACTTGGGAAACCTTCACTCGGGACATAGAGTTGCACTTTGGCCCATCAAGTTACATCAATCATGAGGCGGCATTGTGTAAGCTCAGACAAACCAGTTCAGTGGCAGTGTATATGCAGAGTTTGAACTCATCTCGACTCAAACTAGAGGACTCACCAACGAAAATCTCCTTAACTGTTTCCTCTCAAGACTCATAGATGATATCTAAAGATAGCTACTCTTGTTGCGACCCATTTTGCTTTCACAAGCGATAGGAATGGAAAAATTGGTAAAGGATAAAGTTTTGGTATCGCATAAATCTTAGCCACGGCAGAATCAAAATTGATAGCCTTCAGCTCTCTTTATTCCAAACAATCAACAACCTAAGTCGCCAGCACAAACCAAATTTCCTATCAAGAGGCTAACTCCAACAGAGATGGCGGCACGGCGTGAAAAAAGAGTTATGCTACAATTGTGATGAGCATTTCGTTCTAGGTCATATATGTAAAACCTTACAGTTCTTCTATTTAATCCTTGATGAGCTAGACACCGAGCCACCAACCGAGCATGAATTGGAATATCAGACTCCTCCAGAGACTCCTGCTTCATCGGACAATTTGGAAGAACGACCATCTATCTCCCTACATGCCTTGGATGACAGATCTACGTCTTTGACATTGCAGATTAAAGGAATTAAAGGGAAACGGGTCATGGTTCTTATTGACAACGAATCTATTCACAACTTTATGCAAGGCTAATTAGTGAAGTTCTTGGGCTTTCCTATAAAATCTACTAATCAACTCAACGTTACCGTGGGAGATGAAGCTTAATTGGAGTGTACAGGTAAATAGGAACAAATTTCTCTTAAAATGGGCCAATATGAATTTATACCGAATTTTCATCTTTTACCTATTTATGGGGCCGAGGTTGTGCTGGGAGTCCAATGGTTGGCCAGTTTGGGCCCTATCCTATTTGATTATCAAAACTTTTGCATGAGTTTTCTCCAGGACTCCAGACAAATCACACTTTATGGGCTGAAGACTGCTAAGCCCAACCACATTTCCTACTCCTAGATCTTACAGGGGCTACGGTCAGATAATGTCATTGCTCTTTTCTTTTCTTTTTTTTTTTTTCATTCATCTCCAATAATTGTAAAGGAGCCCAAAGCCGTGGTCGCCATAGCCAATGATCTTTAGGCTATGCTACATCGCTACGAGAGCGTATTTTCAGAGCCGATGAGTTTACCCCTTCTACGTCCACTTGATTAGCAAGTAACCTTAGAACCTGGAGTTAGCCTTATGAACATGAAACCATATAGATACCCTCATTTTCAAAAAGGGAAGATCGGAATAATAGTACAACAAATGATCAATGAGGGTATCATACGTCCCAGCACTAGCCTCTACTCCTCTCTAGTGTTACTTGAATGAAAGAAGGATGGCACCTGGTGATTCTGTGTTGACTACCAAGCTCTCAATGCGATGACGGTGAAGGACCGATTCTGTATACAAACAATAGATGAGCTATTAAATGAGTTAAATGGGGCTCACTACTTCTCCAAATTAGATCTCCAAGCAGGCTACCATTAATTATAAATATGCCCAAATGATGTGGAAAAGACGACATTTTGAACGCACAAAGGGCACTATGAATTTCTAGTAATGCCGTTTGGCCTTTATAATGCTCATTCCTCATTTCAGGCTTTAATGAACAATGTCTTTAGGGGGATTTTGAGAAAGTATGTATTGGTATTTTTGACGATATCCTTGTGTATAGTAAAATGTGGACCGAGCACCTCTGACACTTACAATAGGTGCTGGAGCTACTACAGTAGAACTCCTTACAAGCAAAATTGTCCAAATATGTATTCAGCCAACCTTCGATTTCACACTTTGGGCATATTATCACAGGCGCTGGAGTGCAGGTAGATTCGGAGAAGATAGCTGCTATTTAGAGATGGCCTGAACCTTCCAACATTCGCCAGCTCAAGGGTTTCCTCGACTTAGCAGGATACTACTGTAAATTCATGCCAAACTATGCTACAAAAGCTGCACCACTCACTCAATTATTGAGAAAGGATTCATTTGTGTGGACACCCAGCACTGCTGTTGCTTTTCAGGAACTGAGGGAAGTTTTTGGAATGACGCCGGTACTCAATCTACCCAATTTTGCAGAAACATTCGTCATACAAATAGACGTGTTCAATACTGGTGTGAGAGTAGTCTTATCCCAACTGGGACAACCCATAGCTTATTTTAGTAAGCAATTGGGACATAATCTATAGGCAGCTTCAACTTATGCCAAGAAAATGTATATAATCGTAGAGACCATAAAGAAATGGTGACAGTACTTAATGGGGCATCAATTTATTGTTCAGGAAAATATTCAAAACATTAGGAGCATGATGTCGCAAACTATTCAAACTCCTGAACAACAATAGTGGGCAACTAAGTTAATGGGCTATGATTTTGAAATTCAATACAAGCCAGGGAAGGATAATAGGCCAACAGACACGCTATCTCAACTATCAGAGGGCACTTGTCATGCTATGCATTTTGGGACCAAGCCCATATCAACATTACTTCAAGCATTAAGTGTATTTATGTCTCGAGATAGTCCGACGGCTGAGTTACTATAATCAATTCAAGACCAGCCTATGTCCTACCTGGCGTATGGAGTTAGGGATGGCTTAATCCTTTATAAAAGAAAAATTCTAATACCAGATGAGTCAGTGTTCCAACCATTAATATTGCAAGAGTTTCACAATTTTTTTAATGAGGGGACATGGTGGAATCTAGAGGACTTGTTCAAGGATTGATGTTATTTTTTATTGGCCCAAATTGCACCAGCATTTCAAGTAATTTGTGACACAATGCCTCATATGCCAGCAAGTTAAGCTAATTACTACGACATCACAAGGCCTTCTGCAGCCGCTCCCGATTCCAGGTAAGGTTTGGGACTTAATTTCAATGGATTTCATTACTCATTTGCCATCGTCTGGGGGAAAAATAGTAATTTTCATTGTGGTTGATCACCTATCCAAGTACGCACATTTTTGTGCTTTAGGAGCTTATGTAACAGCAGTTCAATTGGCAGAAGTGTTTGTGCAAGAGATTTCACGGTTGCAAGGTTTCTTTTCTAATATTATCTCAAATATGGACCCTATTTTTGTGAGTAATTTTTGGCATGAGTTTTTCAAATTGCAAGGCTCTTGTTTGGCCACCAGCACAGCTTACCATTCACAAATGGACAGGCAAACAGAAGTGGTAAACCATTGTCTTGAAGGTTATCTACGTTGTTTTGTCTCTGAACACCCTTAGAGTTAGAAGAAATTCTTGGCATGGGCAAAATAAAACTACAACACATCGTGGCATTCGTCCATTTGGATGACTCTTTTGCAGGCGTTATACGGACGGGAACCTCTTTCTCTTCTAGATTATATCCAGGGCACGACCTCAGTGGCATCCATCAATGAACTATTGACTGAATGTGCTAATGTTCTGACATAACTTCGGACTAGTTTGGCTAGAGCTTAACTAAGGATGAAAAACCAGGTGGATGCGCATTGAGTTGAAAAGCAATTTTGTGTTGATGACTTGGTTTTGGTAAAACTGCAGCCCTACCGTCAATCTTCGGTGAGCAAAAGAATCTCCCATAAATTCTCCTAGCATTTTTATGGTCCATTCCGAGTAATGGAAAGGATTGGGGGTGTAGCATATCGGATTAAATTACCCCCGGGGTAAAAAATCCACAATTTTTTCCATGTGTCCCTCTCGGAGCTGTTTCAAGGAAGTCTAACAGAACACCATGACCATTTTCCTGAGGATTTCTTAGGCTCTCATCCAGTTTTGCAACCTGAGCAAGTCTTGGGATTTTGAAAGATTTTTCAGCAGGGACAGTTCATACCCCAAGTTTTGGTGCAATGGTAGACGCAGGACCCTTAGGAAGCAACTTGGGAACCTTTGCACGAATTCACTAAGGATTTTCCTAATTTCAACCTTGAGGACAAGGTTGTGCTGGAAGAAGGGGGGAATGTTACGGATATTGATGAAACTATAAGCATACCAATTCAGAAACCCAAGAAGCTTAATAGGTGCTCAGCTACTATTTGTAAGAACACCAGAAAAATCCAACCTCCAGCCAAGTTTGTTGATTACGTGTAAGAGGAGGGCATATTCGGGTCCTAGATTCTAATGGTTTACAGTCTCAGTCATGTGTATTTGAGGGAAATGCATAAATGAATGGGTAGACAAATCTTATGATCATTATCTTTTCTCCTTTCTCCTTTCTCTTTCTCTCTCTACTCTTTTACCCATCTAAGCAAATTCTTCCTGAGATCTTTACTGAGATCTTAAAAACGCAACACTAAACCATCACTTAAGAATTGCCTTCTCTTGATATGTGAACCACCTTACAAGTTGAGCTCAACTGTAAAATTCTATCAATCCAACAAAAATGTAGATAAATTTCATGGCCAGTAATTAGAAACAAGCACTCAAGTAAAAAACAACTTTAGAGTCGCTTTTAATCTAAAGCTTCCAATAGATAAGTTCTAATAAACCTTTGATTTGGTAGAGTCAACAATGCTAACAACTTTAGAAAATAAAGCAAAAGTTAAGAATTTTGATCTCTAAGAATTTCCTCGATGGCTACAGCGTACACGTCTAGACATATCCATAACGAAGTCGTCGTCAATCATCATTAAACTTCAGATCACCTAATAAAGGCCAAGTCCATACCACAGGAACATTTTTGTTTCTAACCGAGCCCCCTACGGAAGTTCAATGTCGAGTAAGAAATGAATGAGTTTGGGAATTTGAGAAAAGAGTTGCACATCCATTTGACTTTCTTGATAATTGATATGCACATTTTCAATTACAGATACGATGTATTTTTTTTTTTTTAATTTCCCAAACCAGTATGTTTCAAGAGATGTTTCAACCCTTACCCACAAGAAGATGGTGAACTTGGGAGATATTGCCCGACCCACCGACAGTATCTCATTATTTCTCAAGATAACTAAATTAGGCTTGGGCCCCTCATACACGATGCCTTTGTTTTTGGCCCATCAGACTGCTAGGAAAGTAGAAGAATTTTACTTATCGCCAAAATTGCGTTATGTGGATTTGATCCATTGCCGTTTTAGGACAAGAGTAAAGGGCTTCATGCAAGAATTTGCTCCATACAAATAAAATTTTGAGTCACTACAAGAGAACTGAATGAAATTTATTACTAAAAGTGGCCAAAATGAGAGTCGCAAAATAAGCAGCTGCTTAATTAGTTGCTTATGAATTGGCTATCTTTAAAGTTGGTATAGTTACTCATCAACAACTTGAAAAGCAACCGATTTTTTTCAGAAAAGGAATACATACCATTTTTTTTGGGATAGAGCTGGAGGGTACTAAAAGATATTTATATTTTGAGTTTCCCAAGACACTTTAAGACGCGTTAAGAAAATGCATCGTTTCTTTCTCCCTCTTAGACTCCTACAGCTGCCATATGGAAAAGTGAAACTAGCATGAATGAGTTTTAATAAACATTTTTTTTTCGTGTAATTTGATTAGAATATTTTTTTTATTTTATATAACTTCTA
This sequence comes from Aquilaria sinensis, assembly GCA_005392925.1. Taxonomy (NCBI): domain Eukaryota; kingdom Viridiplantae; phylum Streptophyta; class Magnoliopsida; order Malvales; family Thymelaeaceae; genus Aquilaria; species Aquilaria sinensis. The sequence continues at coordinate 179,712 of SMDT01000040.1, read as the reverse complement.
TTCCCTCCGTTTCATTTTAGTTGAAATATGTATCTGGGTACAGAGATTAAGGTGTATGTAATTTATGTTATTTTTTTATGTAGTAAAAGTTTAAATAATGATTAAAAGAAAGATTTTTTTTTAGATTTTGTGCGGTAAGAGATTGAGTAAAAATTAAAAAAAGAGTATTCATTGGATTTTATGTAAAATGATAATTTAATTGTTTAAACTTTTTAAAAAGAGAAAACGTTTCAACCTTTTTGAGACTCCCTAAAAAAGAATACGTTTCAAGTAAACTGGGACAGAGGGAGTATATTAAAAAATCTTGAATTCCACCCCTCAACCTAAAATTCTAACTCTGACCCGATTATGTATCATTTAGCCTTTGCTTGCTGTAGTTCCTTCCTGTAATTGCGGTCGTATGAATAGTATTTGTCTAATCAGTAATCGTAATGAATTGTCTGAGTAATACTTATACAATTCTCTTTTTTTTTTTTTTAAGAAAAACATAAGCAACGATTTTCTTAATCTGTCGGCTCCGTCCATCAATTGAATAAAATTTGGTGGCGTTAAAATCTGGTTACTCGAATACCTACCTGATAAGCCACAGCTTTTGTTAGGCCATCTTGCTAATTTCGATGGAACTCTTCTTGGCATATTTTGGGCTTTTATATTATTTTGGGCTCACATAGGTTCATATAGATGCATATAGCAATATGGATATCATTATCACCGGACTGACCACTAGAGTTTTACTAGAGTAGTAATTTTTTTTTTTTAAGGAAAATCTTATTGTGACTGCTTACAGTCATGATAACCTGATTTGAGTCATTTGTTTCTATGAGATCTACAGAAATGGACGGCCCAGATTGACTGTCATATCTATGAGTTGTGACTGTATTGTAATCCCTTTTTCAAAACAAGTGGTCGGTACTTACAAACAATTGAATATTAATAAACATGCATGTTCAAAGAAAACAAAAAAAATATTGAGATCTAAACGACAAGTTTCCTCACGACATGTTTCCTCTCAAAATGTCATTATTCGTTATTGCACGCATAATTTTCTTAGGAATAAATATCTTCTTTATCATTCAAATGCTAATTTTGATTTTCTTTTCCTAACTAAGTGGCAAGTCTTGCAAAAATATGCAGTGGCAAAAAAAAAATGTTAAGACTAACTGAATGGCAAAATAGAGCAATGGCCGCCTTAAAATTATTTTTGCCTTTACTTGTGTCTTTTTATTTTAGTAATTAATAAAATTTCAAATTTTAGTATCGCATGACCATATCATGTGAGTCATATTTGCATTTTAAACAGACTGATCCCAATTAGAGCGTGAATAAAAAGTTTTTTTTTTAAACCAGAAACATATATTTGAGAGTTAGGATACAAAAGATGAAAGGGGATAAAAAAGGCTTGAACCTAAAAATAGTGGGTGAAAGAAGCGGTGTTCCTTCGCATTGTTACTGAGCCGGCAAACATGGGGGCAACGTAAATAAAAATTTGGAAAGCATGGGGGAAACATGCTTTAGTGGCTTATAAAAGCACCCATTCCACAGGATGCTATAGTGTTTATCTGGGTGGATGCACATAAAAATCATTAGGTTCAAAGAATAGTAAACGTTAAACCAGACAATAAACAAATAAAATTCACTACTCAATATTCAATTCACAATTACTATTTTTCAACACTACAACTCTATTGACTAATCCTACATTATTATTACCTAAATTTATTAATTTCGATATACTAATGGATCCAAGAAATCTCCTCCATTCCATCCAACGTTTTATTAGTTCCATCATAAATGAAAGACTCGAAATTTTTCCCTTGTGAGGGTCAGCAAAAGTAGCAGCCAATAATTACTATGAAAAAAGAGAAAATAAAATTCAGAAAGTGAGAAGTTATTACTCCATTTCTTTCACGGAATAAAAAAGTAGACGCTATTTATTTCCGTTTATGCTTTGCAGCTGCGGGATCCATTGAATATTCCTATATCGTCTGACAAGATAATAAGTGAATTAGTGAAACAATAAAAAAATCGTGATGCCCATTGCCCTTTTTTTAAGGCTTAAATCCAAAGAATAACCATTGAACTTTTATAATTATGCCTACCAAGTACCGACCGCCCATCAGCCCTTTGAGCTTTGCAAATTGTGTTCATTAGCCACGAGGCCATTGCGTGTTTTAGTTTAAAAAAATAATAGAAATGTAGATCAAATGCGTAGTTTCCCAAATATGAAAACCATGAAGCTCAGAATCCACATTGCACTTTTTTGTGCCTATTTTTGCAGTAGTTGAGCAGTTACTAAAATAAAAAGATTATCAATATCAATTCTAGAGCAATCCAAGTGTCAGTTCTCAAATTTCGCAAAATTAAACGTTTGCTCTTCATTTTTTTCTTTTGATTTTTTTTCTAGTTAAAGTACTAGTTGGTTAAAATTTAGATGAGTTAATGGGCATATTTATGACAGTGTGTGTATAGTACTTAGAAGTATTTACAAGGAATTAAATTAATACTCTCTCTATTCCACATATATTTCATTTAGTTTGATGCAGAGATTGAGAAAGTGAAAAAAATTTATCATTAATTTTTTTATGTAACTTGAGAAAATTGGAACAAGTAAATATCGAAATGATGATTTGAATGGTACTATGATAAAGTAATTTATTAAGTATGGAAATGTTACAAAGGTTAGGAATTGCATAAAATATAACATGTTGCAATAGTTTTGGGATGAAAGGAGTAAGACATTATGAGAGTTAGCGGTTGGTTGCAAGTTTCCTGAAACTTGAAGGGCGATGGGCCACATTTGGCCTCCAAAAACTTGTCTTTATAATGCAAGTGAGGGGTGCGAGAGTTGGATTCAGGCCAAACTAGAGGTGTAAAATGGGTAGGGCTTTTATCGTGCTACCAGAGCTATAGCTTAACTTAAGCCTTGTCGAGCGCAAACATATTTTCAGGTTCGATACTTAAACGAGCCAAACTCGGGTCTGGTAAGACTCAACCCTATATCTTTTCGAGCCCAATCAAGCCTTCATATATTATCCCCCTAAGCCCAATTTCCATGAGTCTATGCTATTCTAAAGTGAGCCAAACTCAGCTCAAACAAGAAAAAAAAATCCTAACCTTCTCTCATATTTCCTTGTCCCCTCAAGTTTCCTTGTCTTTTTTTGCTAGAAAGCTTAACTGGCGTCTAACTGCGAAAGATTTCAAGTGAGATGCTGGAAGCTTTTTAGGGCCAAGTATTTCCCCACCCACCAAGAGCCATTCCTCTATTGCATCCATATGATCAAACTAACGGGACACTCCGTTAGTCTCACTCCCTCAATTGCTTCCTCTTTTTCTAACTACAAATACGATCGATAAGGAAAGGAAAAGCATTATTCTCTAATATGGAACGACTGAAGATAATACAATTAATTGAAGTGTTACTTCTCTGCCAAAGACTGGCACCAATTTCCACTATTGCAGCTATCTTTCTGGGTATTAGTGGTTTGAGCCCGGTAATCGAACCATCAACGAATAAGTCTAGGATTGAATATTTACAGATGGGGGTTTGATTGAGCAACAAGAAAGTTCAATGACTTCATGCGACAATGGTAAAATTCTAAGGGACTACCTTGAAGGTTTGCCTTTTTCTTAAAGTGCTTTAGGGATAATTACAAGTTTGGTCTTTAAGATTGTGCTTTTGTTATATTTAGACCTCAAGTGTTATCTTTGTACATTTATGTTGGATTTGTTTCTCTCATGACTTATGTTCATTTAATTTTGATGATAACAAAACACATTTGTTTTTGTGTCTCAAGGTTTTATTTAAAGATTTACATCTTGGTTAGTCATTCATAAAGTCTTGATCCTTGCTAGAAAAATTGTTTTCTCAAGTACATATCAAGTATTTTTAGTGATTCAAGCATTACTTATGAATGAAGAAATCTCCTTGGCAAAAATCTTTTTAAAGTTTGGATGTCTGGAAGCAAGAAAATCCTGGAACTGTGTTTTCAACAGAGTGAAATGTTTTCAACCGAGTGAAACTGGACTTAGTTTTTGAACCCGGGAGAATTTTATTTCTGGATAAGAAAATCATTCGAGTGAAATGTTTTCAACCGAGTGAAACTGGAGTCAGTTTTCGAACCCGAGAGAATTTTATTTCTGGACAAGAAAATCATTCGAGTGAAATTTTTTCAACCAGGTGAAACTGAACTCAGTTTTGGAACCCGAGAGTATTTTATTTCTGGACAAGAAAATCATTTGAATGAAAAATTTTCAACTGGGTGAAACTTGGATTCCAGACCTGCGCACGAGTTTCTAGTTCGAAAAATCTTTGAAAAATAAATATAAATTCATGCCACGTCAGATTTACACGTGTATAAAGTGCTGAAAGTTCATTAATTACAATTATAGCCGTTGGAAAGTCAAACATTGACTTTCGTTATCAGACAGAACTTTCAACCAAGTGAAAATATTTCACCCGAATGAAACTAGCAACAGACGCGAATTTCTGTCAATTTGACAGCAACGTTCACCAGATTTCAAGGGACTTTTTTCTGATCATTTCAACGGTCTTCAACGTCTCTTGGGTATCCATTGGAGCATAAAAACATCAAGAATCATCAAGGAAAACTCTCTTGGCAACTAAGAAAGAAAATCTACCATCTAGAGCTCAAACTTGTTACTTTGCCAAGAACTTGTTCTTTCATTTGCTCATTTAGGCTTAAGAGGTTCTATTGTTTTTACACCTTGTAACCACAAGATTATTAAGCTTGCCTTGAGTGGTTGAGTGATTCCTTGTAAGGGAAAGAGAATTAGATAGGTTTCTAGTTAGCCTTTGGCAAAACTAGTGAGAGGTGAAGGTAGAAGGAACTACCAAAGTGTTGTATGCCTTTGAAGGCTATTGTGTATCTTTGTGTTTCATAGTGGAGAAGAAAACTCTCAAGTGGTGAACTTGAGGAGAGGAGTAGGCTCTCAAGTGGAGAGTTCGAACCTCTATAAAAATTCTCTTGTGCAAGCTTATCCTTCTTTCTACATACTTTAGCTTTAGTTTGTGTTTTATGCTACTTATCTTGATTAAACTTGTTTGTTTTCAAAACCACTTCAAAGGTAGCTTTCAAAGCAAAATTTTAGGTGGATTATGGTAGTCATTTTCTGGTCAAAAATCGAGTCAATCATTGTACTTTAAGTTCAAGTTGAGTTTGAGGTTTCAAGAACTCATTTAGGAATTGTTTTGGAATACAACCAATTCACCCCCCTCTTGGTTGCACTTGGGTCATTTAGGTCAGAAATTGTAAATTCGAGCCTTGTAGGCTTACGGGCCGAGTTAGAGCTTTTTTTTAGGCAGCTTGAGCCTCAAAATTCAAGCTCAAGTAATTTGAGCTTAAACTCGAGTAAGACCTATAAGATAAGGGGACAAGCTCGAGTATAGTAAGCTTAAACTTGACCCGACCCCTTTACACCCCTAGGTCAAACCCCAAGCAACATCATTGGATACCAGCTTAATTGTAGCACCAAAGACCATTTTAATATATTGATATTCAAGGACTTGATTAGCAATTTTTTTCAAAAAAAACAAAATAGGATTTTTTTTTTGTAATTAGAACAATTGTATAAGAGTATAGGGTTAGAATGAGGTAGTATATCTAAGGGGTAAAGGATAAGAGAAATGTAGTCTTACTCAGGACCCAAAAAGGCTATCAAATTAGTATAAATGACATTATATATGTGCAGGTGCGTAGCCAGAAATTCAACCTAGGAGGCGGGGGTGGGGCCTTGGCATGGGGCGAGTTGTTATCATGTATAAATTTACAATCAATAATATAAAACATTAAATAATATTATGTTTAGACACAAAAATTTGAAAGTTTATAATAATTAAGTTTATTTCAAAAGTTTATAACTCAAAATTCAATAGATAATTTACATATATAAATACATGAAATTTGAAAATTTACGATAATTAAGTTTAATTGAAAATTTCAATTTAAATTTTATATTTTTTTCTCATGAATGAAGTAAGTTCAATTTATAGAGTAAAAATGGTTATTTGAATTTTCTATTAATTATAAAAAAATTATTATACAAATTAAATTTATTATATAACACTTACCGGACAGTTTAAATTATGATAAAAAAATTGTTATTAAACAAATAATTTGAGTTACCATATTTCATGCAATGGAACCAAAATGAAACATTTTTAATAAATTTAAGACTAAAAATGAAATGTTTTTAATACATTTAGAACCAAAACAAAATGTTTAATAGGATAGGGACTAAAATGAAATAATAATTAAAGATTAGGGACTATCATGCAATTTACTTAATAAGAAAATGAGTGAGACCTTAAAAGGATAAACTATACTAGAACCCCTTATTAATTATAAAACTTACAGATATATATCTAACTTTAGTTTTTCTATAATTTTATCACATATCCGACAAGCCAATAAATTTTTTAAAATTCTAGGGGGGTGCCCTCTTCCGCCCCTAAGAAGCTATGCCCCTATATATGTGAAAGAATTAAATGAGATGTGAGTTGAATCTCTAACCTCACATTCCCCTTGTGTCCACTTTCCCACCCCACTAAGCAGCTAAGGAGGAAAAAAAAAAAGAGGATTTAAAACCATCTAAAAGATGTAGTGAGATTTAAAACTCACTATATTCTTTTTGGGTACAAAATCCAATTAAAGTTCATTTCTTTAAAATTTTTTTTATTTTTTATTTGAAACCAATTTTATCTTTACTTGAATGATTTTTCTTAAGTGATCAATTTTTTACGAATTTTTTTCTTCTGTAATCAACTTAAAAACAGAAAATTTAATAAAAAATCAAAGAATTCCAAAATTAATTTAAAAATATTTGTTGAGCTTCTTAAATGTAAAGTTTCAATTGATGTATGTGTTAAGTAAAAGATTAACAAAATTAAGAATAATACATTAAATAACTCATTATTTAATCTATCATTATATATAAAAGATTTGAACTTGGATCATCACATGAGATTATAGATATCATTCATGAGTCAAAAGGATTTATAGGCAAAATGTCCTATAACTTTGCTTCTAGTGAACAAATTGCTTTTTTAAAATTCTGTTGGCTTTGTTTGAGTATAACATTAACAGCTAATATTAGAGTTCAAAAACAGTTGTCTAAAAAATTATTTTTATTCTTAAAATTACACTATTCATTGGTTATACAAGAGAAATCTCTTGCACAACCCATGTTTGAACCCAAATGCAACATAAGAAATTATAGGGAACTTGCCAATGAATTAAAAGACTAATAGACAAAATTTATTTTAAACAACCCCAACTTTAATGAGTAAATTATATTGTCAAGGACATCCTCCTCCTAAGCCTAACATCCTTTATTTGAGTATAGTGTCAACTACTAGCATTAGGATCTTAAAAAAAAAATCTAATGGTAGTTGGTAATCATTTGTTTTAATTTAATCTCTAAAAAAAATTAACTAATGGCTAGTAACGAGTGCTTAAGAGCGTTCAATTGCTTGTCCGTCAAAACGACAGGACGCTTCCCTAGTGCTGTATCATGCCACAACAGGGGTAATTTTGCCCTTACCCTTCGAGACATTCACAATCATCAAGGGACATTTTTATCTGTCCACACTGAGGTGTCAGCCTCAACATCCTCTCAGCTAAGCTCATTGTTCATTGTTTAGGTGAAATCTCTTGGTCTCAACTATATTTGTTGTTCCCACAGACAATGCTAAGTTGATATTTAAAATACATGGTGGGATGCTCAAATCCCTTAAAGATGGGATGGACCTAAAATCAAAAAACAAGGTTTGGGTAGTAGAGTGGTGTGTATGGGAAAGACCTTTCGATGTTTAAATTAATAACGACTCGAGAGAGATGTTTAGCTTTCATAAAAACTGTAGGCTAGTCAAGAGAGTGCAGCACCATGCTCATGTATATGATCTCTTATTGGCTTTCAGAATGTAGTTGTACTTATAGCATTACATGATTACCTTATAATAAAGGGGGTCCCTCTTATCGTGTTTCTTCCTGGACCACCTAGGCCATGAGCTACGCTTTAATGGGCTCCTTCAAATCTAACTCACGAGGAAAACTCTAATAAGCCTTTCGATTGGTAGATCAAAGCTAATTGGGTATCAATACATAATGGTAGGTATCATATCAGTGAATGAATAGACTCATACACAAAATTTTCGCAATTCATAAAAATTGTTAGAAGGACATCCTCCTCCTAATCCTAGCAGCTCTTGTTGCCCTTATTTGAGTACGGTGTCAATTACCCACAGTAGAATCTAAAAAGAACTATGTAATAGTAATTGTTAGTTTTAAATGTTTAATATGTTAACATCTATATCAAATTATGAACGGCTAAAAACTTCAACATAGACCATGACCCAAAAAAAATTGTGCTCTGAAAAAACATTTTATCGATTGAGTTAGCTGGAAAAGCATGACATGATAACGGCCATGATTCATATAATTTCCGCTGAAAAAGACTAAACAGGTTGCGTCGGATAAACGCAGTGACAGGGAGAGAATATCTTTTTGGATGGACCCATGACATTTCCCCATAAACAAATCCAAAGCTAAATGAGTGATGTCCATCGTGATTTGAATTGAGAGAGCCTAACAAATTCCTCTATCAGTTTCATTACAAAAAATTGCTCCATTATTTATTTTTTTATTTTATAAAAATATATTTATATATAAAAACGATAAAATCTCAACAAAAACTTTGTTGGTTTTGTTTCTTCGTAGCATTCATAAAATGTATTTTGATTTTATTTTTATCTTTTTTCTCTTAAATTAAATCATTTCAATATTAATATTCTAAGTACCAAACAATCACCTCGATTATTTTTTTAATAAATAAATAAATTTCTATGATTTTTTCTCAGTCTAGAAAAATGACTTGCTTTTTCCAAAAGATGTTTTAAAATGGTTTTCCTTATTCTGAAAGTGAGAGTTTCAGTTGGTATATAATTTAAGCAATTAACTTCTTTATATAAAAATAAAAACAAATAAATCATTTTAAAAATATTTACCAGTGCATACATAGTATTATTATGGCTGATTACTGTAGGGTCCCTTAACTTGAATGACTCAACATAATTAGTCCTTGAACTCGAACTCAGTTCATGTTGATCTTCTAACTTGCAACTTAGTGTATGTTGGTGCTCTAACTCATTACAAGTTAGTCTAGGCATCACATGTAATCATAAGGCCTTTTTGGAATGGTTAGGAATAGATGTGACTAAAATGCAAAATAAGGCGAATAACAATGGATTAGTGCAATATTTAGCAAAAAAAGATTCTAATAGTCCTAAACTGATGATTTTTTAATGGTAAAATTCATATTTAGTCCCCTAATTTTAAGAATCATCCTAAAGTGGTTCCTTAACTCTAAAAGTGACTATTAAAGTCCTCTAACTAAACTAACGTGTCATATTTTGGTTCATATCGTTATTTATGCAGTTATTTTGGATGAAAATTGCCTACATGACACCCATACTGCCACATGGCAACATCTTCCATAGTAGTAAGTGACTAAACTGAAAGAACAAAAATTTCAAACCAAAATGATGCAAATGTATGATCCTAAGCTCCTAAGACATAATTTAACCCATAATCTTCCTCTTCTCCGATTCAAACTGTCCAACCGCCTACTCCACCGTGCATGCCGCTGCCAACTTTGGCCCACTCTTTGTGGATACACCGCCGCCCACCTCTACCTCTCCGTTTCTCCATCTCCCAGTCTCCCCATCTTTTCGTCTCCCTATTTCCCCGCCTACATAGCCACAATATCACCGTTTCTCCGTCTATGTCGCCACCATCTCTCTATCTCCCACGACACCTTATAGTCCTCCCTACTGGTAATAGCTCCCAATCACCAACAAGCCGATTGCCACCACGCCCATTCTCTTTCTCTTCGTGAAGTTCCCCTCTCGCTCGCCACTACCCAAAAATCTGTATCAAGTAATTGAAATCCTTAATTGCATAATAACGGAATCACACTAACATCGAATCACCAACGCCCCCAATTGTTGCTCCCACTAACAATAGAATATGGTCAAGTTTTAAGTGGTTCATTTTGTAGAGGCAATCGATAGTTTATGGGCAACAAGATTGAAAGCCGCAATCGGTTGACTAGATCACGGTTCAGGGGAAGGAGAAAGGTGGGCCATAATAGGTGGGCGACGATGTATCGACGGATAGTTGGTCGGAGTGGGCAACGTCGACTGTTTGAATCGGAGAAGATTTAAGGAAAAAGATTTAGGTTAAACTATGTCTTAGGACCTTTGGATTATGCATTTACATCATTTTAGCCAGATATTTGTTTTTCTTTCAATTTAGCCACTTACTGTTATGAAAAGGGCAGTCACGTGGCAATATGGTTGCCACATAGGCAATTTCAATTCGAAATAACGGCAAAACTGACGGTGGGAACCAAAATAGGATGCATTAGTTTAGTTAAAGGGACTTTAATAATCACTTTTAGAGTTAGGGACCACTTTAAGATGACCCTTAAAGTTAGGAGACTAAATATGGATTTTACCTTTTTTTTTAATCTAAGCTAAAGAAAGAAATTTTCAATAGTCTCTGAATTTAGGCCACTTGTAGTTAATTATGTAAATTCATTCAGTATTTTCAATCCAAAGCTAAAGATATATATATTTTTTATAATTCACTTCAGTTCAAACAAAATCTTTTCTACTTGATAAATTAGGTGACAAAAAGAGTTTATAAAATGTCAATTCAACTAACCTTCTTCCACTATCATGAATACTTTATCCATTTCAAATTTTTGTAATATTTACTATTTATAATAATTAATTTATGATTTTTACATCCAATATTTTGGTAGATAAATATAAAATTTTATATACAAATGATAAATAAAAATTTAAAATTTATAAATTAATCTTAAAAAGTTTATCTATCAATGTAATAATATAAATAAATTTAAGTCAAACTTAAATTCAAAAGGTAAAATGTAGCACAAGAAATGAGATACGGGTAGTATTAATTACACTTTATTCCATCTTTCCTGCATTCTTTGTATTATTTGCTCTTTTGAGTCAATTCAAATTTTTACAATATTTCTATATTTAAGTAAATAACTTTATTGACATTAAATTGTCATTTCAATATTCATTTTTTTATTTTTGTGTAAAAGTATAGTAAAAAAAATGAAATACCATTTTTTTTTCAAATTTCTTAATTTATATAATATTTGAAAATTGTGAAAATAACCCAAGATGGAAGGAGTAGTGTGATTTTATATAACTATATACACCTTCCATATAATTACTTAATAATTATATTTTTAGGCCCAAAAAGAAATGATTTACTGGTTTTGAGATATGTAATTATATATGTGATGATTACATTTAATGAATTTGAATATAAGTAAATATAATTTTATTAAGTAACTATATTTTGTACCATATACATAGTTTAGCTTATTATTATAATTAGCATTATTATTATGATTACTATAAAAAATAATAATAAATAAAAATTTCTTAAAGAATATATTCAATTTTTTTCTAGCAGGTAATTAGCCAGTTGCTGAGTATGCATACACAATATGTATTTGACTTTTGGAAAAAAAAAGTACATATTTTAAGCAAAAATATGCTCTTTTGGAAAAAAAAATTTACCTCATGTAGTTTATCTTTTCATGCATTTCAATCCCCTATGTTGCTTAATATTCAAATGGTAATAGTGTTATGACAAATTTGATGATGATGTGTTGCAAAGTTAGAGAATTAACATACAAGGCTGCAAAGCTATATAATATATAGTGTATAGTACAAATCTTACATGTTGTAGAAAACTAGGCCTATTATTCACCATTCTTGTTAAGTTTTGGTGGCTCATTTATTATCATATAATTCATTGAAACCCACTTTACTTATTAATCTTTTTAGTTCCAAGTACTTCAACTCACTACACAACAAAATAAAAGCCAAATTTTCTTTGTACTCATCTTCATGGGTTTCTTAATTTTCCACTAAAAGTTTCCTCTTCAAGTATTAATTTTATTTGGTGCTCCTCTTTTACTCTTATTTTTCTTCCTATATGAAATTGATTGTTCAAGTTTTTCTCATGAATGATGTTAAACTCCTTTCAGTTGCTCGGAACATAGAAACAAAATTAGCAAACGAATTCTTGCATGATCCCCATTAAAATGAAATCACATGTTGAACATCAATTGAATTCAGATTCATCATATAATTTAATCAAATTAATTTTCTTTATCTATCTTTCAATTGAATCAGATACAAGGGCCGAGATTATGGTAGACTCTTAATTTTTTTAGGTCTTCCATTTTTGTCTTTAATTCATTTTTCTCTGTACTTCAACTCACTACACAACAAAATAAAAGCCAAATTTTCTCTGTACCCATCTTCATGGGTTTCTTACTTAATTTTCCACTAAAAGTTTCCTCTTCAAGTATTAATTTTATTTGGTGCTCCTCTTTTACTCTTATTTTTCTTCCTATATGAAATTGATTGTTCAAGTTTTTCTCATGAATGATGTTAAACTCCTTTCAGTTGCTCGGAGCATAGAAACAAAATTAGCAAACGAATTCTTGCATAATCCCCATTAAAATGAAATCACATGTTGAACATCAATTGTATTCAGATTCATCATATAATTTAATCAACTTAATTTTCTTTATCTATCTTTCAATTGAATCAGATACAAGGGCTGAGATTATGGTAGACTCTTAATTTTTTTAGGTCTTCCATTTTTGTCTTTAATGCATTTTTCTATAGAATGTGACTAGGTCTAATTTAATTTAATCTAATTTAGTTAATAGATTAATTTGTCTTATCTTAACTCTTGTAGTATATGCTGCTACTACTGAACATGCATTCTCAGCTATGAAAAGTGTGAAAATTTGGCTATACAAAACAAAATTAAATGATGAGTTTCTTGCTAATAGTTGGTTATTTATATTGAATGGGATATTGTACAAACTTTTAATTTAAACTTTTCCTAAGTGATTTTGTTCAAAAAGCATCATGCACGATTTAAATTGTAAACATTATTCTTCTTTTTTATACTATAAAATAATTTCTCCGTCCCATAAAGGATGATTTATTTATTTGGAATTGAATATTAAGGTGTGTGTAGTTTATTATATTATTTTTTTTCATTGTTTCCTCTAAAACCAATTTTTTTTGGATTTTGTGTAACGATAGTTTAAATGATAATTGAAAAAATAAATAATTTTTTTAGTATTTTGTGCGGTGAGAGTTTTGATGAAGATTAAAAAAATATTTGTTTTTAGGTTTTGTGTAATGAAGTTTAAATTAGGATAGTAATGTAATTTGAATATTAAAAACTTTTCAAAAAGAAAAACACTCCATCTTTTTGTGACGGAGAAAGTATTTTATTACTCCATCCGCCCTATCAATCTTGCTCCATGGGTCCTCCCATTTCATATTTAGTAACTTATTTTACCATATTACCCTTCAAACTATTATTTTAATATCTATTTTTCTAACTCTACCGTATTATCATTCAAACTATTATTTTAATATATACTTTTCTAACTCTTTTGATTTATGTGCAAATATTTAAGTGAAAAAGTAAAAATAATACACAAATTTTTTAAATTTTCTTAATCTTCACATCAAACCAAATGGAGTAAGATTTGGTGGGGTGGAGAAAATATAATATTATAGTATAAATACTTTCTTTATGTTGTTAGCCCATTCTAGATGAAATTTCTAGTTCCATCATTGCCAACATAGACCAAGTTTAAGTTAAGAGACTAACTCGTATTAGTCAACCAAGTTAAAGAGACCCTAGGGTTGTTAGGCATATTATTATTACTAGAAAATATGATAACATTTAAAGTTTAGTTTTGATTGTAATTTACAAGTGTGCTAGAATTATTTCTGGTTGTCGTTGCTATTGTGGCTCGGTGGCAATGAGGATGCAAGTCCAGGTAGGTGGCTGAGATTTGAATTCTCTCTACCATTTACACGGTGCAAACAAGTACCAAATGTAGGTTTATACTCTCTAGGTTTCAAAAAAGATGTAAGTAACTCATTATCCTTGGTATAATATCATATATATCCCTCCTTAAGTATATTGGTAATATGCTTCTAAGTGAAAAAAAAAATAAATTGTTTCTAGCTTTGACCACCAAAGTCCAAGTGTTTATGGAGGCAAATAAAATCATCCCATTAACTCAATTCTATCATCCCTTTAATCTCTAAAAGTTAGCTTCTAAAAGTATTAGTGAAAGACAAAGGGTAATTTATCTGTGATGTGTTTTCTAGAGTTCTGGCTTTTGATATTTATTTTCGATAAAAAGATATGTATGAACATGTAAAACTATGGGATAAAGTTTTGAGGAATTGTCCTAATACGTCCATGAAATTACTTGGAACAGTATTAGAAAATGTGAAATGTATTTGATTTATGTATGATAGGAATATAATAGTAGCAGGCACCGTGGTTTTCCGATTGCCCATCTTACAGGTTAAGGGTCAACGACGAATAAATATCTTTAGCTGAGCTGATTCGCCGTGGCTCACATGTTAAGCTCCTAAAGCCCAATTTGTTTGAGTTTTTCAATAATACTTAACGTATTTAATTTTATATATACTGATTATTCGTATGAATTGCATATTTAATTTTAAACGCTACACCTTGCAAAATATGAAAAATATTTTTATAAAAATAAATATTTTTTTCATTATTTTTTAGGTTTTCTAAGTTAAAAATTTTTGTAATATGATACCGTAGATGAATCTATTGGTTCATTGTTACTGACAACTATGCTGAAGTTGTAACTTGTGTAAGAAAATTATTTTTTCTTTACAGCTAAAAAGTGGAAATGAGCTGTAGAGTAGATTTTATATTAATAATTCCTTGTAATATATTATTTCAATAGTAACTTGTGTAAGAAAATTATTTTTTCTTTACAGCTAAAAAGTGGAAATGAGCTGTAGAGTAGATTTTAATAATTCCTTGTAATATATTATTTCAATATCCTGATAAAAAAAATAAATATCACAGCTCTTAATTACTAATTACTTTAATTTTAGAAAGTCAATGAATTACATAAAACAAAAGGGTGCATGAATGAAATTAACCTATAAAAGCAATTTCTATATGCATAACCAAGACATGAAATAGTACCACATATTCATTATAAAACCACACACACGCACACACACACACACACATCCATATATATATTGTTTATTAACTAATAATTACAATCTCAAATATTTATTTCCATTATAAAAAATTAGTTCAACATGTTTACACCGTTTATTCATAATTAAAATATTTTCTATATTCTAGCTTGAAAAATGAATATATTGTGGAAACATTTTGAATATCAATAAAGGTTTTAGAAATTTTAAAATAGAAATATTTTCATTCTTTGACGTTAAAATATAATTTTTCTAGCTTTAAAAAATATGTTAGAGAAATCATTTAGTTGTCCCAGCGGCTTTGGCCAATGGTTAAAGTATTAAGGACATTATGAGAAAGTTCATAGTTTGAATTTGGCCTTATATCCTTTCCTAGAAATGCTATATAAACAGTGGCGGGGTATGTAATAAGTGGGCTGGGTCATGGCCTATCCCAAAGTTTTGATATTTTACAATATATATAGTATGTAATACTAAATTTTACTTGTTGTAGAAAAGTATGCCCATATTTACTATTCTTGTTAATTTTTAGTAGCCAATTTACTTTTATATAATTGACTAAAGCTCACTTTATTTATTAGTTCTTTTAGATCCTAGTGCTCCAGCTCACTATAAAATAAGAGAAAAGCTAATTTTCTCTGTTCCTATCTTTGTGGGTTTCTCACTTAATTTTCAACCAATTGTTTCTTTAGTAGGTATCGATTCTCTTTGGTGCTTTATTTCTACTTTTTTTGTTTCTTCCCGAATGAAATTGATTCTACATGTTTTCTTATGAATCGTGTTAAGCTTTTTTCAGTTATAGGGGACATAGGAACAAAATTAAGAAACTGCTGTTTGCCTTATTCTCTAGAGAAATGGAATCACAAATTGAATTAATTGTATTCATATTGGTCATATATATAATTCAATTGAAATATGTTCTTTTCCTAATTTTCAATTGGATAAGAAACAAGAGGATAGATTATAGCATATTCTTTTTTTTTTGGTCTTCTAATTTTTAATGCATTTTTCTATATAGAATATAATTGGGTTATTTTAATCTAATTTAGTTGATAGGTTAATTTGTGACTTTTCTAGTATTTACTACTAATACTGAACGTACATTTTTAGCTATAAAAATCGTGAAAACCTGGTTAAGCAACAAAATGAATGATGAGCTTCTTGTTGATAGTTTGTTTATTTACATTGAATGACATATTAGAGAGAATTTTAGTTTGAACTCTATTCTAAGTGATTTTGTTGATATAAAAAAGCATCATGTACAATTTAAATTATAAAAATTATTCATCTTTTCCTCATGCTATAAAATATATAGTATAAATATTTTTTTATATTGTTGGCCTACCCAAAAAAGCGAACATTCCCTTTCCCTTACTTAGAATATTAATTCATCTTTCTTTATATATTTGTGGGGTAAAATCCACTCGCGGTCCTTTAACTTTCACATTTGTTCTAAAGTGGTCCCTTACCTCTAAAAGTATCTATTAAAGTCCCTTACCTTGTAACGTGTGGCCCACCCTAGTCCCTTCTGTCAATTTATCCGTTATCTAAAACAGAATTTGATGATGTGGCACTTCCTAGGTCAATGTGGCATTCCATAGTGCCACATGGCATCCTGTAAATGACTATATTGAAAGAAAAATAAATTTTAGGCTAAAACTGACACAAGAACATAATTGCATGGGCTTAAAATGTAGATTGACCCAAAATCATCTTCTTCTCAAAATCATCTCTGCAAAAACGCCAACGAATCCGACCCCCAATTTCCACCATCTTCGCCTTGATGTTCACTCCGCTTCGCCTCAAGTCAGTCCCCGCATATTGGCTCCACTTCCGTTGCAGTCGCAGTCGCAGGGAAGGCGCCTCCTAATGAAGAGGAGGGCGCGGAGGTCCGATTTCGATTTGAAGGGTTTTGATCTGTCGGAGAAATCTCCTTAGCTTATCGGTTGTCCCCGGTGGGCTAAAGGTGGGGAAGGAGAGGCTAGGTGGGTATCCAGAGGTGGAGGAATGACAACTAGCTAGAGGGATAAATCTCCTTGATTCGCTGGCGAGTTGGAGGTGAGGGAGAGGCGAGGTGGTTATTGAGAGATGGAGGAAGAACGATGGGCTGGAGGGAGGGCTGGCGGGAAAGTTGGCTGCAGAGAGGGGCTGGAATGGGGCGGAGTGGGCAGCGGATATGCCGGAGGTGGGCGGCAGTGGCGTGGCTACTGTTAGAATAAGAGAAGATTTGGGGAAGACGAATTTTAGGGCTGAATGTCACTTCAAGTCCTTAATATTACGTGTTAGCGTCAATTTTAGCTTGATATTTATTGTTCTTTCATTTTGGCCACTTATTATTATGACATAGGATGCCATGTGGTAGAATAGATGCCATATAGGCATTTTCTGTCAAAGATAACGACTTAATTGATGGAATTGACCAAAATAGGACATGATAAGGGAGGTAAGGGACTTTAAGAGTCCCTTTTAGAGATAAGGGATCACTTTAGGACGACTCTTAAAGTTAGGGGATCATATTTGAATTTTACCCTATATTTGTGGGTACGCTTCTGAATATTAAAAAAAAAAAATCAGCCGGATCAGCCGATGGGAAACTATTCAGCCGGATCAGCCGATGGGGTATTCGAGCGGCTTTCCTTAAGGTACACGTGGCTTCACAGGATTAGCTTGCCGGTCTTCCTCACGATAATTCGATGCATCAAAATTCCACCCGATCACGCCCCCATCATAGCCACCGAATAAAAAGGCTTCAGCATTCCACCAAACCCCTCGCCATCGGAGTCCTCTCCCTTTCTTCCTTTCAATTTCCTCCTCCGTCGATAGTCGTCTCCGCCTCCTTCCTGACAAAACGCCGACAAGATGGTAAGCTTTTACGGCGTCGATTTTGATATTCTTGTTGCTGCATCTTCGTCGCTGGAAAATATTTAATCTCTACTTTGCTCGCTTTACTTCTATGTTAATGATAATTTTGCTAACTAGTAGATCCTTGCCGTTGCCGTTAATATGTGATGGTTTTTCTATTTGAGATTTTTAATCTTCAAGAATCGAAGTTCATGTTTCTGTGCTGACTAAAACGCGGAGCTGTGTTTTTTGTGTTTTGCTAGTTACTACGACTTTAGTCTGTAGATCTGATCGAATTTCAGGTTTTTATTATTCGATTCGTGTTGTGATGGCTTTGATGGTTTTGATTTCAATAGTTCAAGGCTTACTACTGTTTAGCTCGTCGGAGGTTAGAGGGAGGCACTGTAGATCCAAGGTAGTTTGAACTGATTTTATATTATGGACAGGGAAGCGAAAAGGATAAGGTTCATGTCAATTGCTAGTGGATTTGGGGCCAAGGCTTGGTGGACGGATTGAGATTTTAATAATTGATATTACTGTTTTGACTTCTTCTTTGAGAAATGTTGATTCCGATGTGGGTTCTTCTTCCATGTTACTCCTGTTGCTGACCTTTCTGCTGGGAAGTAGAACTGTAAAGAAAAAGTATGATCATGTTCAGTAGTTAGTTTGTGGACAGTGTGGGCGAGATCTAGGACAGTCAAATTAGTTAAGAGGAAAGATTTGTTGTTCTGATTTGCTCATTGTCCTCTAAAGGATGTAAGAACCTATAAGAACTCCAGCTTATCAGTTGAAAAACTCTTTTCCTTGCTATTTCTTGGTACCTTTTTCCAGTAGGTTGGGTTGGATGTGTTTTGAGGGGTTTTTTTCCCCCTCCCCTTCTTCGTATCCTTCTAATGAGTTGTGGAGGCAATTATCAACAACATATCTGTATGTTTAATCGGCCCTTTCTTCTAGAAAATGTTTGTGATGCTTGAAGTGTGCCTTGCTTGATCTTTATGATCCTCATCTTCATTAACAGGCCAATGCAGCATCAGGAATGGCTGTCCATGATGACTGCAAATTGAAGTTTCTGGAGCTCAAAGCTAAGAGGACACACCGCTTCATTGTGTTCAAGATTGAGGAGAAACAGAAGCAAGTTGTTGTAGAGAAGCTTGGGGAGCCAGCCCTGAGCTATGAGGATTTCACTGCAAGTCTCCCTGCTGACGAGTGTCGCTATGCTGTATATGATTTTGATTTTGTTACTGCAGAGGGTGTGCAAAAGAGCAGGATTTTCTTCATTGCATGGTGACACTAAATTATTTCTTCTGAAGTTTTTTGTTCCCGCTTACTTTATTGTGTTGTTTAACATTGTCAATCATTTTCTGAAAATGTGAAGGTCCCCTGACACATCAAGGGTCAGAAGCAAGATGATTTATGCCAGCTCTAAAGACAGATTTAAGCGGGAGCTCGATGGAATTCAGGTGGAGTTGCAAGCTACAGATCCAACCGAGATGGATATTGATGTTATTAGAAGCCGAGCTGCCTAAATTGGAACTCCCACCCCCACAGTCGTATTGTCCCCTGGTCTTTCTTTACTTGAATGAAGTGTTTATAGGTTGTGGAATGGCATATGTTGGCTGATTATCACTATCGAACAACCAAGTTTTGCCATTGCCTTTTTGTTCCCTTCGGAACTTCTATCAGCCCGCCCTCTGGTATTTGTGATTTGTCATCTGTAGACCATTTCGAGTGCGTCCTTGTAGTCTTAACTACAAGCTAATATATAACTGTTTGTGAGCTGGTAGCCGACATTTTAGCATATTTGTATTTTCAAGTTTTGGGAAATTGACCCTGTTCAATTTGTAGTATGATGCTCAATACTTGCAAGTGATTGCCCTAAAATATACTAGCATCCATGATCGTTCTGTTTGGTTGGAATTGGAATTGGTTCATTGCCTTTTGTTCTCCTGTAACACGTTCTGATATTTGTAAGTTGTTAATTTTAGAGCCTTCAAACGTGCGTCCTTTTAGTCTTACACACGTCAATGGTAATCTATTTAGCTTTTTCTGAGCCCTAGACGACATTTCTAGCGCAGTTTGTAAATTGATCCTTGGTCAATATTTGTTTGAATTCTGCTTGGTACTTGCCAGTGATTACTTCAAGTATAGTCACCTTGTTGACCCTGGTCAATACTCGAAAGTTGAAACTGTCGGTCTATTTTACCTTGTAATTGGATGTATATACTTTGTCTTCTTGCAACCTAGCTACTCAGTGTCTGAGGATCTAGGAATTTGATTAACTAACGATCCGTTTAGAAACATTCTAAAGAGTTACGATTTGAATATGCATAACGAGTGTGATATGCTAAAACTAAAAGAGACGCTTGCTTGCTTACTTCGTGAACAGGACACGTTAATTGGCAACCTGAAGTGGTTAAAAGTCACATAACAGGTCCTCACAAGATTAATGTGTTTTACTTGACTAAATCACGGCAAGACAGAAATGATGAGCTCTGGATGGAGCTTGTCTGCCTTCAATGAGGCAACAGTGCACATTCACAACCCTGGGGAATTTGAAACGAGAATACAAAATACTCCGACAATATTGACCCGTATAAAGTACTCGTGGGGAAATCAAGTGTTGCACTTTGTTCTTTCCATGGATTTAGGAAAAAAAATCCTGGCTGTTCCCATCTTTCCTGGTTCACAGGATAAGGATGTGAAAGTCTAGATCATTTATGCCTAATTCTGCCAAAAATTTTGTTAAGAGGACCAGTATTGACTCCCGGGATTGGATTTGGAAGATTCATACTATTCCTAACATTTTTTATGGACTACTCTTCAAGAAAAATGTTTGTCAATATTCAATTTAATGCAACTCCCTTTGCAAACGATGTGGGGGCAATGATGATCAGGTTCGTATTCTCTTTTCCTGTCCTGTTAGTAAGTCTAGATCATTTTGATATAACTTGGCAACAGGGCATTGACTCTACTCATCTTATCAAGAGGGATGCACTAATACCAATATCTCCAAATTTGCTAACATCCCTTAAAGTTTGTTAATTCCATATTCCTTTTGGGAAGTTTATGTATGCTAGGAATTGGAAACTTCTTGTTGCTACTGACTGTGTTTGGTAAAATTCTTAGTGCTGTTAAGTTGAAGGTTTTTGACCTGCTACAATCCCTTGCACTACTGCCAAAAATCACTGGTAAATCTGGGGATGGAGGAATCATTCATAATGAAGAAGGAATTTTGTAGCAACTTTCCCTAGAAACATTGGTGTAACTACTAACTGCTAGTCTAAAAGCTGAATTTTGGGAGTTACATGAAGGACTCATGTTAGCACACCAATTGGATACAATTCCCCTTCACATTGAGATGAACTCGAAAGTAGCTGTTCATTTACTTGAGTCATTTCAATGCACTTATTCTAATGCCCTTACTATTGGAATACAAGTTGGTCAGGGAGAGCAGACAAGTGCTTCGAGTTTAGCTTATATCAAAGGAAAGAAATGCTGTAGCGGATGTGCTCGCGAGGAACGCAGCTATGCTAGAGCAAGAGGACACTTTCATCTTTTAGCAATGCCCCAACTTTGCTAAAACTTTATTATTGGTTGATTGTATTGGCATCACTTGCTCTAGAAGCATTAGGACTTCAGTAACCAGCCTTGAACTGTTGTTTTCCCTCGGTATGCCTTTTTATAGAGTAAATTTCACAAATAGCCCCTAACTTTTAATTATTGTTTTGTTTTGGTCCCCACCATATGAAATGTATGAACCTAAAGTAATTGTCTGATACAATTTGAAATTCTAATTTAAAATATTCAATAATTATCTTCTAGTAGATTTAAAATATGTAACAATTTTTTAATATTTCTTAGGTAATTTAAATTGGTAAATTTTTCTTCCTGAAAGAAACAAGTCCAATTTATAGATAGAAAAACTTGGCCATTTGAAGTGTCTCTTAAATAAGAATAAAATTATTGTATAGAAAAATTTATTGGAATACTGTTTATGAATAGTTGAAATCTTAATACAAAAAATTTCTTTTAGACAGTTACACTAATTTAACATATTCCATTAAATAAGAACCAAAATGAAACAGTTTTTTAATAAATTTTGGACCAAATTAGAATTTTCAGTAGATTATGGACTCAAACAGAACGAAGGGTAAAAGTAAGGGACTATGCACGTGATTTACACCTTTCTGCTCATTGACAAAAACAAAAAAAATCAAATTTGAATGATGATTGTGGGTTGGAGGATTTGTCTCTTATCTCTATCCATATCATAATCTGGAAAAAGAGTTGTTGATTATTTTCATTTTTCAACAACAATAAAAATTGAATGCGTAAAAAAACAACAACCAGCAAGGTAAGTGGGGTTCCGTTCACCCATTTTCGCAACCAAAAAGAAAAAGTCACTTTCGCGTCACCCCAAGTCTCACACCAGTCAACTATTTCATGGAGTCGGTCAGTTTAGTCGTCATCCCAACAAACCCAAAATTTAAATTAGTTGCAATTAGGTCTCCCGATTTTCCTACCTTCCCTTCTACCTCCGTATAAAAATCAAAGCCCTCTCTTCTCCTTCCTTCCTCAAAGTCAAAGTCCACCATGCTTCTCTCTTCTTTGCTCTCGCGGTGGCCGGTACTTCTCTACGCCGCCTCCTGGACGGTGCTGCTCACCCTGACAGTCGCCATCGCCTCCTTCTCTCCCGAGCTCGCCTTCGTCTCCGTGGTCTCGCAGGATTCGACTTCTTCAAAGGCATGCAGGACGGAAGGCGCCATTAGGGTTCCCTTAGACTTGCCGGGGGAGGTCGTCTGCTTTCCGGCTCACCTTTTCCGGCGCTCAAACGTTGACTTGGTTGTGCCTCCGGTGTTCGCGGCGGTTGTCGTCGCTGGCTCTGCCTTGGTTGTCCGGGCTTTGGGCCTTTCGGAGGATGATGATGAAGCCCACTAAAATCTTGTAAATCGTGAATTTATATGGGCTTATTTGTCAGTCAGATCCTCTACAGATGGACAAAAATTGTAATACAAATATGGGCCAAGTTTTTGGTAGAAGGGATCTTGGCAAATGGGGGAAAATGTCACCAACGTGTGAAATCTACAATTGCCGTGAAAAATCATGCAATAATAACAAATAGCCAATTAAAGTTTGCGCTCTTGCATTTGAATTTAGAGCCGGTCATTGTTTTTAGATTCAACTCTTACCCGCGAATAAGAATCATATCGTATTAGAGTTTTAGATTCACTGATGGTTTTCTTTCTTAATTTTTTCCTGGTGGTGGGGGTGTTAGGTACAGCTATACCCTTATGATAATATATAAATGATAAATTAAGATATATAGTTTCTAAATATATATTTTTATTTTTTTAATAAATAATAATATAAATAAATTCAAGTCTAAAAACAACAAAAAAGTCAAATAGAACAGAAGTTTTGAGACGGAAGGAGTAATTAATTGCCTAGGTTGGTTTATAGCATTAATTCTACAAAACTGAAGATAATAATGTTTATAGGAAGGTCTCCTTTATAAATTCACAAAAAAAGCCTATATTTCTAGATTGAGAGATCATCATATGTTAATTTACCACAGTGTAAACATTTGTAATATTTACACCATCAAGTACTGCTTTTTCTGTTACGAATAAAATTATTATGGGGATTATGCGCAAAGATTTTTTTAACTTGATTGAATTTATAGGTTCTTCTAATTTAACCCATAAAATATAGTTGTTGAAACTTATCAACAAAAATTTGTTTGTCAGATAAAGATGTTAGAGATTTTTTACAAATTTAAAAATTAATAAGTATGATATACATGAATAACCGTTTAGGTATAATAGTTTCTTTAATATAATTTAAATTTCATATGAAATTATTGAAAGATGTAAGAGTTACCGATACTACTTTTCTAAATTGTCATAACATGCGAGTGTTTGTGAATCATCTTGAATTTGAGTTTAATGAATCTAGGATCAATTACATCGCGACCCTATTTGCCACTCTCACTCTTCATAATTAAGCAACTCTACTTCCCTCCTGTTTTTATTTTGCTTTTCTTAAAATTGTTTCACATTAATTGCTGAAATTTTGATTTAAACAATAGTCTTTCATGTTTGCGTACGTAAAAGACAGTAGCGGGAATGGCAGCTTGCAGTTAATTGGATTTGTACGTACCAAGGTTAAGCTCGAGCTACTAATTGTCAAATAGTCACTTCAATATCCCCAGTACTTTAATCTAATGGCTAAGGATTCTAATGGGTATGAGGAATGTGTAAGGTTTAAATTCTAACCTTCCAGTTTCTTCTAATATGTCAAATAAAAGCTAATTTGGTTGTGGTTTTGGTCATGAAAAGTTGACATATATATTTCCTTAATTAATAGCATACCTTTTTATATAAACTTATATGATGTTTTTGAATATTAGAAAAAAAAAAAAAACTCAGCTCGATAACAGACTTAATCGGAGGCAAATAGTGACTATAAATAGATTCTAAAACTTTAACTGAGAAACGAGAAGTAAATCAAAGGACTAAACCTAGTGCGGTTGGACCCGAGATTACTAAAGTAATTTTTTTTGGCGTTGTTTTTTGTCGCCAGCTATCTTTCCCTGTTCCCCTAAATTGTTGCCCACTTGTCTTTTGTCTTCAGTCACGTTATTAATTCATTTTAAGTTATCTGGATCACTTACTTGCTGTTAGTGAAGGTCACTATGCTTAATTTCGCACGTATTGGTAGTTCATCAATATAGATATCGATCGGTCGAATTAATTATGTACCAATAAGGAGAGGTGGAATAGATTTGACGATGACATTCCTAAGCAAAATGGTGAATGCATAAAAGTCCCCTTCACCCCAAGAATGGCGAATGCTCTAAGATAACTTAAACTATACACACACACACTCTTTTCTTATGTGTATGACATTATATTGTAAAAGCATCCAACTTAAGATTAATTGGCAATAGGGTGAGAAACTTCGTCACTATATAAACCATTTACTAACCCTAATTCTTAATCATATGTGATTTTTCTACTTGACAATATTTAAATGAGAGGGAGTGGAGAAACCCAATCTAATGGCATGAACCGTTTTTTATATTTTTTTTAATTTTATCTTCAAAAAAACTTGAACCTCGACCCTCAAGTCAAGACAACCTTGACATATATGAAAATTTCCATTTTGACAAGTCTTTAACTGTAATATATATCCCCTTCGCTAGATCCAAAATATTTGCCAGTTTTCCAACTTTTATGTTTGTTATCCTTACCTATTTATATTTTCTTCCAAAGTTTATTTTTCTTTCATGAATAATTCATGAACGTATGTGAATATGCTACGAATTTGAAGAGAAGAAACATGCAAATTTGGATTGAGTTTGAAGTTTTCAGTTGATTGAAACATGCTTCTAAAGTGTACGTATAATGTAATTGCATTATTCGTCAGTATATATATTCTCTAAAAAAATGTATAGTGTATATATTCATCTATATTTTTTTTAAATAAAAAACTGAAAAAATGACAAATATTTTAGAAGGAATAGGTACTTATTTAAATAGTCTATCATATATGCCTTAAGTAGGGTGGGTACATACATATGGTGGTCCAAGCAGCCCTATCACTCTTACTTTGTTAATTTACAAATTAAACTTGCATGGTGTTGCAAGACGCCTACAAATTAGTGGTGCCTGCAGATGCTGGTGCATCCCCAGATCCGTAGGTAATTAAACATAAGTGGTGTCTCCACTCCACGCTTATAATTAGTTACTCGTTACTATTCCTAAGGCATAAGTTATTACTTTGTGCTCTTCCACTTTTCGTTGGCCATCTTCGGTTTGTTCAATCAAAATGGAGCATATTCATAAACAAATTAATATTGTAAATACCTTCAAGATGATGAGTCAATGCATTTGCTTTTAGTTAGGTGTTTGACCATCTCGAATTTGAATTTTTTGAAAGACAATATAGATCAATTAAGCTGATATTTTTTATTTTGATTTTTTTATTTATAACTTAAATAAGCTAAATGTAATTTTTTTAATATATATATATATATATATATATATATATATATATATATATATATATATATATATATATATATATATATATATATATTAAAAAAAGGGTTTGAAAGAGGAATTTTAGTATATAATTTGTCCGACACCTCATTGCACCGTACTTAAGCTCAACCCTTTACTACAAAGAAGGGAAATTTCCAGTGTAAATCAAGACTTGAATCCTGCATGATAACAAAATATTATGGGTATTAAACCACTGAGCTTATAACTTATTATAAGCTCACCTGCAAATAATTAAACTGAATGTAACAAAAACGAGCCTACTATATATGTTCTTCCTGCTAGAGAGAAACCTTGCGGCATACAAATTAAAGTTTCCACGCAACGTTTGATGCCCGCACCACTAGAAGTATATAATAATAATAATAATAATAATAATAATAAATCTCTGTGTGCATGACAACTATAATGGATATAAGTGCTTCTACTTGTTTCCATTAGTGCATAATCGTTTTCAGTTATTACATGCACTAAAGTGTCATGTTCTTATTATTAAACTCTTAGCTTGAACCACATATATATTATCAACTCAGAACTTTTTTTTTCTCGTATTTTTTAAAAATGTCTTTATTCTTGTAGAATATAAGTACGTACCATTTATTGCCTCCTACCATGCTTTCAAGTGATATAAGCACTCTCCTCCAACCAAAACACCCTAGCAATGACAAATTGCAGCCAATTTTTTTTAGGTTTTATGCAATAGCCGCTTCCCTTTTAACTTTTCTGTAGTATACTCTCTCTCCTTATATTTGTAATGCTTCTCAATATAAAAAAAGTCATATCATTTTGTTTTTTTCCCCCTAATTAAGAAGTAAAAAAAAAAATCAAGATAAAAGAGTCTCCCTAATTAAAGCATGAGCTAGGTGAATTGCCCTCCTTGAAACATCAAGTCAACAACATTAAGATAATTTGTAAAGGGAACTTACAATTACCATCTTAGGTTTGTCCTACACTACAGTTTTCTCCCCTTATATTTAATAACTTACACTTTGTCTCTTATTTTTTACACTATTTGTAACAATTTTTAAAATTGTATTTAAACTATACGATAGTCATCGTTTAGTAATTTTGATTTTTCTAATTTTTTCATTGTTAATATACATTTTAAAATATCAATTTTTTCTTTTTTGTAAATACATTTTTCTATATGTAAATGCATGTTAGTATTTTTTAAAGTTCAATTAGCTATGAAAAAATATATCAAAAATATTAAAACTATTGGAACATAGTTATCAGATAGTTTAAATTAGGGTTTCAAAAGTTGTTATCGAACACTATAAAGGAAGCAGGGAACAAAGTGTCAAATTTTAAAAATAAAGGGGGCAAAGTGTAGGTTAAACTAAACCATAATGGGTTTTTTTTTGTGATTTTCACATTTGTAAATCAAGATGTGTATGTCTTCCACAAAGTAAAAAAAAAAAAAAAACAACTTAAGAAAGCATTCTTACTATTTGTTGGGATTGTAATCCCGTGCGTGCTTGATGTGACTACCCAATGAAGCTAATCAAAGATGGCTCGAAGTTGGACTTTTATTGGATAATTCATTCCCAAAGATGAGCTACAATGAGATGCTTGAACTGAGCCATCTGGACTTAGCAGTAACGTGTTATTTTAAGCCTCATCAACCAAAATGACTTCATGACTAATTAAATCTAGATGACTTTTGTTTTTTCACTCAATACCTAAATAAAATTGAGATTTATCTGATCTTGGTCATCCTATAGTAAATTTAAAACTGCAGCATGGTTTAAAAGCTCCACTTCTTGATCTTTGTGAAACAAGATGTTAGATGGGTTTGAAATGCATTCCTTGAAAACCACATCATTTTGGTATAGTCAAATCCTTTAAAGAGTGACATTAGTCAACATTAAATAATCAACGTTATTCATGAGGGACTACATTGCCACACAAAACAGGACTCATGGCAATAAAATAACATATGGGAAATTGTTTCAGGAGTATAAAGACATTTAAGACAAAAATCATTAATAGCATAATTTCTTTTCACCAGATTTGTTGTAGTCAACAAAGGATCACACACACACACACACACACACACACACACACACACACACACACACACACACAAACACACAAACATAAAGGTACATAGAGAAAGGTTAAAAAAGTAAAGGATTGAACTCTAGATTTCTTATCAACAATTATATTCCTCAACTAAGTCAAGACTTTGGTTGTTTATTAACATATTTTAAACAAAACATAGTTGTAAAAATTAGTATACACATATAACAATTTGTCAATTACTATAACTAATTGGCTTGAATTTTAAAAGGACCACTAAACTTTCCAAATATGATTGCTAGATAGGGGTGTTTATCCAATCTGATAAACCTAAGAAACATAGTGATTTGAATTGATCTGATCTAGTAGTTATACAGGGTTTTATGAGTACTGGAATGAGTTTGGGTTGTAAAAATAAAAACTCAGTAATGAATGTGGGTCAGGGGGTTGGAATGTAAAAACCTAATAATGTTGTTTTATGATGAAATTTGGTGTTGCCGATGACACTACAAGAAAAAAGAATTAGTGAAGCGATTTTTAGTACCTCATAAAAGCGGTTATGACTACTTCAAACTAACTAAAAATGGTTTCTAATCGCTTCACACAACCGTTTTTATGGGCATTCACCTTAAATAAATATGAAGCGATTAGAAATCGTTTTAATTTTTGAAGTGGTCACTTTTGAAGCGGTTAACTACTTCTAATGTACCGACCAGTTCTTTGTATCGCCTCCACCCATTGATGCGGTTAACCGCATCAATTTTGAAAAGAAATTGAAGCAGTTAACCACTTCTAATTAGAGTTGGTGCTTCTTATACATTAGAAGTGGCTAACCGATTCTAAGACTACAAACTTATCCAATTACTTAAAGTGGTCGATCGCTTCAATATGTTGCTTTTGTAATTGTCTTTGTTGATCACTTCTAATGAATTATTTGTACGTTTTGCAACTTCGCACTGTCAACTATTTCAATTTGTATATAATGTACTTGTTTAAAGCTGGATTTTCTATACCATTTTGCATGTGTTATAACAAATACCTAATACTTGGTGTAATAATAACACTTAAATATAGAAAAATCAAAACTAAATCATGATTAATAGAAATAACATTCATCATTAATATATAGCATTCAATGTCTAGAATGTTCAAATAATCCAACAAAATAAAAGATTTCAACCACATAAGTATTAAACATAGGAGATAATATCCAAGAAATGTCAACCTAAGTTCACAAGTACCACATATAATGTCTAATCATCTTCATGGGTGTCATCATCATTGCTCGATTGTGACGAACAGAAAGCTTATCTGGCACCGCTCCCGGCATTAGTAGGAAAATCTCCAACCTATAAACAAAAATGTATGATTATGTTTTGTAAAGTTAATCTCCTATATGTGTGTGTGTGTATGTGTGTGTGTGTGTCAATCGGGAAATGTATTTAGAAAATGATGTTATGGATTGTACACTTGAATAAGTTGCAACCCCGAATGCATCATGCAACAAAACACTCATCTCATCACCAACACGGGGTTCATCTTTGTCAACATTCTCAACTGAATACATTTCTTCTAACTTATCTATGAGGCTTGGAGAAATCATGTTTGAGGAAGACTTATTTTCCCCATGTACAAACCAAAATGAATATTCATTCAAAAAACCATTCCATAGCAAGTAAATTTTAGCAACATCATGAGTTTGAGCCCTATTATTCTTGCATTGCTTACATGGACACCTTATAGTATCATTGATATTCAAATTCTTAAATACAAACTCCAAACAATGATCAACTCCATGTTCATACTCTTGAGTGTTTCGAGGTTTTTGCATCTAGCTTTTATCCATTGCCTAAATTTAATAGTAACCATAAAGTTTATATTAGATTGAAAAGTTAATCAGCAACTGGTTTGAAAAAAACCATGTTATAAGATGAAAATTTTGTTTTTAATGGGTTTTAATCAATAACTATGTAAAACATAAAACAAAACCTTGTCTTAACCTAAGAAAAGAAAATTTGAGACAATAGTTAGGAGAAGGTGATAGATGTTAATTTTTTGTGGTCAAATCTGTTGACTTTTCGTCAACTTTGACCACCATTTTCTACCTCATCACTTAACATTTTTTATTGATTCTTGATTTGATCCTTTATTTTATAGGTTGAAGAAGTGAACCGTAGCATTGGAATGACATCGTGACAAGCGGATGAAAAATGGGCATATGAAAGTCAAAGCAGATTTATAATTGTGAGGCCTATGCCTCACAGGTCAAAAGTTCCTACCTGAAAATTGTACTCTCAAGGCCTAGGCCCTAGGCACCATCAAGCCTGTAAACCCAGGTGCCAGAATACCCCTTCCTGAGGCCTAGGCCCTAGGCACCATCAAGCCTGTAAACCCAGGTGCCAGAATACCCCTTCCTGAGGGTTAGGTGCCAGGAACTTTCGAACCTGGGGGCCTAGGCGCCAGAAGACCACCTTCTAGGGCCTAGGTGCCCCTAAACCTGAGAAGAATGGTACCCTACCTCAATTTTAAATCTGAGATTCCTATTGGCCAAGGGTTTCTATCCAAATGGGTTGGTAGGGTGAAAAGGACATCTCCAAGAGTAGAAAAACCTGGAACCTAGCAAAAGAACTCATTTTTCATCTTCATCTTATCACCTGAAACTTAGGTTTTTCATAACAATTTCTTGCATTTCCTTATCTTCCTTGGGAACACTTGTGGATTCTTACTTAAAGAAGGCTTGGAGGACTTGAAAACTTGTAGGAGCATTAAGGAATCAAGCATTTAGAGTCTATTGGGTTCTTTTTTTTCCTTTCTTTTATCTTGTATTTAGACATGAATGCTTTTTTATGTATTTTTATGTTTATGTTTAGTTTGATTATGGAGTAGTTTTCTCTATACTTTCTATGGTTATAGCTACTTAAATTAGTTACATTGGTTGGATTAATGGCTATTTAACTTTGGCTTTCCTCCATTGCTTGTTTACTCTTCTCCTTGAGCTTATTGTTGTGTTAATTGATTGAGAGCCCTAGTTAATTGCACCTTAGATTTCTTTTAAACTCTTGAAAAAATTAAAAGAAATTGAAATTAAGAGAAAAGTGTAGTGGCCATGGGCTTGTTGGGAGACTAGTCTAGGACACTAGGTGAAGGTAAATTAAACTTGTAATGCTCCTCTTGAACTAGCAATTCGGATGAGAGTCCATTTTAATATAAGCTTGGGAGAGTGAGGGCCAAATTATTTAACTTCACCAATAAGTAGAGAAACCAAACTTAGCCTTAATTCACTAGCTAACCAAGTCAAATAATGAAAATCATAAAAAGTGTGTTTTGTTAATTCACTAGAAAACCCCATAATTTGTATTGTGTTTGTCGTTCTTGTTTAGTAGTAATTTGAGTAGAGTTGCAAACTTAGTTATTTTATAGTGAGAAAATCATTAATTGTTACTTGTTTAGCTAAAGTGAGTCTCAAGGTAATGGTAATTAGCAAACAACACAAATCAATCCTCGTGAGAATGATATATTATTCATCCTGTCTATATACATCCCATGTGCTTACGGATTAGGGTTGGAAAACTCACAATAGAGGACAGCCTAATCTATAATCAAAGACTAGTCTTCGGCAATATTTCTAGCTATATATATATAAATTGCTTTAGTAGATGATATTCTAATTACATAGATTCAGCAGAAATTGGCAGTCTAGAGTGCTAGCAGAAATGAAGCGGTTTTTTTAAACTCGTTAGAAATTCTATGTCTTGTGTTTTATGTAAACCAATTACCTCATCTCTTAATTTCTCAAGTATTAAAAAAAGAGGGTTAAAAACTTATCACATTTACAAAAAGTTACACCATATTAGTGCAACAAAAAATATACTCACTCTACACATCTTAAAAAACAACACATGAGACCAAAAAATTTCATAACAAAAAAAGGAAGAATCACAATTGAACAATAGATAAAATTTCACAACAACAGAAAAGTGAAGAATGACAACAACAACAACAGCATTCGACATTTATGCATAACTATAGACATTATCGGCATTTATGCATAACTATAGACATTATCTCTAAAACAAATATGCTGAAAGAGAGCTGCTGTATAAAATAAAATGGCAGTAAAAAACAAACCTGGAAGTATATGATGGGATCCAATTTACTTCTCCAAATGGTTCACAATTGAAGAATCAAGTAGCAAATCCAGTAACCTAATTTGTTCAAGAAAATTATGAATAAATATATATTGTTGGCATTGTATTAACAGTAAACAATAACATAAATAAAAAATTACTTTAGTAGTCTAAAACCGGCATTTCGCATATTGAAAAATAAATAATTAACATGACAAAACTTACGCTCCATTTTCTCATAAGTGAAACAGAAATATAACCATAAGCCAAGAACCAAGAACACACCAAGGACAAGAGGCTGAATAGAGAAACTACCTATATTCCCTAATTGACATTCAAAACACAGCAAAAAAAAAGAATCAGGTAAATAAAAGAAATGCTGACCAATTAGACTCACCACAGCAAGAAAATTGTTTACTCAAGCGTAAAAATTTTGGCATCCAAATAAGCAAATATGGGCAAAACTAGTAAATATATCCTTCCTTAGTAGCGAGAAGAGGAAAACTTACCTTAACTTAACACAAGGAAAGCATAAGAGAAGCAATACTTTAGGAGTGTCAAATCCATTAATTTTGCACTAATTTCTTTACCAACCCTACAAAATCAATAGAATAAAATCAAGTATACCTAAGCTTCTGATACTAGGATTCACCGAGCAAGTGGTGAGAATCAGAGACTCTGAGGATGAGACGGGGCAAGAGATGAATGCATAGAATAAGGATGATGAGGGTGAATAACAAAGACGACGAGCGAGGAGCACGATAAACGGAGAACAAGGGGAGGAGAGACAGTGCGGGCGGAGAAGGAGGAGCGCTGGAGGCAAAAAATGAGAGAGAACTAGGGAGGTGAACCAGAAGAATAAGAGGTGGTGAATGCGGAGGTGAACGACAGACAGCCAGGCATAGCAACTAGATTGAAAGAAGGCATGATAACCAGATCGAGAGAGGGCAAGTTACGAGGTGAACAACCAGATCGAGAGAGGGCTAGGCTTGGTGAGATTAGAATGATAGAACTTACATGTTTTAGGATCCAATTTTTTTTATTTCTTATAAGAAATTCCCCAATTCTTTTATTTCATTTTCAAATATTCCCAAATCTTACATCACTTTACATTTTTGCCATTATTATAAAGCGACATTTGAAACGGTTATGATGAACCGTTTTCAAGTGAAGTGCGCCCCAGACAATTGAAGAGGTTTTAAGTGACCGCTTCAACCGTTATGCTTCTATGAGCTTGTGTTTTTGTAGTGTGACTAACTCTAAAGGATAAAATAACACATCTTTGACTCTCTAGCAATCTAATCATACCAAATTGACCCAAACTACTTTTATGCTATTCAGGTTTAATTGGATTTTGTGGTATGCAAGTCGGGTAGAGTTCTAGGTTAAGGGACCAAGCATTATATATGTTGGTTGGCTCGGGTTATGATAAAAACCAGTACTGCCCGCACTGTGGACACCTCTGCGATTAGTCCATCAAACTTTTCTTCATGTTTACTAAACCATCAAACTTTAAATTTGTGACAATTAAGCCATTACGTACCTTAATTAAAAATTTTTCAAAGGTAGTGAAAGAATAGTACAAGTTGTCCAAATATAAAGAGTCATAAAAGAAATAGTCACGAAACAAATATTTTTATTTATTTGATAATTTTGTTTTGTATATACTTTTGCATTTAAGTTGCAGTCGGCTACAACTAATCGAATTTTTGCTGGCTAACATTTCATAATTTCATAAAGGGTGAACAAGAGACATCATCCTATACTGCCACGTAGTCCACTTAATTTAACCTATCAAACATATCATTTAGTATTTTTTTTTCTGAGTAAAATGCACAGGTGATAGTATATGAAGAATGGAGTTAATTACACGCATATTTATTAAAATGTAGAGAACGTAAAGTTACGTTTAATAATTTTGAAACCAATACAAGTTCCTTGCCACGAGCTGATGAGAGATACCGGGACGTGCATAGAATACAAGTTGTGAATTAAGAGGGGAACTTGGGTTAGGTATGATCCAATATTTGAGGTTGAAAGTAATGGGAAGATTCTAAAATACCCAGTCAGTATCGATACCCCCGTTTTTTAGAATTTCTCAAACTTTTTAGAATGTTTCGGTTAAGGACCTAAGTTAGAAATTAGTAGTAAAAAGACCATTAGACTGGTAGAGTAAAATGCAATGTATTGATCCGGTAACAGGTTGCAAGGGAGAAGCGATAGGCGGGAACAGAGGAAAAAGAAGGGAAAATTACTGAAATGGGTAAAGTAAATATAAAATATATATTTATTTTAAGGTATTATGGGTATTAAATATAGATATATATTTATTGAAAAATATAATTGTACGTAATAATTTCTGTACCACTTTAACCATTTTTTTAATATTTAATCACTTTTCTTAAAATTTTTTCACTTTTTCTAGTTTTAATCGCTTTTCTGTATATTTAATCACTTTTTTTTAAAAAAAAATCACTTTTTGTAGATGTGTTTCACTT
The DNA here is from genome assembly GCA_005392925.1 of Aquilaria sinensis. NCBI lineage: Eukaryota > Viridiplantae > Streptophyta > Magnoliopsida > Malvales > Thymelaeaceae > Aquilaria > Aquilaria sinensis. Next base: position 144,995 of record SMDT01000040.1, on the reverse strand, counting down.
ATTTTTTTAATTTACTCATTTTTTTTAAATTATTTATTGCACTTTAGAATTATTTATTACTTTTTCAGTTTTTGTTAGCATTACAAAAAATTTACCATTTTTTTTAAACATTTATCACTTTTTTTTAAATGTTATCGCTTTTTCGTATATTTAATAGATTTTTTAAACATGTAATAGCTTTTTTAAAATTTAATAGCTTTTTTTTTTACATTTAATCATTTTTTTTAAGAAATTATCGCTTTTGTTGGTTTTTATCGCTTTTTTAAAAATATTTATGGCATTTAAAATCTTTTTTCATAATATCAAATACTAATATAATAATAAGGTTATACTGGTACCAAATTAAGGTTAAGTGGTACCAGTTTAAGGTTGTAGTGGTACCAAATTATGGTTATGCTGATACCAACTTAAGGTTCTACTGGTACCAACTTAAGGTCATATTGGTACCAAAGTAAGGTTTAATGGTACCAGTTTAAGGTTCTAGTGGTACCTAGTTATGGTTTTTGTGGTATCAAATTAAGGTTTCAATGGTCCCAAGTTAAGGTTATAACGGTACCAAATTAAGGTTTTGTGATACCAAGTTAAGGTTATTGTGGTACCAAGTTAGGGTTCTAATGGTACTGAGTTAAGGTTATACTGGTACCAATTTAAGATTCAGTGGTACTAGTTTAAGGTTCTAGTGGTACCAAATTTTGGTTATGATGATACCGACTTAAGGTTCTACTGGTACTAACTTAAGGTCATATTGGTACCAAAGTAAGGTTTAATGGTACCAGTTTAAGGTTCTAGTGGTACCTAGTTATGGTTTTTGTGGTATCAAATTAAGGTTTCAATGGTCCCAAGTTAAGGTTATAATGGTACCAAATTAAGGTTTTGTGATACCAAGTTAGGGTTCAAGTTAAGGTTATTGTGGTACCAAGTTAGGGTTCTAATGGTACCAAGTTAAGGTTATACTGGTACCAATTTAAGATTCAGTGGTACCAGTTTAAGGTTCTAGTGGTACCAAATTATGGTTATGCTGATACCAACTTAAGGTTCTACTGGTACCAACTTAAGGTCATATTGGTACCAAAGTAAGGTTTAATGGTACCAGTTTAAGGTTCTAGTGGTACCTAGTTATGGTTTTTGTGGTATCAAATTAAGGTTTCAATGGTCCCAAGTTAAGGTTATAACGGTACCAAATTAAGGTTTTGTGATACCAAGTTAAGGTTATTGTGGTACCAAGTTAGGGTTCTAATGGTACCAAGTTAAGGTTATACTGGTACCAATTTAAGGTTAAGTGGTACCAGTTTAAGGTTCTAGTGGTACCAAATTATGGTTATGCTGATACCAACTTAAGGTTCTATTGGTACCAACTTAAGGTCATATTGGTACCAAAGTAAGGTTTAATGGTACCAGTTTAAGGTTCTAGTGGTACCTAGTTATGGTTTTTGTGGTATCAAATTAAGGTTTCAATGGTCCCAAGTTAAGGTTATAACGGTACCAAATTAAGGTTTTGTGATACCAAGTTAAGGTTATTGTGGTACCAAGTTAGTTCTAATGGTACCAAGTTAAGGTTGTACTGGTACCAATTTAAGGTTCTAGTGGTACCAAAGTAAGGTTAAGGTTCTAGTGGTCATTTTGGGTCCAAGTTAAGGTTATGCTGATACCAACTTAAGGTTCTACTGGTACCAACTTAAGGTCATATTGGTACCAAAGTAAGGTTTAATGGTACCAAGTTAAGGTTCTAGAAGTGGTTTTTGTGGTACCAAATTAAGGTTTCAATGGTCCTATTGTTAACCGGTTGAACGGGTAAAAATTGTACCAGAAATTAGGTTAAAATGGTACCAAGTTAAGGTTATAGTGGTACCAAGTTAAGGTTGAATTGGTATCAAGTAAGGTTATTGTCCTATTGTGACCAGGTGAACGGGTAAAAATGGTACAGAAATTAGGTTAAAGTGGTACCAAGTTAAGGTTATAGAGGTACCAAGTTAAGGTTGCAGCGGTACCAAGTTAAGGTTATTATCCTAGAGTAACCGGGTGAACCAGTAAATGTGTTACCAATTTAAGGTTATAACCTTAACTTGGTACCACTATAATCTAAACTTGGTACCACTATAACCTTAACGGTACCACTATAATCTTAAATTGGTACTAATATAACCTTAACTAGGTATCACAATAACCTTAACTTGATACCACTATAATGTTAAATTGGTACCACTATAACCTTAACTTAGCACCATTATAACCTTAAATTGGTACCACCATAACCTTAACTTGGTTCCACCATAACCTTAACTTGGTACCACCATAACCTTAACTTGGTTCCACCATAACCTTAACTTGGTACCATTATAACCTTCAATTAGTACCACGATAACCTTAAATTGGTATCACTATAACCTTAACTTAGTACCACAATAACCATAACTTGGTACCACAATATCCTTAACTTGGTACCGCAATAACCTTAATTTGGTACCAACATAACCTTAACTTGGTACCACTATAACCTTAAATAGATACCAATGTAACCTTAATTTGGTACCATCATAACCATAACTTGGTACCACAATAACCTTAACTTGATACCACGATAACCTTAACTAGGTACCACTATAACCTTAAATTTATACCATTATAACCTTAACTTGATACCACCATAACCTTAAATTGGTACCGTAAATTGTTTAGGGATTAGGGTTAGAGGATTAGGGATTAAAGTTAGGGACTAGAATTAGGAATTAGGGTTAAGGTTAGGAATTAATGATTAGGGTTAAGGCTTAGTGATTAGGAATTAGGGTTAGGGTTTATGATTTAATGTTAGGTTTAGGTGTATCATTTATGGTTTAGGGTTTAGGAGTAGAGTTAGGGTTTAGTGTTTAGGATTTAGCATGTATGTACATTTTAATTTGAATAGTATTTGGTAAAGTTTTTAAAAGCTCAAGCATGTATGTAGTCTTAAGAATTAGGGAATAGGGTTATGTTAGGGTTTGGGGTTAAAGTTAGGGTTAAGGTTAAGGGTTAGGCTTAGGCTTAAGCTTGGGGTTAGGGTTAAGGGTTAGGCTTAGGCTTAGGGATTAGGGCTAGGGATTAAGATTTAGTGTTAGGCTAAGGTTTATGATTTAATGTTAGGGTTTAGGTGTATCGTTTATGGTTTTGAGTTTAGGGTTAGACTTAGGATTTAGGTGTTTATAGTTTTGGACTAAGGATAAATTTAAGATTTAAGGTTAGGGTTAGGGTTTAAGGTTATGTTTAGTAATTTTTTTATATTATATTGTGGGTTTACTTCGCACATATTTTATATTAATTTTATACTACAACTGACATATTTAACATTTTAATTAATAAATGCAAAACATTTATGTACATGTTTAGGGTTTACATTTTGGGTTAATGTTTTGGGTTAGGGCTTAAGGTTTAGGTTTAGTGTCTGAGTTTAAGATTAGGGTTTAGGGTTAGAGTTTTGTTTAAGGTTTTTTTATATAGTATTAGATTTTTACCATGATTGACATATTAAAGAATTTTGTAATATTTAGAGACAGAGAGTTTATAATTTGAGGAGTCTTGATATAAATAAGGTTCTAATTTTTACCTTTTGCCCAACAATTAATGAAAAAAATAAATCAAAGCTATTTTTGCAATCTATTTATTTGAACTTTTTTCTCTCTTTTATTATGACCATTATTTGAACAGTTGATGTAAAGCCTACATTATTTTATTTTGAAAAATCAATTAGTTCGAGGCCCAGAAAAATGTTGTAAATGTTTAGAGACATATAGTGTATAGATGGTTCAAGACCAATTGAATTTGAACGAAATAAATTGACCTGACTTGTATTGAACTAGAACAAAAAAACCCGAACGTAAAATTTTGAGTTTTTGGATTATGTTATAGTTATGTTACGGTTAAAGTTTTATTTAGTATTAAATAAATATATAAAAAAGTATATATAATTATATAAAATAAATATTACTTCATATATCTAGATTATTTGCTTCATTTCTAAATAGGACATAAATTAAGAAAGATGAAAAAAAATTATCTTTTTTAATATTTAAAAAATAAAATTTCATAAAAAAATAACAATATCATAGAAATATCACAATCAATGAATTAATTCAAATAAAATTTTATTCGAATTTATGTCTCAAAAATTGGCAATCAATATTTACACAATTAGGGTTTAATTTTCATTTTTTTTTTTTGGATTTTGTTACTATTTTATGGTTTAAGTTAAAATATGTTAAAGTTAAGGATTTAATGTTAGGGTTTAGAATTAGAGATTGGGATTAGGGATTAGGGTTAGGGATTAGGTATTAAGGTTAGGGTTAAGGTTAGGATTAAGGTTTAGGGAATAGAGTTATGATTAGGGTTAAGGATTAGGGTTTAGGGGTTAAGATTATGATTACTTTTAGGGTTAAGGTTTAGGATTAGGGATTAGGGTTTGGGGTTTGGGGTTAGGGTTTAAGGTTAGGTTAAGGTTTAGGGAATAGGGTTATGGTTAGGGTGAATGATAAGGGTTTAGGATTAAGAGGTGAAGATTATGATTACGTTTAGGGTTAGAGATTTAAAGTTAAAGTTTAGGATTAGGGATTATAAATTAGGGTTTAGTGTTAGGGATTAGGGATTAAGGTTGGGTTAAGGTTTAGAGAATAAGGTTATGGTTAGGGTTAAGGATCAGGGTTTAGGATTAGGGGGTTAGGATTAGGATTACGTTTAGGGTTAGAGATTTAATGTTAGGGTTTAGGATTGGGGATTAAGGTTTAGGGTTAGGGATTAGGGATTAAGGTTAGGTTAAGGTTTAAGGAATATGGTTATGGTTAGGGTTAAGGATTAAGGTTTAGGATTTGGATTACGTTTGAGGTTAAGGATTAGGGTTAGGGATTAGGGATTAAGGTTAGATTATGATTTAAGGAATGGGGTTATGGTTAGGGTTAAATATTAGGGTTTAGGGTTCTAGTTTTGTTTAGGGATTTAAGGTTAGGGTTAGTAATTGGTTGGTTTTGGATTAGGATTAGAGTTATTGTTAGTTTTTTTTTTTGGTTTACGGATTTAAGGTTTTAGGTTTAGGATTAGGGATTGGAAATAGAATTAGGGTTAGTTTTTTAGGTTTTTAGAGTTAAGGTTTAGGGTTTGGGATTAGATATTAGGGTTAGGTTAAGGTTTAGGGTTTACGGTTATGGTTATTAATTAGGAATTAGTGTTAGGGGTTTTTGCTTAAAATATGTACTTATTTTTTTTTTCCAAAATGAAATACATAATTGTTCATTGTTACTAGTTAATCGCTTGTAAAAAATTGGAATATATAATTCAAGCAATTTGTTCTTATTATTATTTTCACAATAATCATAATAATAATAAAACTAATATAATAATAAGTAGAAATATGTTTTCAATAAAAAGTATAATTAATTAATATAATTATATTTCATGGTATTCACTTTATTACATATAATCATCACATACATAATTAAATATCTTGAAACCAATAAATCATTTTTTTTAGGCCAAAAAAATCATCAATTAGACCTATTGGAATCTCTTTTTGGTAAATATTGTGCTAATCCCTATTATTTTCCTTGTTTTGTATTTTATTCCCCAATTTTTCTAAACATTCTAAAAATGGTGATGACATTATGACTATATGAGGTGATTGGACTAACTTGTAATGAGTTAAAATGTTAGAGGATTAACATAAACTAAGTTGCAAGTTAAAGGACCAATAAAAATGAATTTGAGTTGAGGGATTAACTCAAATTTGTACCACAAAAAAATGCGGTTCATATTATAGCCCCCAAAAGGCTCACCACAAATGCAGCGGTTGCATAAACTAGCCCATCAAATTAAACCACAAGGGCCCAGAAAGTGCCATAAAAAAGTGGTTAACATACTGGCTCCTAAAAGTCAACTACTAATTTTGCGGAGAATTTTCGGGGGAATATGGTTCACAAAGTCGCCCTTGAATACATACCAGCGGTATACATTCTAAGTAAAGCGGTTAAAAAACTGGCCCTTAACCGTATACCAGCTGTTTAGACTTAAGCCCCTTAAAGTAAACCGCAATGACCCAGAAAGTGCGCCACAGAAAAGCAGTTAATATTCTGGCCCCGAAAAGTCAACCACTAATTTTGTCTTCCGAAATATTTTTTATTACTCAATTAGAAGCTTCATAAGTTTTAGGACTAAGTTGATAAAACACTAAAATTTTTACGTTTGAAAGTGTCATTTTAGCCCAAATTAAAACGGTAGTAACGCTTTTTTCTCTAACTAAACACTTTTTTTCTCTAACTAAACGCTCTTTTTCTCTAGCAAACGTTGTTGTTTCCCCCTAAACACTTTTTCTATATTTGAAACATTTTTTATTAAATGTAATTATTAGTTCACCGAATTTAATTATTTTTTAATTTCAATAGTCAAAAAATTATTTAATAATATATATCAAAATGGTTGCAACTTATTTCCTATTTTTTAAAATTTATTTATCATCATATTTTTCATTTTATCTACTAGTATTACATATCTAGTAACATGGTTTTCAACTATAAAAAATAAGTTATGAAAGAGTTTTACTCGTTAACTGGTTTGTTTTGGTTGTAAATGTAATGATAAGTTTTGTCTATAAAAGGAATAAAGATTAGAAAGATAAAATAATTTGTAATATTATATTAAAAAATTTATTAGTGGTAATTAATTTAGATAGAAATAAGAAAAATTGTATTAAATACTTTGAGAGAAAGAGAGGAAATATCATGAGTTGATTTAATGTGAGATAAAAGTTAAAAAAAAAGTTTTAAAGAAGTTGAGAGAATGAGCATAATGCATTAATAGAATAAGAAGAGGGTAGGTGGAATGAAAAACGAATGAGGATTAATGTGAGAAATTTGAATTAAATTGGAGAAGTGAATTAATGTAGGAGTAGTAGTTTGTGTTTGTTAGAAAGAGGGAGTTAATACAACTAATGAAGGTAGATAGGTGGAGGGGAGTAAGTGTAGAAGTAGAGATTCAGAAGTTTTAAGTGCATTTTTTCCATATTTATATCTCAACATATATAAAATTAAGTAGACATGTGAGAAGAGAATGTAAGTGTCAATTATAGGTAAAATCATAAAGGGAGGATGTGTGAATTAGAAAGAGTTTGTGAAGGATTAGCTCAGTAGTGATACTTAATTTATTTGTGAATGTTTAATTTTGAAGGTTTGACAGTGAAGGAGCCTTTATAACTAAAACGCATTTGTTTGGTTGAGGAAGTTTTGGTTTTTGACCAAATTGCATTTGTTTGGACTAAATCACTTTTATTTTTACTACGTAACTTTTTTCGTGAATGAGATGTTTTTATTAATAATAAAAAGGCGATGATGAGTTAGCGTTATGTTACATATTAATTTTTTTTGCCTTTTTAAAATTTATTAAACGTTTTAATATTAAAAAACCTTTTCATAAGTATTATCGCTTTTTTGACAAATTATAACTGTTTTTTATTTTTATAGCTTTTTAAAAAGATTCATCACTTTTTCTTATATGTAATCATTTTTTAATATATTTATTGTATTTTTTAACTATTTATTGCTTCTTTTCATATTTAATCAATTTTTAAAAATATTTACTTCATTTTTTTATTATTTTATCACACTTTTTTTATTTAATCACTTTTTAAAAATATTTATTGCATTTTTGAATTATTTATCACTTTTTTTTATATTTAATCACTTTTTTTTTAAATATTTATTGCATTTTTTAATTTTTTAAAATATTTATTTCATTTTTTTTAAATTATTTATCACTTTTTTACATATTTAATAGCGAAATTTTTCTTAAAAAAGTGATTACATATAAAAAAATTGAAAAATAACTAAAAAAGTGATCTTTTTTTCAAAAAAGCGATTAAATATTAAAAAAGGTGATAAATAACTAAAAAAAGTGAATTTTTTTCTTCAAAAAAGTGATTAAATATTTTAAAAAGTGATAGATAATTAAAAAATGAGAAATATTTTTAAAAAGTGATAACTAATTAAAAAAATGATAAATAAGAAATTTAAAAACCGATTAAAAAACAAAAAAAGTGATAATTTGTAAAAAAAAAAGTGATAATTCTTGTATATCCATTTTTTTGTGTAAAATCATTTTAATATTTTTTGAAGCTCAATTACCAATGAAACAAATACAAAAAATGTTAAAATTAATAAAATTTAGTTATGAGATGTATCAATTTTGGAAGTCAGGGGTTGTTGTAAAATGCTACAAATGAAGTAGGGGTAAAATATTAGTTTTTAAAGATAGGGGTTAAAGTGTAAGTTACATTACACAATAGGGGCATGTTGTCATTAGGCTTAAACGATATGAAAAGGCGATTAATACCTATAAAGGCGACAATAGTTTTAAAAAAATGATAAAAATTTGAAAAAAGCAAAAAAATGATACTCCTTCCGTTTCATATTAGCTGTCCCTTTTTCATTTTTTGACTAAAGTTTGATGATAAAAATTTTTAAAAAAATTTCGTATTTTTATGATAAATTTTAAAAGAAAAATGATAAAATTATTATTTTTAAAAAATGATACAAATTTAGGAAAATAAGTAAAATTTATGAACAGGTGATTTTTTTTTTTAAAACGTGATAATTTTATTTAGAAAAATTTAGCAAGATATTAAATTCAGTAAAAAGAGATAAAAATTATGAAAAGGTGATAAAAATTTTTAAAAGGCGCTAATAGTATTTAAAATACGATAAAAATTTTAAAATGGATAAAATTTAAAAAGCGATAAAATTTTTAGAAAGGCCATAATTTTATTTTAAAGGCGACAACAGTTTAATAAAAGCGATAAAAAAAGAAAAAGCGATTTAAAGTAAAAAAATGCGATAAACAGAAAAAAATTGATAAAAGTGATTAAAAAAAAAAAATTAAAAAATCGATCATATCAATATTTTGTAAAATTCAATTAGCTACGAAAACAATATGAAAAATCTTAAAAGTACTGAAATGTGGTCATCAACATTAATTTACTTTAATTTACCCTCATTTTTAAAAACCAAAATACTGATGGTTTTGTCCTCGATTTCCATCGCCGGTGATGGTTTTGTCCTCAATTTTGTGCCGGTTATGGTTTCGTGAGTTAGGCGACGATTGTGGTTGAGCAACGGGGATGATTGCATGATGGGATGGCTTTCACAGCCACGACCGAGCAAGGGGCAAACAAAAACAAGATGAGATCACAAATAGCGGCGAGTAGTGGGTTTCGTCCTCGTTTTTCCTTGCCAAGTATGGTCTTTTGCGATGGGTATGGTTTTGTCCTTGATTTCGCGACGGGTATGGTTTTGCACGACAAGGATGGTTGTACATCGGTGGCGGGGATGGCTTGGTAAAGGGTTTTTCCCTTCGATTCTTGTCATCGGCAATGGGTAGATCGGTGTGAGGCGAGAGGGTGGCAGCGAGCAGGGACAACCGGCAATACTGCTTGAACGGGTTTCTCCTATATGATCTTCACTGTGATGAGTTTTGATGAGAATAATGAAAACTTTAGCCCCAATTAAGCCAAAAGATGAAACTATAGGAGTCCACAAATACTTTAACCAAAATTAGATCTCTTGATCGGACGGTTGAAAATGGATGTGTATAGGTGCCGACCATGTATTTTAGAACGGTCCGCAAGTGATGTGTAAGATTGAGAGTTGCATGGAGAGATGTGATGGAATCGAGAGGTGAGTAGAATGCCACGTGCACAAGGTCCATTAAAGCCGGGGTTGGTTTGGTTTTACTGTGAAAGACGTGGGACTCTTAATTAAACCCTCCCCCCCCAAGATCCCTTGCAACGTAGCCATCCATCCCTCGCCACCACCCTGATCTGAAACTAAATAGGCCATTCCATTTTGCTTGGGAGTGATTAAAGATGATCAACTGCAACTTTGTTTGTTCCCGAGAGAAACTAAAGCGTTTTTATAGATGTTGCATGTTGATGAAACCCGTTTGTGTGGAGCTTGCTTACTTCATCGGCCTCTCTGTACTGGGCTACTTGGGTCTCAAGCTAGGGGAGGCAGGATCGGGCGCCTCTCGCCCCAGCAACCTGGACCTTTTCTTCACCTCCGTCTCAGCAGCCACCGTGGCCAGCATGTCCACGGTGGAGATGGAGGTGTTCTCCAACACCCAGCTCATCATCATCACTGTGCTGATGCTATTAGGGGGAGAAGTGTTCGTCTCCATGCTTGCCCTACGGCTCCAGAGCTCCATCCAGCAGCTCTCAAAGAGAACAGCTGACGATCCCCGGTTGCAGCAGGTCGAACTAGGAGTTAAGGACAAGAAGCCTCTGCCGCTGCAACCGAAAGGAGGGGAGTCGTTCAACAATGATGTTAGTTTTGAAGGCCAAAATGTGTTGAATATGAGGAGTAAGTGCCGGAAGAGTTTGGGGTACGTGGTGTTGGGGTATTTGCTGGTGGTCCACGTAGCCGGTGCGGCTTCGGTGTGGACGTACGTAAGGGTGGTTCCCAGCGCCAGGCGGGTACTGGAGGCCAAATCCATTTCCTTCCTGACCTTCTCCGTCATGGTGGTTGTCTCCACCTTCGCCAACGCCGGCTTCCTCCCCACCAACGAGAACATGGCCATCTTCCTCCCTAACTCCGGCCTCCTCCTCCTGGTTGCACCTCTCGGTCTCCTCGGCAACACTCTATATCCCGTCTCCCTCCGTCTGCTCCTCTCTGCCCTGCCCAGGATCTCCCGCCGCCCCGAGTTCCGCCACATTCTCACCCACTGCCGTGAACTGGGCTACCCTCACCTGCTGCCGCCTCTCCGCTCAGCCATGCTCTCTGCCACCGCTCTTGGCTTCCTAGCCGTTCAGCTTCTTCTGCTTTGCGCCATGGAGTGGAACTCGAGGGCTCTGGCTCTGACCAGCCTCACTCGATATCAGAAACTGGTGGCTTGTTTCTTCCAGGCGATCAACTCCAGGCATGCCGGAGAATCTGTGTTCGATCTCTCCGCCATCTCTTCCGCCGTCCTGGTACTCTTCGTCCTCATGATGTGAGTCTCGAACATCTCATATTATAATCATACCAAATCTCGCTATATATATATCTACTCGCGCTTTACGCTTGTTTGCTTCCGGGATTCCATATTCTTTTCGTTTATTATATACTTCGACCCCATGACTCTTAATGTCTTGATTTTTTTTTTTTACTTTCATATTTTTCCTAATCATGTTTGACCTGGTTTTTATTATTAAAAATTAAACTAATGGTATAAAAAATGATTCCCTCCCTTTCACATTAATTGACTCACTTATGGTCTTAACTCTAAATACGCACCCTAGATTGAGACACAATGGACTCCAAAAACAGGATGCTGAACTGCTGCACAACACAGTAAGTACCACCATTAAAAATACCAAATGTGCTCCTAAAATCACCAAAATTTCCAGATCATTTGTACCTGAAATTTCAGATCATCAAACCACAAAGGTCAGTTTGAATGTGATCTTTCTGCTGGACCTGAAATGACAGAATTGAGGGGAGTAAGTTTCATTGAGAAACTTAAGGGTAATTGTAATGCATCCATATTGAATAGTGTTATCCAAAAATATATTTAAAAATAGTAAGGGTAGCACTTGGATTCAATAGGCATAATTAAAACCTGATCCGAAGACACTAACAAAAAAAAACCACAATGCATATATACAAGATATAGCCCAAATAGCAGCCAAACACAAACAACAAACTCATGAAATGTGGCAGCAACATAAACCATAGGTTAGTCCATAAAACACATAATAAACATAACCAAATCACTATGGCAGCCCTCCTCAAGCTAAGGAGGATTTTAATATTTACTAACTTTGGGCTCTAAAACCCTATTTAATTGTTTTCCCCTCACTAAGCTTGGTTCATCAAGCTCATGGCTCTCTTCCAAGCTTAGCCCTTTTCATATAAAATGCTGAAATATTCACTAAGCAATTTTTCCATAAATTGCAAGTTTTGAGTTTGAAGGTATTGGCTAAAAAAAAGGCCCGAAATTTAAAAAATTATAGAAAAGTTAATTAAGTAGTCTATGTCTTATGTCATTTTCCTTGCTACAAGACTATGGTTTCTTATAATCTCTTGGCCCACATTTGAAATGGTCAGTTTTTATGAAACATAGGGAGTACATTTTTTTTTTACTTGCGATATTATAAGACAAGTTTCATTAGACAGTTCACCCGATGTACATCTCTCTAACCTAACACCATTAGTTTAGCATTTATTTGTATTAATTTATCTAATTTTGAGATGTATTTGTCTCACTCAGGTATGCAATTTCTAAAATAAAGATCATATTGTCTAGATTTGAGATATATTTATTTTATTTTAATTGTATGTTTATTAATGAGATATATTTGTTTAGTTTTAAGATGCGTTTATGTTTAGGTTTAAGATACAATTATTTCTCTTTAATTATATATTTATTTATAAGGGTCATTTGTCTAGTTGTAACATGCATTTATCTAGTTCTAATAAACATTTGTATAAATTTGAGATACATTTATGTTTCTTGATTATATATCTATTTCTAAGAATCATTTATCTAATTGTGAGATGTATTTATCTAGTTCTAATATGCATTTTTCTAATTTTGATAAGCATTTATCTAGGATTGAAATAACTTTTTTAGATTTTAAATACATTTGTTTCACTTTTTCCTTTAATTATGCCTATTTCTAAGATTCTTTTATCTAGTCTGATATAAATTTGTCTAGAATTACCGATCCCAGCACACCTACATTATCATTTTTTTTTAAATGTTTGACCTTTTTCATGTTCATCAGTATAAAATTAATACACACACACACTAGAAATTAAACTACAATATATTTTATGGGGCAATTGAAAATGACAAGATTGGCTACAGAAGGCAATCTATTACCACTACAAAGTGGATAGCGAACCTAAACTTGTAGCAACACGATTTATAGGAACTGACCAATATTGTCATTAATTATAGCAATAAACATATCAACAAATTGAACAATACCTAATTCAGCATATATTGGTGTTTAAAACTATTCATGTACGTGAAAATTAATCCAAAAAGCCCGAACATGAGAGTAATTTTTTATTTTAAAAATCATGCTGAAGGGAGCGCATGTATGTCTGTGTGGATATATATTTGCGACTCATCATGATCATATCATGGCTGGTCGTTCACTGTTAGAAAAGCTCAATTTCTGACAGATAGTCATAAAAATTATATTTTCTGATGTGTAACGAAAAAAACACGTTTTCGGGGCTAGAATATTCAGAAAAATCTCTGACGGTCACTGTTGAAAGCCGTTGGAACGTCAAGTCCTTGTTGGAAACCGGTTTGGACAATTCCTTTTTCGACAAATGGTGGTAACTATCTAATTTTTCAACGAACGGGACTGTCACAACTGCCATCCACTGGTGGTTGATTTTCTGATAGTTTTTTGGTCGGAAATTCCAATGGATAGCCATTAGAAGTTTTTCTCCTAGAAAAAAAATTTGTAGAGATTGCTTGAAATAAGCTTGAAAATGATTGAATATTTTTATATTGGCATTAGTTTTCATTTTTTGGGCCGGAATATGCTTGTAAATAGTGGAAAAAGGTGGAGGAAGAAGAAGAATATGGTGAGAAAGATAGGGGAAGAAGAAGAAGAATATATGGTGAGAAAGATATAGAGGAAGAAGGAAGGAGAAGAAAAATAAGTAGAAGATGGTGAAAAAGAGGAGGGAGGAAGAAAAAGAAAAATGAAGTTCTGGAGAGGGATAAAGAAAATTTTGTGAAAGAGGGAGAAAATGGGAGCGAAAAAATGATGTTTTGATGGAAAAGTGAGACTTCATAATGGTTGGGAGAGGGGCAAAATTTTGATATTTGAATGCTAGCCATTGGATATTCTAAAGTGAAAAATTTCATGACTTGTAGGATAATGCAAAGGGAAGATTTTTTATTTCTGATGGCCAGTCATCTAAACTTGACCATCGAAAATCATAAATTTAAAAAATTACCATTTTGACAATATTCTAGATTGGGTGAAAAAACTGGCATCTTGACAAATTTCCTACGGCTTTGTTGCGGGAAATTTGCGATTGATAGCTATCGTAAATGTCGTTGGACTATGACTGCTATTTTGTGCAGTAAATGTAATTAAAGCATTCTAATGGCTTAACGTCACACAACGACTTTAAGCCGTTAGAAAATAGTTCATTGGGAATTGACATTAGCGGTTTCCTCTAGGTAGTCACAAATTTAACTTCAACTACTTAGTTTTATGTGGTGATCTGTCTGTCTTGTTTTGTTTACATTATATGCGAGATCAACTCGTTTGTTTTCTTTATTGGAGTACCCACAATTTGTTCCATATTTGTAGAAGCTATATATGTCCACGCATGTACGTATATCATGCATATTTTTCAGCATCACTCTTATTTATATTATAATTGTAATTAGAATTTACAAGACACTACAATTGTTGAGAAAGAAAATTCGTAGAAATATCAATTATTTTGGAAAAATGAATTGTTTTGAAAAGTGTAGCTATAATTATGGGACAGAAAGAGTACAACTTCTACTCTTCATGTGCAGTGGATTTGAAACTAGACTTTTGAGAGACTATGAATATAATTCTTAATTAAAAATGTTTTTTTTTGTAATGAAATTTATGTTAATTTTGAGTAAAAAAAAAATACTGAGGAAGCATATGTATATGTGGATGTTCTAGGCCTCTAGTTAGACTTATACGTCTTTGATGCTTAATGCTCCAATTAAGGACATATGTATATGTTTAAGAGTATGCTATATAAATCTATTTCAGGTACCTCCCACCATACGCTACTTTCTTACCTTGTAAAGATGAGGAGGAAATAATGATCAGGGAGCAGCTCGGGAAAAAGAAAGAAAAGCAAGCAAGAAATGGCTTGGCAGAGCGTCTGTTACCACCACAGTTGGCCTGCTTGGTCGTCTTCATCATCCTCGTCTGCATCACAGAGAGACATAAGCTAAGAGACGATCCTCTCAACTTTAATCTTCTCTCCATCACCGTGGAAGTAATAAGGTTTATACATATACAAGCATATATACGCCTCTTCCGTTCCATGTTTCATCTCATCTCACTAGAGTTCGTTTTGGAGACAGCGTCCTTATTTGGCTTTAGAGGTTATCTAACTCTAGCTTAGTGTTAGAGATTTACAGAAGCTAAATTTTTGTGTTTATGTTTGGGCAGCGCATTTGGGAATGTCGGGTTTTCCACTTGCTACAGCTGCAAACGACAGTTGAAGCAACCGAAAGGCGGATGCCGGGATACTTGGGCAGGATTTGTGGGTAGGTGGAGCACCATGGGCAAGATCATTCTCATCCTCGTCATGTTTTTTGGGAGGTTAAAGAAATATACCTTCAAAGTTGGCAAAGCCTGGCACATCTCAGACCACTAACCAAAGTTGGTGGCATCTGCATGCAATGTTTGTATGTACTATTCAGTAAATTATATATGTGTTGGATTAGAGTACATTTAATCATGTAATATTAATATAAAAAATATTATAGCCTTTTGTTTTATTAGCTTAAATTTTTAAGAAATCTCACTTGTTCAATCCCTTCATTAAAAACTCATCAATAATTTACCATTCGAGGGTAGCTGCCTCAGCTATGGAAGCTTTAGCGTTGCCACAGATATATACTGACCTCCTTCTCGCCCGAGCTCAACTTCGTTTCAGTGTCCTCGCCGCCTTGCAAGGCGTACAGGACGAAGGGCTCGATGACTAGGTCCCATTGAGACTTGGCGGGGGAGGCCGTCTGCTTTCCGGCTCACCTCTTCCGGCGTTGTAATATTGAATTGGTGGTGCGTCCACTATTTGCTGCGGTCGTCTGCGCTGGCTCCGCTTGGACCGTGTCCGCGCTTTAGGAGGTTGATGATGAGTCCCACTAACATCTTGCCAGTCGTAAATTCGTATGGCTAGTTGTAAATTAGATATGCTACAAATTTAGGGGATATCTCTAGTATGGAAAATATATTTGTAATCTAAAAACAAATTGGGTTTTAGTCTGGAAAATGTATTTGTAAAATAAAAAAATATTGTGAAGTATTTTAAATGAAAACAATTACGAGGGTGAGTTCCCCAACGATTATTTCACTTTGTACGTTTACGGGTTCAAGTTTGAGACATATTTTCTTGCTTTTTTATTAGGTAAATCCAAATTTTCATGACATATATATTTCTAAGTTTGTATCTTGATCCATACCGTTAGAATGTAACCTAATGAAATTTTTGAAACTAAACTTAGCAGGCTAGCTCATATGGTAATAATGTTCGCGGATGTAAAACAGGGGCACATCTATTCAGGGGCGGGAGGGGGCGGAATTTTAAAAAATTTTATTGGGTACTTGGATATGTGATATAATTGTAGCAAAATTAAATTTAGGTACCTATCTGTAAGTTTTATAATTAATAAGGGGCTCTAGTATATTTTATCCATTTAAGGTCTCAGTCATTTTTTTATTGAATAAATTACGTGATAGTCCTTACTCTTTAATTATTATTTCCTTTTAGTCCCTATCGTATTAAACATTCTGTTTTGGTTCCAAACATATTAAAAACATTTTGTTTTAGTCCTAAATTTATAAAAAATGTTTCATTTTGGTTTCATTTTAATAAAATTTATTAACTCAAAGTATTTGTCTGATAACAACTTTTTAGATCATAATTTGGACTATCCGGTAAGTGCAAAAAATGCTATAAAATAAATTTAATTTGTATAATATTTTTTTATAATTAATAGAAAATTCAAATAACTATTTTTACTCTATAAATTGAACTTAATTATTATAAATTTTTGAATTCAATGTGTCTATATACGTAAACTGTCTAATGAATTTTGAGTTGTAAACTTTTGAAATAAACTTAATTATTATATACTTTCAAATTTTATATGTCTATATATAATATTATTTAATATTTTCTATTAGTGATTGTAAATTTATACATACTAATAATCCGTTTTACACTCCCAAGTGAAATTTCTAGCTACGTCCTGTGTAAAAAGTGGCCGCGTCATTTCCCGAAAACAGACAATTCCAACAGGTATCAAATTAGAGCGCGAGTCCTTTGGTTTAGCTTTGCAGACACTTTATCTATATTTGGACGATGATGTGATATATATTATCTGAACTTAACATCTAAATTTTTGTCCAATACCACAAATGCCTGTGAAATTACAAATGCCTGTGAAATTTTTCCCCATCTTCCACCATCCTCTTCCTCCTTTCTCTCTCTCCCCTCAAGTTCGGTCAGATCATCTAGCCATCTCGCCGTCTGGCCCTCTGCCTCCGCCACCCCAGTAGCACCTTGTTCCTATCGACACTGACTTTAGCGCAATGGCCTTCCTTTTTTTAGGTGTCTTTGCATGTTTAATTTTAGTGATTTATTCTGGGTTTTTACTGGGAAATCTTGCCCCGTGACCCGCGGCTGGGCTGGATGCGTGTAGGCAATGGCTGGCAAATTCAGGTCCATGTGCCGGAAATTTGGGATGGAAGAACCCATTAGAATCGTTCGTGGTCTCTGTCGTTCTTGCGGCTACTACAACAACAAAAAGGGCAAACTAAAACGCTACTGATTTAAGCAGAAATGCATCTGCAAAACATCTGGCTTCTGCTTGCGGGAGTTCCCCCAGAAAAATCATTCCCAGGTAGATCAATTGACTCAGGAGACCCCGAAATTCCCAATATTACTAGAAAGAATGAGGGAGTCGATGGGCAACGATGATGGTGGCTCTGCTTGGTCTCTACTTGCGTGACTCGATTTGTCAGGAGCTGCTTCCAACTTTGACAGATGAACAGTAAGGGTGGTAAATATTAGGGAAATAGCCAAGAGATGGTGGAAAAAAGAATTCAAGTTATGTGGGGATCGAAATTAGATGAAAAAGAAGATTTTATAAGGAAATGATGGATTTCATAAGGACATGGTAGGAATTAAGATGCTAAATTAGATGAAACACAAACAACTTGGGATTCATGTAGGCTGGGGAAAGCGGGTAGCGCTTGAGGAACAAAATAATTTGACAGAGGAGAGATGGGGGGATGTTTCCAGGGACGAAACAAAGATTTCAAATGGAGAATTACAGCAGATGGTTGAATTCGGAGACAAAGCTCTCGATGGGAGAGAGACTGAGTTGAAGACGTCTGTACTTTGTTTTGTTCAAGACAAGTCTTTTACTATTGGAGTTTCTGGTTCCAAATTCGTAATTTACATTAGTTGCTTGAGTTTGCTTGTCTATGAATCCATCTTAGAAATATTCATAGTGTAAGCTAGCTGAGGAAATGACAAGTAACATTTTGTTTTTGTTTTTCTTTTAACGATGAACAAAATATTCACCAATTTTTGCTCAATGGAGCAATTCTACCACTAATGTCTTTTTTTTTTATAGCAAATTTGACACTAGTGTCTTATGTTTGGAGCAAATTTCCCACTGTTGTCAAAATTGCTTACCTAATAAGTGTGAAAAATGAGATAAATGGAAGTTTTAATTTCAAGTTTTATTTACCTAAATCCTTAACTTCTATGTTTCGGAATCTATCATCTTTAAAATAAGTCTTTAATATGAACCTCATTTTAGCAACCTCCTTTACTCTTAGATAGACCGACACCCTTTGCCTTTTCTGCCACCACCATTCTTCCACATCTTAGCAATGGTCCTTAAAACAAACTCAAGCTTGATTGATGCAAGAATAACTAAATTTGGGGCACTACAGTTTTGAAAATAAAGGATCAACGACGATAGAGGATGGCCTGATAGTGACAAGAAAGGCAAAAACAAGAAAACTCATAAAAATGGAAGTATGTGGTCAAACATAAAATTTTGGCTCATTTGGGTGTTATGTATGAATAGACATTTCAGGGGGTTAGCTTAAGAGTTGTTCATGAAATATTCTCATATTAGCATGAAATATTATTATCGTTAAATACTCGGTGACTTATCGTTTTTTCTTTGCAAAGTAGAAGAATTGCTCTAAATAAGATAGCATTAATGACAAAATTGCTTAATTGAGCAATTGTTATTGGCAATCTTACACATTCTCTAGAAAAAAAAAACATGGGATAATTAAATTTGTAATTTGTCCTATGAGATTTAGGTGAAATTACACTTTATTTCCTATTGTTTCAGAAATATACACTTTGCCCTCTGTTTTTTTAATACAATTTGACAGTAACTTCTGAAATATTAATTTAGATATTATGGTAGCAATATTCCAGTAATTTCAATTTGTATAATATTTTTTTACAGTTCATGAAAATTTTAAATTATTAGTTTTTTCTTTCTGTATTTCTTTCAATTTTTAAAACAATATTTTTTAAATTCACCAAAAAAAATTGCACAAATTGAAATTATTTGAAGATGATAATCATACAATCTAAATTAAGATTTCAGAAATTGTAGTTACACTGTATTAAAAAGACAAGGGATAAAATATATATTTTTTAAATAGGAAGTAATTTTACCTAAACCTCATGGGGGGCAAACTATAATTAATAAAATAAAAAAGCCAAAACCAACCATAGCCTTCATATCTAGTATTAGTGATGATTAGTGTCGTTAAATTAGGTATGCGTCAACCTATCAGATTGGTTCAACCATGACAGGAGACAGAATAGTTCGGATGACACCTTCAAAATTGTTGAGGTCAAAACTCAATGAAATCCTAATTGACTCGTTGACCGTTTAACTCAGTCCAATAGGGTAAAACAAGATTTATATGGACTTCATATTTTTTTTGCACCACCACGCCGTTGGCTTAATTATTTTAGGTTGATACTTTATTAGTTGGTCCAAAATTATAAAGTTAGACAAAAAAGAAAACAAAAACAAAATGGCATGATTATGACTATGATAATGCTTTTATTCATGTATGCCTTTAGAATATTAAAGATTTTAATTTTAAAATATAACTAATTGACTATGTATACATTGAAATTAAATTTTATTTTATTATGAAACATGAAATAGTATATTGTTATTATAGGATTTATGTATGAAAAAAAATACGAAAATAGGCTATATTTTGAATAACAGTAACATAACATACCTAGCAGGGTGCGATGATCATAAGCATGAAGGCTCATTTGCATTGCAAATTTGCAATTGACCCATCTAATTGAATCGATCAAACCAATTAATCCTCCACCCAACCACTACTCCCAAGTTATTTTTCGGGCCGAGTCTGATAACAGTGTTGTTAAGTCGCATGTTTTGAATGCTGTGTTGTGGTACACTTGTCGGCAGTCGGCAGTCCATCGCCGTAGAATGTGCGAAGAGGCACACCAGCTAATTATAACTTTCGGCGACTTATTTCTTTTCCATTGTTTAAGAAGGTTAAAATGCCAGTGGCCGTCAAACTTGATTCAATGGTACAACTTGATCCCTTAACTACAATTTCGAGCAAGTTCTTTCTTTCTTTTTTTGCACTCGAGCTATTTTTTTTTTCTTGAAAGTTGTTTTGAGACAAGTCAATTAGGCTTGTACCAGAACTTCCATAAAGTAAGAACCCATGTATGGATGATGAATTGAACAGTAGATTTTCATTGCCTCTAAAATATTCAGGGAAACAAACAGATGCACTAGTCTGTCAAATATTATATGTATAAGTGGCATTGACCCCTTAAATCATTGGACCATAGTTTAACAATGTGTTAAAATATTTTAGGTTTATTTGATAATAGTGTTAATGATTAGTGTTACAGTTTTAAAAAAAACTATTTAAGGGTAGTTGAGTTTTTAAGTTCAACAATTTCATCAACATCATTAATAAATTATAAAAAATTCTAATACTAATTATAAAATCTATTCACAGACTGGCCAAATTGTCATCCGTTTCAACTCCGCTCAGCTAAAATTCTCCGTATCTAGTCACCGAAGTTCTAGATTTTGCACAACACTAACTATCATAGGAAGTTGAAGGTGTCAAGTGAGTTGATTTATTATTGATGTATCAAATCGTCTATTTTTAGTACATTTGAGGGCTATGGGCAGTAGAACGTTTTAGAAAGAAAATGTCTTATTTTCCGTTGCTTTGTCTCCCTCTCGTCCCATTTTTTCCGACTCTTCCAAATCTCAGGAAATCACGTCTTTCCGATCCCAAATCTGCCGATCCGGTTCAGATCGGATCGAAAAGATAAGAAATGGCCGCCGCTTCCCGACGGTTGCGCGATCTCCAATCGCAGCCGGGAAACAAAGTCTGCGTCGACTGCTCCCAGAAGAATCCGCAATGGGCGTCGGTCTCCTACGGTGTGTTCATGTGCTTAGAGTGCTCCGGCAAGCACCGTGGCCTAGGTGTTCACATCTCCTTTGTCCGATCTGTTACCATGGACTCTTGGTCAGAGATCCAGCTCAAGAAAATGGAGTCCGGCGGCAACGACAAGCTCAACTCCTTCCTCGCTCAGTATGGAATTCTTAAAGAAACCGATATTGTTGCCAAGTACAATACCAACGCAGCCAGCATCTACCGCGATCGGATTCAAGCCCTAGCCGAGGGCCGTCCGTGGAGGGATCCGCCCGTCGTGAGAGAGTCGCTTGGCGGAGCAAATAGAAAGCCGCCGTTGAGTGGCGGTGGTAGGACAAGTAACAGTGGAAGTAGCGGAGGGTGGGATGGTTGGGATAATGATGATTCATCGTTTAGATCTTCGTCCGATTTGAGGAGGAATCAGTCGGCCAGTGATGTGAGGGGCAGGAATGGTGGAGCTGTCCCCGGAGGAGTTCCGGTTAGGTCGAGGTCGACGGAGGACATATACACGCGCGCGCAGTTGGAGGCGTCTGCTGCGGGCAAGGACGGATTTTTCGCTAGAAAGTTGACTGAGAATGAGTCTCGGCCTGAAGGAATCCCTCCCTCTCAGGGTGGAAAGTATGTTGGGTTCGGATCTAGTCCTGCGCCTTCGGTGAGAAACAATAATCCTCAGGGGGATATGTTCTCTGTTGTTTCTCAGGTTATCCTTTTTGTCTTCTGATCAATTTGTTGGTCTGATTTCTTCCCTGACATGGTTGGTGATTTTGTGATTCTTCATCTGCTCCTCTGATGCAGGGATTCGGTAGGTTGTCATTGGTTGCTGCATCTGCGGCCACTGCAGTCCAAGCGGGCACCAAAGAACTCACTTCAAAGGTCCATTTTGATTTCCGTTTCTATTACTTGGCTGCTTGTTGTGTTAATATTTTCTTAGGGATAGGCCAATACGTTCATGATTTATGATTAGAAAAGATCATGTTGAATCTATCAAGCTGATGGTCAGATCAAAATCAAATACCCTATCTTAGTCTTACTGGTCATAGTTCCACATTTGCTAAGTGGCCCAGAAACCAAGATATGTTGGTACGTGCACGTGTGTATATATATTTCATAATGCATACAACAAGATGAGCGTTTCTTTGTTATCTTCTGTCCGTATCAGAATTCTTGTATAGTCTCGCTAGTTTTGATTATTTAATGTGTGTATTATCTTCATGCTGTATCAATTTTTCATCGCAAGTGTGTTTGAAGGCATGTGAAGAAAGAATCAGCAATGAAATGTTGGGTTCCACTTTCTTCAAGAACATGCTTTACCCAGTTTGTTGTTCCTTTTTTACTTTGTTCAACCCAACTATGGACTAAATCATTTCCAAACATCTTTCCTGGGAATTATGATACTTTTCATTAGGTGTTTTGTGGTTGACCTACTTGTGGATTTCAACTAATATGTCATTTTGTGGGCAACATAACCGTTAGAAAACATTTAAGTTGATTTGAACCTATTCGATAATCAATTGGTGTTGTGTGTGGTACTGATGAGCTAGAAATAGAGGGGGAGAAAGGAAGCAAGAGTGGATCTGAAACAACTTGGATGGCAATAGTGAAAAATGATGGAGATGCTCTCACAGACCTTGTGGAGGAATTTACCTTCAACTAAGCGGAATAGATGCATATGATTAATGTCATTGACCTCAACCAGTTGGAATTACTTAGGTGATTTATTTAAACAGTGTCATTGTTTTAGATTTTACAGAAGTTTTGTTTTTTCCATGTTTGGTGTGGACTTACAGCACTGAAGTTCTATTGCTAGAACAATTTTGATGATTACAAATTGTCAATATTTTGAAGCTAGGATCCTATTAGTTATGGTCATTTTGTACCACTTGTATTTATTGGTCTTATGTTTTGTGTTCTTGAAGTTGTGCTGATTTGATGTCTTTTTATTTAAGAATCGTGAGGTTTTGTTATTTAATAACTTATATCCATTTGCTATTTTATAATCGTTGGGAGTACAATGCTCATACTTTCATTTTTTTTTTCTTAATTTCACTTTAATGAGAAACCAGCCAAATCTCAGTTTTTGTTTTATTTCTTATAAAGTGGAACCAAAATCGAAAACAAGGCACAAAGAAGTGACACCTAATGTGTTGGCATATGGTATTCCTAAACATCATTTATCATTTTAAAATAAGAGAAGATTGTAAGGATTTCCATGGCCCTTAATGCTCTGATACCACTATCAGGATTTTGTAAGGATTCTATGGCCCTTAATGCTCTGATACCACAGTAGGGATTCCTACCCCTTTCGGGGCAATCTAAGTTCCTGAGGTATCATGGTTGTTTTCATGCCATTAGGAACACCGTCACATTATACTTGCAATTACCTTTTATAGTTGCTTGTGGGTTAATTAAACTATTTACTTAAGAAATAAGTTATCATTATAGAAGCTTACTTTGGCTATAGACTTTGGCCTTAATTTCAAAATAATATATAGAGGTGGTAGCTACCTTTTAAAAACATACATTTGAACATAAGAAAAAGCAAGCCTTTCTTCCATACATGTGCTTTATATATACATACAAGCAACCATCCACTATTTACAAAACCTATGAACGTAAGAAAAAGCAAGTTTTTCCTTCATCCCAAGTTATTCACATAGTACTAGAGGCATATATACAAGTACCCAGCATATGGCACATGTCCATCATACAAGATCCAATCCATAGGTTCTACACTATGGTGTTGGACTATGAGCTTAGTTGATTTTGTACCAATTATAGTGTATGATAATGCCTTCGTTTCTATTATGAAATAGAAAACAGGTTGTTATCTTTATGCACACCATCTGCATCTATTTATGAAATAGAAACAGGTTGTTGTGACAGATTACCAAAATACCCCTCATGGCCTGGATTAGTCAAATTGACCCATTTACCCTTCGTGAGCTACTATTCCTGCTGAAACTGAGACTTATCTTGCAAATACTAAGTAATGCGGGTCATCTAGTTGAAGGGCTGTTACAAAAATTGTGTTTTGCTGGTATTGTTTTGGTTTTTTAACCCTTTATTGAGTGAATAGGATGAGAGTTGATGGAAACCTGTCCTCTGTGGACCTTCTCTCAGGATCATCAATGAAGTAACGAAGTGTAACAGTTTCCATTCTTGGATAATAGCTAGGTTAGAAAGATCATTTCTGTATGAGAAAATAACATGATTAAAAGGTGTTTCACTTAAGTTAAAAGACAGGATGGACAAGTTTATAAACTTGGATATTGTCAGGAAAACCAACTTATATTTTGGTCTAGCCATGAGAGTTTCATTTGTCTCAAAATTTCTCAACTTCAATTGTTTAAGTAATAAGTAAATGCAATAATGGAAATCTCATTTTAAGGTTAAACCCGGCCGTCTACATGTTAATAAATGGCAAACTCACAAGCAGGGGATCTAAGTGATTCTTATTACACATTTATCCAGTGAACAACTAATAGGAGTAAGATCACTGCTCAATTTGAAATAGTATAAGTTTCCCAGAAAGTTGGATTCATACAGTCCATTAACACTTTAAGTTTCAAAACTACAGACCTTACTTTTATTCAACAAGTACAGGTCAAATTACCATATAGGAGGAGGCCTTGAGGATTGAAAATTACGATATTGTGCTGGATGTTGATACTGCAAGATTAGAATGAACTGCAGCATAATTTTCTTTAGAAAGCTCCATTTAAATTGAGGACTTTACACATTACAATTTTTCTTCAATTAATTTCCGATTGTTGCTCATACAAAAGGAGCTAATATAGTGACATGAGCGCAGATTGAACTTCCAAGTGTTAAGATTAAAGCATTTAGTACTGATCACAAATTCATTCTAGCAGTTAGTCACCCTTATAATGCTGCTGCAACAATCTGTTGACTTCTTGAACTTGTGGTAATGGTATTTCTGTTTTATACTTCTGTGATTCAAAGAGAGATAGAAACAATAATCAATGAAGGGTTTACCTGAACAGAGATGCTTCTATTGCTTTTTATATTCTTTTGTCCTTTTCTTTCTTTTCCACTTTGCTTTGCTATTTTCTTTTCAGCTGTTATTTCTACTTTGGCCAAATAAAGATGACATCTCATTTGAAACAAGTATACTTTTTGTTTTGGCAACTAAAAACAAATATAATTGAATTAAATCTGACTCTCCTTTCCTTCATGCAGGTTAAGGAGGGGGGCTATGATCAAAAGGTTAATGAAACTGTTACGGTTGTTACTGCAAAGACATCAGAGATTGGCCAGAAGACTTGGGGGATCATGAAAGGGGTCATGGCAATGGCTTCTCAGAAGGTTGAAGAGTACACTAAGGATGGAAACTGGAAGAGTGATGGCTGGCAACGGAATGATAGTGGGAGTAATGGATATTATCAGGAGTTCAAACAAGAGAACAAAGGATGGAATTCTAGTTCTGGAGGGCAGACCTCCATCGGACATAACAATTCTTATAACTCTAGTTCTTGGGATGATTGGGACACTAAAGGCACTAGGGAAGATAACAGTAAAAAAGGGGCTCCCTCACAAAGCAGCGATGATTGGGCTGGATGGGATGATGGAAAAGATGATGGATTTGATAATTTCTACCACAGTGCGTCTAATGAGAAAACTGTTGGTCACAATGGAAAAGCAGATGCTGCATGGACTGGTGGAGGCTTTCTCTAAGGTATATCCTAATTAACACCCTTGACCATTCATTATTTGTTTTTCGTGGTATGTTAATTCTAGTTTACTGAGGTGTAAAAAGTTAATACGGTGAAATCCAATGAATCCATTCTCTCCCACTCAGCCCGCCTAATTCAACATTTACAGGGTTTAGAGTTAGGCTTCATCACTGACCTTCGGCCCTTCTTATATCTAGAGTAAAAGCTCTTTGTTGCTGCTTCTTTTTCCATTACCCATGCTTTAGTTTGTCGAAATAAGTTTTAATAAGTTTCTTTTATTATTATTATTTATTATTGGATCTTAAGAAGGTGAACCGCCATGTCATGTGGGCAGGTTGAATAATTTTGCACGATCAAAACCTGCTCTAATTTAGTGGTAACTAGTTGCGTAAGCTGTCGCTAGTCGGCCAAGATGATACACAAGATATTAGACTGGAGAAACCATGATGGCGGTAAATGATGGTCGTCAATCGGAGTCTGAAGTCTAAGGTTGAAGATTTTGCCGAGGTTGGCATGTTCTTGGTAGCTTTTCTCTTTTAAAAGAACTTTGAAAATTTGATGTAATTTCTTAAAAATCTCTGGTTTGTTTGGGAGTCGTTTATATTTGTACAATTATAAACAAGGGGGCTAAGCCCAATTCAAGAGGAAAGTATTGGCCAGTGTGGAGAACATTATTTGTGACACTAGAAATCCAAAGTATGTTCGACCTATCGCCTTATCATGTTCTTTCTTCCCATCATTGTCCCGTCATTTTTTCGAACTTCACCGTCAGCTGGATGGTTTTGGTCCAACGATCATGTGTTTGTCAATCTAGAAGTCAAGCCAGAATTAGAGAATTTCTATTTCTGCTCCACCCTGTCCCAATTCTTTTGCTCTCAAATTTTTCGCATCGATTCTATATTTGATAAGCTTTTAACTATCTTACCTAAAAAACTATCATAGAATTGGGTTCGTTCCCCTGGATTTGGGATGGTGGGGCAGCAATTATAAGCTCCGCGCTGAGGCAACGGACGCGGCACCAAGGTGGGATCCACCGTGCTTTGATACCATTGCTAGGGGTGGGCAATACTGGGTAAGGGTGAAAGTTCGGGTTGGGGTCGGATTTGGGTTAACACCCGATTTCTACAGCCTACCTCTAACCTAAATAACCTTAACCCTAACCTTACCCTAATTTAGTCAATACCTGAACTTACCCCATCCCGATTAGGGTTGAGTTAAGGTCGGATTGACCCTATATTTTGAAGAATTATGTTACGTGTCTCTATGTCTACTGGTTCTACTATTGTTGCAGCAAGTGTTGTCTCGTCGAAGAGCTCTTCAACGGTGGTAACTGATCGGGAGGAGAGCATAGGTGCAACGATGACTGAAGGGCTCTGCCTAGCAATAGCTTGGTGTGCCTTGGCGCGTTGGAGTTAGGTGGCAATGGTAGCTTGGCAGGTGGCTTGCTGCTAGGAGGAGGCGGCGATGAGGGATGGAGGGAGGACGAATCAAGGGAAGGATAACGGGGGATGCGGAATCAGGGGGGATGACGAGTGATGTCGAATCAATGGAGGGATGAAGTGAGGACGAAGGCTGGGCGCCAGCGAATCGATAACGAGGGAGGAACAAGGTTGATAGTCTTGGGGCGATCAGGATTGACAAATTAGGATTAGGAAATAGGAACAATGGCTAGGGTTAGAACATAGAAATTAGGAATTGGGAGGATTGGGTCAATTATTGGGTTTACAAATTAGGTTGGGTTGGGCTATTATATAATATAAGGTTGGGTCAGGTATTTTTTAGGTCAACCTAACCCAAGCCAAAAGTTGAAGTTTTGGAATAGGGTCAGATCGGGCCAACCGGAATCCTCATTTTTATCTTTCTTGCAACCCAACCTAAACCTAAAAATTATGATCGGGTTAGGGTTTGAGTTTTGGATCACAACTTACACCCCTAATAACTAGTATAGGTCAATTTACTTCAGTTTTTCAGTGAAATTGAACAAAGCCAAAATAATAATGATTTAAAAAAATCTTACTCAACCCAATAATCAAACAAAACAAAAATCATTTATTTTTTTTTTGATTCTTGAATCATAATTTCTATTATATATATATATAGGTTTAGTTCTACCTTAATTTGATTCCATATGAAATTAGAATCAACTAGAAAATCAATGATTATTCTAGATGTGGAATCAATATGCGAACCATGATTCATTTTTGTCAAACCCAATGCAATAATGGGTGGTTTGGGTGTCCTCAATTCATGCTTACCTTTACCAATTGGAACGACTTTCAATGATAGGGTGTGCCAGAGTTTAGAGAAATAGCATGATTGGCAGAAAGTTGTCTCAGGTGGTGGGTGGAAGTGTCAAGGTAAAGTATTTGATCAAGGCTTTGCATCCAATTCCATCATCTTTACTTGTAATCAACAATACTACACTTGGCCTTGGAGGCAATGTCATCTGGTTGGGTGGTAGGTGGCCTTATAGAGATGGACGAGCTGGGAGAGTCGTCAATGAAGGGAGATCTAAAATTAAAATTCTTGAAGACAATCTCATTGATGGGGCACCCAATGAAGGGGAGAGGGAAAAGGGGTTAGGTGAGTAGGAGGTGGGGAAGATTGAGCCGTGAAAATCGAGATTGATGGAGTCTACAGTGAGCAGTTATAGTCGATTGGGTAGTGGAAGAGGGTGGAGGTGAGGTTGTCGGGTTTATTGGCTCAAATTCAAGAAGTTTAAGGATTTTGATTTTGTTTAGGATTTAGTTTTAGTTTTTCTATTTGTTTAGAATTTAGTTTTCCAATTTTGATGTAGTTTGAGTTTTTGTGCAACCTATAGAAAGACTGTTATGTTAGAGTTTTGAATATGACAGAAACACTGAAGTTATAAAGAGTTAAGATATGAAAATTTTTGAAAAGGACAGAGATCCAAAAATGGGGAGGAATAGGACAAAAAGACTTTTATGATTTTTGTATTTTGTAATTGTGTGAACCCTACTAAAAAAACATGCATTTTCTAATGGTCAATTGCCAATGGTTTGATAGTTTGGAAAAAAGCTTTTTCCAATGGTCTTCATGTCGGAAAGTTTTAGCATCTTAATTTCCAATGATCTGGTCATTGGAAATTTCAACCCTGCTAACTGTTGGAAACTTCAAAATTTCAAAATCCATTGTGAAGACCGTTGGAAAATGATGTTATTCTTACAATAAGTTTTAAAATTATAGAATGTAAAGTAATATTTTTAAAACATTTTTTACAAATAATAATAATAATAATATGATTTATTCCATCTATTTCATAAAAACTGACTTTTTACTATTAACAGCATTTAATTTATAATTTTATTTTTTAAAAAATTTATTATAAAAATATTAATATTTTAATGAAAATGAAACTTTAAAGATTATTGTTTCTAAATATAATTTTTAAGAATTTTTTTCAATATATATTAATATAAATATGTGTTAGTGTTGTGTTCAAAAGCCAATCATGAGATGATTGTATTTTTTGCACATTGAGCCATGATATTTTATTAAGGCATTAATCTAGCAATTATGTTTGTTGTTTTGTTTTTGCGTAACGTAATGAATATAATTGTAACCCTAGAATAATAATATTCTCAAATGTCCCTGGTCTAGTATTATTGTGAAGCGGGTTACAATAATACATAACGACTAGCATATGTGGAGACTAATATGAGATATGTAGTCTACATATAGGTACAAGTTGGAGAACTTGTGTACTGGACCGACCCACCATGAGAACACTACATGGATCATTATATGAGTGTCATAAGTGATTCTCATAGTGATCATGGTATATGTAGTCCTTTGACCTAAGGTCATCAAGGTTCCCTACATGTGAGTCACATACTTTGATACTTTCCTTTGTTGCTCGTAACTGAGTGAACTTGAAGGAGGTCATTGGGTATATCACATATCATGTGGAGGGATTTGCATGATCAAGATGGGATTTGTCCCTCCTATGTAACGGGAGTGATATCTTTGGGCCCCTTGATAGAGTGAGACTTAGAAAATGCATGGCCATGCTCGGATGAGTTGATATATGATATCAAAGTCATCAATTTAAGTTAGTCCACTCAATAATCAATAAACCAAAGATTGGGTTGTACGAGAGTAACACATTCCATGTCTCGTGCCTATTATTGATATCTTGGACAAAAGGACAATGACATATATGGATAATGATCATAAAGGTTTAGTCGAATCACAAACAATCTTGTCACTTGGGCAGTAACGATGTGTTAATGACACCGCTCATTGCTTATAATCATAAACGTGATTTATGATCATTGCCAACGTAGTAAGAGCTTATTGGGTTGCACAGATATAGCTATTTGGATTATTAAAGTGCATAAGCTAATTATTTGGGTTATGGTTTCATGATAATTTCGTGTTAATAATAGACCCAAAAGTTGAGCCATTATTAAGCTCGAAATTAAAGCTTAATTGGATTAGGGCTTTGAAACCTATTAGACCTAGAAGTTGAGTCTCACTATAAATACAACTTTTAGTGAAAAATTCGCAGCTTTGCCCTAACCTCCCAAAAGAACAGCCGCACTCTTTTCTTGCAATTCATTGGAGGACGTAAGCTAGCACTGCGAGCGCAAGAGAAACACATCTGTCGGGACGTGGTGGAAGCATGGTGATCCTGAGAGGCTCAGTAGATACCATAGAGAGCTTGAACACGTCAACTATTCAAGTTTTGTGATTCGACTCTACAGTTGGGTGAAAGATCTTAACCGAAATTAGGTATGAAAATTTTTTAACACCCGGTTTACTCCGTTTCACTTGAATCATAGAGAGTTTTAGTTAAATTCTGCTGCGTTTTTTTGGCTCCTGAAACCCTACAATATGTTCAAGTCAAACTTCAGTAAAAAAAGACAAAAAGGTCAATTACTGTGAAATGGAGGGAGTATAATATTTATCATATATGTATCATATATATTAATGTATCATATGTATTATCCTATAATGTATCATTAGGCCAAGCTAACCCAGCCCAACCTAGTCCTAATTGTATATACACTCAGCTGACCTTCTCTCTCTTAGCCTCCCTAATCTAGCTTTCTCACGCTCTCATTAGCCTCTTTCAGCTACCTCTCTTGCCATCTCATTAGCCTTTCTTATTTGATCCGCAAACCCTTATCCCTCTCATCTCCTCTATCGCTCGTCTCCTTTTATCTTCTATGCCAGTTTCCTTCATTGCTCGTCTTCCCCATCTCCTCCATCACTCATTCGCCGCATCGGAACCCTCATCTATCTCAGTTGCTTTGCTCATTGCCATTCACTGTTCATTGTTGTACGTCGTCTATCACCCATTTTCCGCATCTTCGTCCATCGATCGCCAATACTCCATTTCTCTGTTCATTGTCATTCCTTGTTGTTCGCTTGTTTACAGCTCCTTGTCACGGTTTATTTTTCTTCGCCGTTCGCCTTGGCTTCTCAGTCCGCCTTGCTCCTTTGCCCACCGCATTTTTAGATCTAGTTTCAAATTGTGATTTTTTTTGTGTTTTTTGTAATTTATGTGATTTTTTTTGCAGATTTGTTTTGAGTTGTTGTGATTTTGTGATTTTTTTTAATTTTGTTATGATTTTTTTTTGTAGTTTATGTAAGTTTTGTGATTTTTTGTAATTTTGTGATTTTTTTTGTGATTTTGTAATTTTGTGGTTCTTATGATTTTGAATTTTGTAAATATAAAATATAGCTTTAGAAAATATATATTTGTAATATTATAAAATATAATATTTGTTAATATAAAATGAATTTTCTGTAAACATAAAATATAGTTTAGTAATATATAAATAATATTATCAAGTGTTCTACATTTTTTTTATTTTTCTGTAAAGAGTTTCCAACAGCTTTGCCGTTGAAAATTTCTATTGGCTTCGATTGTTGGAAAACCATTCAACCGTTATAAATGTTTGTACGACGTTAGGACATTGGAAAATTTTATTGGCTCAGTCTGCAACGGCCAGGCATTAGTAAGACCAATAGCTAAAAATTGAGCTATTGGGTTTTTTTTTTTTTCCAACACATGATTTGCCAATGCGTCTTTTTCCTGCGGCTTCATGTTGGAAAATCTAATTTTTCAACGTGAAGTCGTTGGAAAGGGTCGTTGGAAAATAACATTTTTTGGTACTTAAAGACAAGATATTGGTTTTGACAGTAATGTGTAGGAGATTCATAGGCGAGTTTGAGCACTAAAGATATACTTCTATTGCAAATCTTTATATTTTGTTTGAGTGAATATTTCTCATTTATAAATTTAGGCCAATTAGTTAAGAGCCGAATCATGTTAAATTTGTGTATGTTTGCTTTATTATGTTTGTTGTTTCACCGAACGCAATGAGTGGTTGAGAAGTTGTTGCCAACAAGGCCTCCCGCGTAGGTGAATGGGGAGGCAGTCTTTGGAAGAGGCAGATGGAAGGCCAAAATTGGAATGAGGGAACTTTTTCCTTTCGCCTTAGTTTGCGCGCGACGCGTTTTTAGAGATGAATAGTTGGAATTAATGTTAGAGGAGTGCAAGGGGCAGCTGCTCCAACAGTCTCATTTTAATTTTTTGACATGTGACATTAATTTTAACTTTTACAATTTAATGGAGCAGAGTAGGTTTCAATTATATTTAATATAATACCAATAATAAAAAAATAAATTTTTCTTGCTGAAAACAGACATTTGGCCTTGCGCAGTTCTTCTTCCTGTTTCCAACAGTTGCAGCAAAACCAATTTTGCTTAACCTGCAAATGACTTTTAACTTCATCGTTTGTGAGCCCATCAACGTTCATTAGCTCCCTAATTTGTTTTGGTGTGGCCACTGCAAGGAACAAAATCCAATCAAAACTTTTACATCAACCAAAATATCCTGGATAATTCTTAATTAGAGTCAATTAATCCAATTAACTCACCATGAGAGCCACCCAGCTGCTAGAGTGCGCGGAGGAAACAGTGGTGCAATTCCGGCGACCAGCATCGCCTTTGTTTCTGCGGGGGCTGATTCTCTCTCTTCCTTCTTCCCCCCGCCATTACTTCCTCTGTTGGTTTCCATCTCTGCCGTGGAACTCAGCGCCGACGCTGGCATCGAAGCAATACCTTTCACTGCTGCGGACTGGTGGCTTTTCTCGCCCACTTTGTCCTTCTGGAAAGGCTGAAATGCACCGCCATTTCTCTTCACCTCCATTGCATACCCATTCTTGGTTGAATCCTTGAAAAAACACAAAAAAAAAAAAAAACATCCCAAAATTATTTTCACTTTCTTCTCGGTTCTTTTTAGAATTAGTTACCAAGTTATCGCCATCTTTTGTTTTTACCTCATCATCTGCTGGATCTAGGGATTGATTATTGTTCCACAACTAGACAGATCTAAGCCAATCTAACTTCTTCTTGTCAGCTTTTTTTTCGGTAAGCATCATCCAATTTACCATACCTTCTCTACAAGATTGTTGGTTAAAACGAAATATACCTGGTCCGCCGGCGCCGGTTGTAGACCCAAGTTGTGTTTGTCCTCCAGAAGTAGTCCCGGTACTGGTTTTGTATTTGGTCAATTCTTCCTGATCATTGTTCCACAACTGGATATAGGGATTGATTATTATTCCACAACTGGACAGACCAGGCATGGCCGAGAAGGAGGATGAGCAGGTGCGGGAAGTTGGAGCGCAAGCAGGTGGGTCGCAAGATGCAGAAGCTCGAGCAGGTGAGGCAAGATGATTGATGAGCAGGTGAGGCGAGAGAAGCAGGAGCTCGGATCATGTAAGGGCCAAATAGAAGGTAAGCAGGTGGGCCAAAATGTAAAAGCTAGAAGCAGGTGGGGCTCTACTTGTAAATAATTGGAAATGGAGGTAAGACTGGGAATGGGGTAAGAGACGAAATAAAGACTGTGAATGTCGGGAAAAAGAATCTTAGTTAACCTGTTTACCAGATTATTTTTATTTCCTTAAATAAAAGTGCTATATGTTAAAAAATTAAAAGGAGACTGTTGGAGCAACTGCAGGAGCAGCTGCCCCTAACACTCTTCTTAATGTTATTTTACAGAAGTACCTTTCAACCTCGCCGCTTTTTATGCTACATCAAGCTAGTTTAGATGACTAAATTTTACAAGCGCAATACATCTCATCATTAACTTCCAGATCGAGATGGCTGCTTGGCTGTCTGGTTGACAATGAGCGGCGAACACCAGTTTCATATCATCTCAGGAAGACAAGCTCTCTCCCCGTCAGCTGTATAGTGTCGTCGGACCACCAGCACCGAAGGCAGGATGCTCCTATCCGTTGATGCCAAGATATCCCCAATCGGTCCCAACTCTGGATGCTCTGCTGTTTTACTGGGAGCCTGATGTGCCCCATAACCAACCACAAGAAGCGCATAATCTGGAGTTTTCGCCATTGCCAGTGCCCCATCTGCAGCACTCCTTACTGTCCTTTCTTCGTAGCGGACATTCCCTTCCCACCTCTTCATGAACTCTCTCACTGCCGCATCATTGATGTCCTGCCTCAAACAAATCCCACAACTTGTTTAGAAACGTTACACCTGCAAATCTCACATTATTCTAATTTAATTCGTTCAAATTAGATCGTATTTGTGGTATAGTTGTGCTTTACCTCCCCACCACTTCTGTCGCCATTGCTTTCGACAAACTTGACTAGGCTAACGCTGGCAGACGGTTGGTCTGCCATTCTGCCTCCCAGCTCCAATGCTTCATGATCATCCACCCCACCGATAAGCAGAATCCCGACATTTTTGGGTGTGCCTCCAGTGGGCTCTCCGGCCACCTCCGGGGATGCTCCAAAGCCCCGGTTGACCAGGATAGCTACCGAACAAGGTGCACTTTCCATAACTCTTTCATTGACTCCTCTCCACTCGGGGCCAAGATCTAATGACTCACCCTCACCGAGCCACTGCTTATGAAAAGGCAACACGATCATGGTTGCCCCTTTTTCCGCGGCCACATGGCAGATATCCTCGTGCATGGTAGAGAGCGCCGAGACCCCAGTCAAGTGGTGGACGGCCACTCTTCCGAGCTGGCCGTATGCCTCGAATGCACCGGCAATTTGTCCACATGAAGCGCCTCTGCGGAAGTGGCTGATGAAGGGAAAGCCATTCTTTCGGGTTTTCTGAACCATTACAATGGAGGAGGATCGGTTGGTGAGCTCCACGAGGTGCATGACAAAGAGCTCGAACGGCGGCGACGATTGGTGGCTAGTTGATGATCTGATGGTCTCGACGAGGGCGAAGAGCGATGGGACATCTTCTGGCCCGTAAACGCAGGCGAGGATCCGAAGGTGGTGTTGTTGTGAAGGGTCCGTTAGGGTCAGAGAAGCAGGAGGGCGTCGAGCGGGCTTGTAGATGGCTATGATTGCTGGAGTTGTCATGAAGGTGGTAAGTAGCGCCATCAGCACTAAGATCGCAAACATCTCGTCGTTTAGCACCTGTTATTGTCATTCATGACTAATCAAGAATTTCCTTTTCGTTAACGTCATTAATTAGTCAGCTGTATAAATAGACCAAACTACTATTTTTGCTCAAATAGAAAAACAGCAAGCAGAAGAAAAACAAAAATAATAAAAATAAACCTTTGAACCACTTAGTTATTTGAGCCAAGGTTGTTAAATTTAGGTTTCTACGTAAAACCGTTTTATTTTTCTTTGGAATTGTAAAGTCATAAAAATTAGTAAAGTTGTAAGATTCTACAATCCAA
The DNA here is from genome assembly GCA_005392925.1 of Aquilaria sinensis. Classification (NCBI taxonomy): domain Eukaryota; kingdom Viridiplantae; phylum Streptophyta; class Magnoliopsida; order Malvales; family Thymelaeaceae; genus Aquilaria; species Aquilaria sinensis. The sequence continues at coordinate 109,378 of SMDT01000040.1, read as the reverse complement.
ACTCTTTAAAAAAAATGAAAACATGATCGTTGAAATTATTTTAGAAAGTTCCTATTATAAAACATTTTCACTTATTAACTCTAATATCATAAAAAATGTCCTATGCCATAAACATAAAATATGAGAAAAACAAATTTTATAATGCAGAATTTATAATGAGAATTTAAGAATATTTTAATCATCTAATGGAAGACATAGAGGATCATGACCGAAGACATTATCGATATTATCATATTCAAAATTCATATTTTCATCATCCTCTCTTCTCATTTCAACATTCAAGAGGTCAAACTCATTTATGAAAAATTTATAACACCATTGATAACCAATATTATCAAATTCATAGTGAAAGAAAACAATCAAGTGATAAAAAGGGCCTGAGAAAAGAAAATTTATTTTATTTTTCAGCTGTCTTTAAACTAAATGGTTGAGTTTGATTGTATAAAGATTAAATTTCACAATAAATCAATATATTTTTTGCTTGCTCTTATTATTTAGCTTAATTTCAATAAATATGACATAATAATGTAGAAATGTAAAGTGTTAAAGTTTCTAAGTTTTTAAAATTAAAGTTGAGACTCTATTTGTTTCTATCTATATATAAATTTCTATATATTAATTTCCAAAGTCATAGAAAGGTAAATTTATAAAATTCAAGTATAGACTTTAATAACCATGATTTGACCTATCAGGTAATAATCAATTTATAGTATTTAAACAGTTTAAATTATTAATTTTTGTCATATTGAAATACAAAAGACAATATTTTTTCTAATACTGTCTAACAATCAGGGGCAAGTCTCACTTTTGAAACCATAAACATAGGGAAATATGATCATAAAGAATCCATACTATAAATTTTTGAGAGGTAGGAATGGCAGTACTTTTACTTTTAGCGTGATATTGTTTTCTACTACTACCTCGCAAATGAGTGGTGCCACTTGTTTGTTGTGGATCAATTCCTAGCTACTTGTGCGCGGGAGAGAGGTCACTTCAAAAAGATTTGCTCCTTCATCAGCCATGGGCAAGAATCGATGAATAAAACGTTTTATTCACTAGCCAGGGCATAGGCTTATCTCTACCAACCTTTTCTTCCTCTCGAAAGATATTAACATTAACAATAGATTTATTGTGGTCGACAGTTAGAATAGAATATCAAACATTATCATTAACATGATAGTGGTCGATATGGTTTAGTTGAGCCTTTGCTCTGGTAACTCTCAAACTAAAGTTTAAATTCCTCCCACTAATTATATTGAAATGATAAGATTTTACTTTTGAACATTTCATTTTCATCATACACTATATAAGCACCAATATCAATATATATAATAATATACATGTGTAAGGTTCAATCTTCCTGCTTTGGCTTCCCTCGCATATATATGCCATTTATTCGTTAAGCTGTTACATATTAACTATCAAAAAATTGTTAAAATAGTTTAAATTTATTAATCCATAATTTCTTAATAATTAAATTCGGATTTATTATTTTTATTGTTATTTAATTCAATCTAAGCTTTTCATGTTATTGACAAGTGATGTTGTAGAGTAAGGGCGGAAAGTGTGATATATAGTATAATCATGCGTGCCAATAATCAGACGAAAAATAATGCTACATACTTTAACCGAGTACACTAATAAACTTTTTCTGTCGCGTAATTAATAGTAATATATAGACATGCGTGCTAATTATTTATCATGCGTTGGAAATTTGAGAAATTATCTTTCGTAAAACCTAAAATTAGTGGCTTTTTTTAAATAAATAAAAAACAGAAACAACAAACTTAATTTGCATCAGTAAATAATTATGTTTTATGAGTTATGGAAATTACCTTCCTCTCCTTGCCGATGTTAAGAACAATGAGCTCGACTAGCCCTTTTGTGTTCATTAAAACGCCAAGCGCCAAAGATTCCCTCGCCGGAATCATACACAGCATCGCCACGAAGAAAGTCCCCAGTATCTTCCCCGCCGATGCCGTTGACACCACCAGCGCCACCAGCCACCAAGCTTCCGCCCCGCGAATCTTCGTCACGTCAGTCTTCAACCCGCTCGACGCGAAGTACAGCGGTAGCATCAGATTCGTAACAAAATCCTCGATCCGCTTTATCAGCCTCGCCGCGAACTCGCCTTGCTTCGGGATCGTCAGCCCGAACACGAACGCCCCAAATATCGAATGGATGCCTATGAGATCAGTTATGAACCCGGATATCAGCACTCCCACGAGTGTCAGACAGATGCTCGTCTCGTCGATTGCGTCCCTCTCCGGCGAGTTCTGTTTGGCAAGCCAGTTCATCATTGGCCGGACGATAATCAGCATCAGGGAGACAAAGACGGAGCCGGAGATCAGAATCCAGACCGATACCAAGGGGCTGGAATGGTGGTGGTTCCCGCTGGATCCGTTCCCGGCGAGGGCAACTGCGAGGGCCAGCAATATCCAGGCGGCAACATCGTTGAAGGCGGCAGCAGCCATGGCCGTCTGGCCGACCTGGGTGGTAAGGAGCTTGAGCTCAGCGAGAATGCGGGCCAATACGGGGAAGGCGGTGATGGAAAGCGCGACACCGACGAACAGGAGGTATTGGGCATAGCCGGCTTTGTCCTCGCCATGGACGGCTTTGCGGAGGAGGAAGGAGATGCCGATGCCGAATATGAAAGGGAGAGAGACGCCGGCGATTGCAATGGTGAAAGCCCGGCGACCGCTCCGACGGATGGTGGTGAGGTCGAGCTCAAGGCCGACGAGGAAGAGGAAGTAGAGTAGGCCGATGCTGGCGACAGATTCGAGGATGGGAGTGCTCCATGAAGGGAAAACAAGCCGCAAGAAATCTCTGTTTCGGCCAAGTGCCGACGGGCCCAGCAAAACGCCACCCTGAAACATCCCTCAAAATAATGTGAAAGCGAGCACGTACGTCTGCATCTCAAAACTTGGTTACAAATTAACTAGCAAATACTATCGATCTAATTAAGATAGAGACCACGCTTTTAAAAAATTGAGGAAGAAATTAAATAACGTACGGCAATTTCCGCGACGACTTTGGGTTGGTGCAAGGGCTTTAGGAGGAGGGTGAGGAAGCGGGTGGTGAAGAGGACGATGGTGGTTTGGAGGATCAACAAAGGCAAAGCGTAGTTGAAGGGGTTGTCGCCTTGCCAGGCTCCGCTGGAGGAGGTGGCTATGGTCGTCATGTTGGTGTCTCCAATATTGATCAGCTTCAGCTGCATGGCTCAGTCAACTGGTTACTGGTGACTTCACCTGTTCGACCCAATATTAATTTTGTTACTCGGAATTTTGTGGGAGTGCACGAGTTTATAGTGGAAATGATCCTATATATATATATATATATTTGTATCGCTGTTGCCCTACGTGTGATCAGAATGTTTCCGATGGTCATAGTGGACAGAGCACCCACTCTATTATTGGGTACAACTCTCTTTGTTTATTTCCGGATTATGATATTAGCGTGGTATAGTGTCACCCATTACCAACGGTATGGTATCAATCATCAGGCAAGTTGAATTCGAGTTCAAGCCTCTTAGCTTGAGTTTAGTAATATATACACGGCCATTGAGTTTATTGAACCTTATCCAACCTAATAAGACTTACAAAAAATTGGGTTACATAAGTACACCCCCTAGATCTATATAAGGTTTTAAAGCTTTCAATTGCCCCCTAATTTGAAAGGTTACCATTATAAAGGGGAATTATGACAATTTACCCCCTAGATTTATGTCACACTTAGTATAAAGCTCCTATGGTTTCAAATGTTACACTTAGCAATTGATGTTAGGCCTATCAAACTTTCACGCTAACCTCGAGCCTAAACTGTGATACCATTTCTAATCGATCATGACCTTGAGTAGTACTATAATGTGTCAAGCCGAACTCAAATTTAGTGGGCTCAAGCTTAGCCCAACCCACTTACAACCCCAAGTTCTACTTTTATGGGTTGAAATTAAGGTGCAACCTCTAGTTTTACACTAATTACTAATGCCAAGGAGAGCTTAAAATAATTTTTAGTGGCTTTAAAGAATTTTATTTGCACAATTTATAGGTCAATAATCTTACATTCATACTTTTAAAAAATTCATAGGGTTTCTTTTTATTGAAAATTTTTCAAAATTGGAGTATACAAGAAATTACTATCTATACTTTATCTACAGATAATATTAACCCGCCTGATATTATGTGATTGTTATGGTAAATGAAAGAAAACAACATATTCAACAAAAATTAAAGCCAAGGAGTGAGAAAAAATTCCATATTTAGAAAAGTTTGGAAACTTAAACCAAATTCATTTAGCATTAAGTTAGAAAATCCAAAACGACTTAGTTCCATTTTTATAGTTTCTTTGTCCTAAACCAATATCATTTGAAAATTGTTGTTATGAAATTTTCAATACATTTTTATCAATCTTTTAGCTAATTCCTTGGCATTTATTTTATTTTCTTATGTAGTTCTTGTTTCATTGGTAGGAAATTAAGGTTTGAATACTTTTGAAGTGAAAAAGCTAGGAAAGGAGCAAAATGGGTGAATCTTAGAGCATAAGTCAGTGAGTAACCCGAAGGACGCATCCTTGGAGCATAAAACTACAGCATTGGAATGTCAGAAATGAAGAGTCTTCTGAAATAGCCAAGGACGCTTCCTTAGAAGCCAAAAACGCATCCTCAGCTGGGTCAAAATACAAAGGAAGTCAGAGCAGGCAAAGACATAACCTCAGGAGCCAGAGATACATCCTCAGCCCTAAAGACAGGCCACCAAGTTCTAAGGCTTCATCTTCAGGATTTCCAAAAACTTCTTTTCAATCACAAAGATGCAGTCTTAACTCCCAAAGACGCAGCCTCATATTTCTTGGATCTTGTCCCATCTTTTTTGTCTTACTTTTATTTAAATCCCTATTGGTTATACTTTTGGGCCATTCTATCTTTAAGGAAGGGGCAGATATTTGTGTGGGAGAAGAAAAAGGATAAAAAAAAAAAGAACTCTCTCCATCATTTCTCTTAAACTCTTTATTAGGGCTTTTGAGGTTTTCTCTAGTAGCCACCATTGCTAGTTCTTGAGTTTTCTTAGTCACTATTGCAGCTTGCTTAGAGTGCTCAAGGGGACTTGCTTGGAGACTTGGGAGTCAAGCTCTTTTAGTATCTTGTGTTTTTTATTTCATTTTCTTTGTAGTTTTTTATGGATGTTATGATATTTATTTTCATGTTTTTGTTTAGTTTGTGTTGTGAGTTTTCCAACCCTAATCCGCAAGCACACGGGATGTATGTAGATAGGGTGAATGAGTATCGATCCCACGAGGATTGATTTATATTGTTTGCTAATTACCACTACCTTGAGACTCATTTTAGCTAAACAAGCAACAATTGATGATTTACTCACTATGAAAATAACTAAGTTTGCAACTTTACTTAAATTACTACTAAACAAGAACAATAAACACAATACAAATTAGAGGTTGTCTAGTGAATTAACAAAACACACTTCCTATGATTTTCACTATTTAACTTGGTTAGCTAGTGAATTAAGGCTAATAGTTTTGTTTTTTTACTTGTTGGCGAAGTTAACTAATTGGGCCCTTACTTTCCTAAGTGAAAGAGTCACTTTCCCAAGCTTATACTAGAATGGACTCCTATCCAAATTGCTAGTTCAAGAGGGGCATTACAAGTTCAATTTACCTTCACCTAGTGTCCTAGACTAGTCTCCCAACAAGCCCATAGCAACTATACTCTTCTCCTAATTCCAATTCCTTTTAATCTTTTCCAAGAGTTTAAAAGAAATCTAAAGAGCAATTGACTAAGGCCCTTGATCAATCAACACAACAATAAGCTCAAGAAGAAGAGTAAACAAGCAATGTAGGAAAACCAAAGTTAAATAGCCATTAATCCAACCAACATAACCAATTCAGGTAGCTACAACAATAGAAAGTGTAGAGAAAACTACTCCATAATCAAAGTAAACATAAACATGAAAATACATAAAAGAGCATCTATGTCTAAATACAAGATAAAAGAAGGAAAGAAGGAACCCAATAGACTCTAGATGCTTGATTCCTCAAGGCTCCTACAAGTCTTCAAGTCCTTCAATCCTTCTCCAAGCAAGAATCCATAAATGCTCCCAAGGAAGATAAAGAAATGTAAGAAATGGTGATGAAAGACCTAAGTCTAAGATAAGAAGATGTAGATAAAGCTATTTTCTTTTGCTAGGTTCCAGGTTCTTTTATCCCCTTGGAGGTGTCCTTTTCACTTACCAAACCAATTGGATAGAAATCCTTGGCCAATAGCAAGCTTGAGTTCAAATTTGAGGTAGGGGATCACTTTCCAGGGTGCTCTGGCGCCTAGGCCTCCAGTATGGGGTGCTTGGGCGCTTAAGCCTCCAGGCTTGAGGGTGCTCTGGCGCCTAGGCCCCAGGATGGGGTGCTTGGGCGCTTAGGCCTCCAGGCTTGAGGGTGCTCTGGCGCCTAGGCCCCAGGAGGGGGTGCTTTGGCGCCTAGGCCTCCAGGCTCACAGGTATTCTGGCGCCTAGGCCCCAGGAGGGGGTGCTTGGGCGCTTATGCCTCCAGGCTTGCAAATGCTAGGCCCCAGATGGCGCCTAGGCCTCCAGGGTGCATTTTTTAGGCAGTGAGCTTTTGTACTGTGGCGCTTAGGCCTCGTTCCTGGGGCCTAGGCCTCACAGTTATAATTTGCGTTGACTTTTGCGTTCCCATTTTTCGTTTCGCTCGTCCTGATGCCATTCTAATGCTATGGTCTGCTTCTCCAACCTACAAAATGAATGATCAAAGCAAGAATCGGCAAAAAATATTGAGTGATAAGGTAGAACATTGTGATCAAAGTTGACAAAAAATCAACATGTTTGACCACAAAATTAACATTTATCAGTTTGAACATGGTGTAGTTTTTTCTATAGTTTCTATGGATGTAACTACTTGGATTCATTATGTTGGTTGAATTTATGGATATGTGATTTTGGTTCTCTCTTCAATGCTTGTTTATCTTTCTCTTGAACTTATAGTTGTGCTAGCTAATTGATTTCCACAATTACTTACACCATAGATTACTTTTAAACTCTTAGAAAAGATTAAAAGTGATTGGACCAAGGAGAAGAGTTTAATGACAATTGGCTTGTTGAAAAACTAGTCTAGGTTATTAGGTGAAGGGAAAGTTTAGAGCAAAGAGAGTAACCATTTCACTTGGAAAAGTAAGGTCTTAACTTGATAACTTCACTAACAAGTAGGAGAACTAAGTTACTAATTTTAATTCACCAACTAAGTAATTCAAGTAGTGAACACATAAGAAGTGCACTTTAGTAATTTGTTAAAAACCCCAAAATTTGCATTGCATTTCTAGCATCTTGGTTTAGTGATATTTCTATTCACTTAGCTTAGTCTAATTAAATTACTTGTTTAGCCTTTTATTTAATCTTAACTATTTAGCTAAAATTATTCTAAAGTAGTGGCACTTGACAAACGATTCAATCAACCCTTATGAGAATAATACTCTTTCTTACCCTATTACAACGTCCACCATGTGCTTGCAATTAAAGATTAAAACTCACAAAAAAAATCAATATCATATAGATGTATTCATAAAATATTTTTTTATAATATAATTAAATTTCTATAAATTTTTTACTTACTTAGTGACCTAAAAAAATATTAAAATTCTATTTATATTATAAAAAATATTAACCATTCAACTATTCTAGCTATATGGTATTAGTTTTCAATAATATCAATTTCAAACTAGAAATTTATATAGAAAAAAATAGTAGGTCGTTTTAGATTGATTTGACTTAATAGTAAATAAACTAAGTCTTAATTATTTTCTAGGAATCTATACAAAAAAATAAAAAAAAAACTTTATATCTTGGCCTTTTGTTTCCTAAAATAATAATGATAAAAGTAAAGGATGTAATTAGAAGGAAATTACTTGTTGGATTGAGATTAATGTTTTTATTCCGTAGAGCTGGTCTAGCTAGTAAAGTGCAAGGAGCACAACAAGGATGGCTTGAGTTCAAGAATTAGAAGTAGTGTCACACTCTCCTCCAGGTTTGGCTTCCTAGCAGTGACAAAAATACAGCCGAAGTCCTCTAGCTTTCATGCAGCATCCACTTTCTCCCCCAAGTTTCCCAATGTACTATCTAACGCCCTATAATTTTAATGCTTCTAAATACTATAAAAAAAGAATAATGTTTTTGTTACGTCAAAAACAAAAGTATTGTAGAGACAAAGGATGGAGGGGTATCTACTATATATTATAAAAGTAGAATACATTTCAGGGTAAGAATGACTTTTTACTTAACAAACTTAATAATATAATGACATGTGGCATTTTTAATATTTTAGGAACAAAATTAAGCTCTTTTGCAACAGATTTCCAGCACTACCCCTCTTACTTCTATTCAACTCCTAAGCGCGTTATTTTCCTTTAATACAAGTTGACCGGAATGTTAATTAAGTACATTTTTTCAAATTCCACCCGCCGGACCCAAATTCCGGCCTTTCCCTAAAAGCATGACCGGTGAAAAACCCTCGCGTATCATCAAGCCCTGCTAATATATTTTTTTCCCCTCTTTCTTTCTTTACTCGCCTCCTCTATCAACTCGCATTGATTTCTCCTTTGTCGTTACTTGTAATGTGGATCGTGATCTCCCAAATACGTATCACAGCCGCACGAGGTTGAGACGTTCACCGTTCGGAAAAATAAGAAGAACAATAAACCCGAATTGATAGAGGGAAAGCCAAAGGTGCCAAAGGAGGTGAGGGTTCTGAATGCTATGAAAAGTGGAGAGGTCATGAAGGAGAAGCTGAGATCAGAGACGAAGCAGAAAACAGCTAACTATTGTGAAGAAGGTTGTTGATCGATACTCCTGAGACCCAGATTTCAGTTCCTTACACGAGCGAGTTTTGAACTACTTCGCCGAACAAAAGCAAGTATCGAACCACTTCACCGATTGCCTGAAGAAGGACATGGCTTTTCCAAATGAGGGCAAACCGAACAAGGCGAGCCTTGCAACTAAGTGGTTCCCATCTCTAGGTTCGTCCTTCCATCGTACTAATTTGCTTCGTGAAACAATTGCTAACTATGCTTACAAAGTCTGTGATTTGCTCCGAAATGAGGTTGCCGGAGGTTTTGGATTTGGCCAAGATTCATATAGGCCAGAACAGGTATGATTTAAATTCTGAATTCGATCAATTCTCTGTAATTTTTGTCTATTTTTTCTCCTGATCGATTATGTGTTGTTTCTGATAAACATTAATGTCAGCGATCTTTGCCTCTCACAGTCTTCATTAGTCAAATTGTGTCGACCATCGCCTATTATTCCAAACACGACGCCTTCTTACTAAAGTGAATCCTTCTTTTCTTGATTTATTCTTTCTGATGATGCCAGAATCATGCCTCATAACTAGTATCAAACATGCTAGTGTTGTGCGCTCGAACCTCGTATTAGTACCTTTGTATTGTTTAGGGAAAGCGAATTAGATTTGTGGCCATTCTTGGCCTACTTTTAATTAACTTGTCCTGCCAGCAAGTCTGTGAAGAAATTGTCTGCTTTCATGTTTGGCCGTTCTGAAATTATTTGAAGATTTATGTTCACTTTTTGGTTAATAGCTAGGGACAATGCATTGCCCTTTGGCTTATACATCTTTCTCATTTCTCTTTAGATCACGATTTAGTAGTTAAATGTAGCTTTATGTTGTCCAACCATAATAAGGCACTATATTTTAAGAATAACTATTGTGGAAGGATATGAATTTCAGACTAGGCATGAAAACAACTATTTAAGGTCTACAGTGGTAACATTGGTGTAGGTATCTAGCCAAAATACTAGCTTCTGAAGCTGCAAAGGATGTTGTGGGACAACCAATTTGCAGTGATAGTAAGTTATTAGCTTGATCAGCTTGATTTATTTTTTTATGATGATAATGAGGCTGATACTGAGACAATGTAGTTACATCTGCAAAATTTATTTGTGCATTTGTTGGCCTTGAGGGTTATTGTGGTAGTAACTTAAACATCAAAGAATTTATACTTTTATCTTAATATTAGGCATGTGTCTAAATGCTCATACAATCCAAGTGAGTATAAAAAAATATGAAAGAACTTACCTAACGAGTTTTGGAAAATTCACTCCTTATGTGCCACGTTGGATTGATCCTTAAGTGTTGTTCCATCATAAATTAAAGAAAATGTTATAGGTTGTAATGAAAACCATACAATAAATCAGTGCATGGGAAGCAAGGTTGGAGGGCAGGAGAGGATAAAAGAGAAAGTTTCAAGTCCCTTGTAGTCATATTATATGAATAAAATTAAAGTAAGAGCTTTCTTAATTACTTACCTGGCGTAAAGTCAAAATTTGAAGCTTGAATATACAATTCAAACAAGAGTTTCAAGTCATATGATATTATCAGAAATGCACATATGGTTTTGATATGGTAACTCCAAAATGTATGTCTAGGATTGGACAAAACAGAGATTGGTGTATCATGTTTAAAACCTGCAAAATTTTTTGAATTAGGTGCTATGGAATGCAACATTTGGAATTAGGTGTTAAAATAGTGGAAAGCTAGATATACTTGGTAAGTAAGCAATGTTAGATATCACTACTAAAATTTGGGTATTTACTAACGCGCATTTACCAGTGGCTGCGAGTTGGTAATTTTAAATTTTCAATGCGTAGCTATTGGTAAATGCGCGTTGGTAAACCATTTGTTGGAAAAAAAAGTTACCAACGTGCAAAAATACTTGCGTTGGTAATTTCCAACACGTTCACATTGGTAACAGGTATGTTGGTAATTACTAACAGTCATATAGCAACAATATTTTCCAATGTGCAAACAAAGTACCAACGTGCATGCTCGTTGGTAATCATATTAAAATTTTTTAAAAAAAAGTAAAGCAATTTCCAACGATGAGCCGTTGGAAACTGCTTTAAAAAAAACTAATATTCAAATTATACATTATATTCACTAAAAATTATACTTACAGAAAATTCACAAAAATTCATAACCTGGAAAATTGTAAATTGCAAAAAAATAATAATAGTATTTCCATGACTCACAAAATTCAAAAAAATTCACAAAATTGGGTAAAACTTCACTGAAATTAATAAAAAATTTAAAATTCACATAAGTTTTAAAAGTTGAAAATAAATTAAAAAATTAAACGAATTAAAAATATCACAAAAATTAACCAAAAATTCACAAAATTTGACAAGAATAACTAAAAAATCACAAAATTAAAACTAAATCTACAATCAAAATACCGAATCTACAAAATCTATGAAATCAAACAAACAGATCTACAATGAAACAACCAAATATACCAAATGAAAACAGATCCACAAGTTTATACACAAAAATCGCAACAAAAACTACAAAATCAGTGAAAATCAGTGAAGATCGAAGGAGAACCATTATGGCATCAGGCCAGGAGGCAGCTTGCTAGGCGGAAGCGAATGAGGCTGCAAGACGAGCATGCATCCGTGAGGTGGAGAGGCTGAGAGAGATCGTCTACGAGGCGGAGAGGCAATCTGGTGTCGGCAATCCGACGGAGGGTAAGGCGGCTAGGTGATGAGGCTGGGTCGAGGATGCAAGGAGGGAGACCGGCGGAGGGAGATCGGTGGCCAGAAAGAAGAGACGATGGAGGCAAAACGGCAAAGGTACATTGGCGGCCAAGGAGGAAAAAAAGAGGCGATGCGGCAAGGCGATGCCAGGTTGGGGACGGATAGAGGGTGATCGGCAGCCATGGAGGAGAAGGAGAGGTGGCTAGAGAATCGGAGAGAAGGAAGAGAAGGTGAGAGGTGATAGAAGATGAAGTGAAATGCGGCAATGGTGGAAATGAGAGGGAGATAGATTTAAGTATAAATATGGGTTAGATTAGGGTTTTGGGCTTTGTGGGTGTTTTTGGGCTTTTGCATATATTTTAAATTGTAATTATTAATTGTAACAAATGTTTTAAAAATATTAATTTACTTTCTATGATTTCAAAACTTTCTATACATTATTATTATTATTATTATTATTATTATTATTATTATTTATAATAATATACATACTATTATTATTAATATTATTATTTATATAAAAATATACATATGATACATATTATTATTATTGCACATACACACACACACACACACACACCACACACACACACAGACATATATATATTATAAGAGAAAGTTATAAAAGTGATTTTATTAATAAGTTTATATTAGAAGTGGCCTACTCCTACCTAAGTCTATTCTTTAGTTGTAGAGAGAAGAAATTTTTTATACATGCCTGCAAAATTTAAATCTTCACTAACCATAAGAATATATTTATTACAACTAAAGACTTATAAATTTTATAATCTATATATATATATATATATATATATATATATATATATATATATATATAAAATGATATATATTTAAATATAAATATTATATAAAAATGATAAAATTGACAATATAATGTATTTTATGTATGTATATGTGTCATATATTTAATGTATATATATGATATACTTTATGTACATATTATTATATATGATACATAATAATAATAATAATAATAATAATAATAATAATAAGAATAATATTATTAAAATTATTATTGTTATTCTTCTTATTCTTATTATTATTCTTATTATTCTTATTATTAAATAAGTGTCTGAGAATCTCTATTTTAAATTATAATTCTTATTTTCAAAAAAAATTTAAAAAATTTTAAAACTTTATTTTCTAAAATATATAATTTTATATATGATTATTATCATTAAAAATTATAATATATATGATATATTTTAAATCTCTATTTATTCTCTTACCTTCCTCTAATCCTCCTAATAATAATAATAATAATAATAATCCTATAATATTATTATTATTATTCTTCTTCTTATTCTTATTCTTATTATTATTATTATTATTATTATTATTATTATTATTATATAGTTACCAATGCATCGGCATGTTGGAAATTATTAACATGTTTGTACACTGCTAATTACCAACATGCACGTGCATTGGTAATTACCAAGGTGTAGATGCATTGGTAATTATCAACGTGCGTGTACGTTGGTAATCTGACTGTTGGAAAATAGCTGAGTTAACAACGTGTTGGACCATTGGTAAATTATCAACGCGTTTGGCCGTTGGAAAACTAAGTTTTTTTAGTAGTGCATCTCATTGTTTGTGCGTCATAAGTTGTGCATGGATATATTAAGTGGACTACTGGTTTTTTTGTTCTTTTATTCAATTTTTTTTAAAAAATATGGATAAAATTTAGCATACCTATCTGGCCAATATTTTTTAGTACATATGCTTTGAATCAGGTTGGAAGAGTGGATGCTAACACCTGGGCGACGAGGGGTGGCCTTGTGAAGGCAGATTGGACAAAAGCTCAGTTTGCAGCTTTTTACCGGAACTTCAACTCCAATGCCCGTATTTGGAGCAATGGGAAATTGTTGTGCAATTCAGACTCAACTGTGAGCACCGATTCCTGATACTTGCAGGAGCTGAACATGACAAGCCAAAGGAGGCTTATATGGTTGTAGAGGTAATTCATAATCTATAACTACTGCAGAGACACCAAGCAAGTTCCTCAGGTCTTCCTAGAGAATGCTTTGCTAAAATATCCTCTATAATAGCTTATTCAACTACAATTCTTGCTGGACTTTTTCCTTTTTTAGAGGAATTTAGGCACAATTCTCTCTTCTTCTTTTTTTCTTTGACTTTGTAAAATTGTGGTACAATGTTTCAAATACAGATGATAATGATAAAATAAGTTTTATATCAAACTTATTTTTATAGGATGCGGAGGCTCGACACAACGCCAAGTTAGAGCTGTCAATCCTAGGTTTTGTATATGTTGGCCTTCATCGAGGCATGGGACGGCAAAATCTAGCTTAATTGACGCCTTGATTAATCCCAGGTTTTTCGATTGCATGGGTCTATAGAGTTGTAGGAGATTGTGTTAGAGATTTTAACCGAAGAGAATGTTTTAAAAGGAAAATTTAAAAGAGAGTAATATGGTAAATTTGGTGTTTAAAATTTGCTGGAAAAAAAAATTCCAACGTTTTTGGGATAGCCAAAAAAAATTTTGGGATGGAGGGAGTAATATTCTAGGTTTTATTGGTGATACTTTGTTGTAATATTTTATTGTAATATTTTTAAATTATTGATTTTAATATAATATGTTTTATAACAATATTTTATAATATTTAAATATTTATACATTTAAAGAATTTAATATATTTTGAAATCTCGTAGCAACGCCGGGTATATAAATTAGTTTTAAAGCATTACAGTAGTTAAGGGTTACATGAAAGATAGAATATAAGGCTCAAACATGGTTAGGGTTGTAGAATTGGCTGTGTCCCTCAATGTATTGCTGCTTGAGCCAATAATATCGGGCAAAAGGCTTTTAACAGTCTCACAAACACAATTGGCCTATTTATTTAGGTGGGCCCACATGGGATCCACACCCATGAGGGCTCGTATGTAACTGATACATTTTTTCATAGGGTAAATTTCATGCTGTGTCCTTTAGTTTTTTTCTTCTTACCAAAAAATGGTACCGTATTTTCATGTTGTCATATGGAAGTCTTTTCCCTCATACTGCACGTCCCAACTAGATCATTTTCATCAATTTCACTATTAAATTGAATGAAAAATGTATGAGAGTCTTAGTAATATACATGTTTAAATGTATGCATAAATATACATAAATAAAAGAGAAATTTAGTAATATTATATTTTTTATTATATACATACATACATACATACATACATACATACATACATAAATACACACACACATACACGCGCACGTGCACATACATACACACACACATTGAGTTTGGTTCTACCTTAATTTGGTTCCATATGAAATTGGAATCAACTAGAAAATCAATGGTTCTTTTAGATGTGGAATAAATACGTAACCCATGATTCATTTTTATCAAACCCAACACAATAGTTGGTGGTTTGGGTATCCCTAATTCATGCTTACCTTTATCAATTAGAATGAATTTCAATGACAAAGTGTGCCAGAGTTTAGAGAAATAGCATGATTGGTAGAAAGTTGTCTTAAGTGGTGGATGGAAGTTGTCAAGGTAAATTAGTTAATCAAGGCTTTGCATCCAATTCCATTATCTTCACTCACGATCAACAACACTACATTGGCCCTTGGAGGCAAGATCGTCTGGGTGGGTGGTAGGTTGCCTCATAAAGATGGACTAGCTGGGAGAGTTGTTAATGAAGGGAGATCTGAAGTTAAAATTCTTGAAGGCCATCTCGTTGCTGGGGCACCCAATAAAGGGGAGAGGGAAGAGGGGTTAGATGAGTAGGAGGTGGGGAAGACTAAGCAATGAAAATCAAGATTGATGAAGTGTAGTCTATTGACCAACTACAGTCAATTGGGTAGCAAAAGAGGGTGGAGGTAAGGTTGTTGGTTTTGTTGGCTCAAATTCAAAAATTTTAAGGATTTTGATTTTGTAAGGATTTAGTTTTAGTTTTTCTATTTGTTTAGATTTTAGTTTTTCAATTTTGATGTGATTTGGGTTTGTGTGTAACCTATAAAAAAACTTATTGTGTTAGAGTTTTGAGTATGGGAGAAAAACCGAAGTGATAAAGAGTCAAGATATGAAAATTTTCAAAGGAGAGAGAAGTCTGAAAGTGGGGAAGGATAGGATAAGAAGACTTTTATGATTCATGTATTTTGTAATTATGTGAACCCTACTAAAAAACATGCATTATAAAATTTGGCCTGACCGTTAGAAATTTTCAATGCGTAGAGTTATTGGAAAAAAGGAGACAATTTTCTAACGGACTTCACATTGGAAATTTCTAGCAACTTAGTTTCCAACGGCCTGGTCGCTAGAAATTTCCAACACGCTAACTACTAGAAATTTCAAAGTTTCAAATTTCATTGCGAAAGCTATTGGAAAAGTGTGCTATTCATACAATAAGTGTCAAAATTATAGAACGTAAAGTAATATTTTTAAAATATTTTTTTACAAATAATAATTATAAATATAATAATGTTAATATATTTTCTTATAAATAACAACGACAATAATAATAATATATGATGTAGTAATAAATATGATGTGCATATCATATACATATATAATAATAATAATAATAATAATAATAATAATAATAATAATAATATATCATTGTATATATATATATTCATTAGGCCAGGGTAACCGAGCCCAACCAAATCCTAGCTATATATACATTCACCTAACCCTTTCTTATTTGATTCATAAACCCTCATCCCTCTCATCTCTTCCATCGCCCGTCTCCTTTCATTTCCTTCACTAGTCTCCTCCATTGCTTGTCTTCTCCATCTCCTTCGTCATTCTTTTTGCCGCACTGGAATTGTCATCTGTCTCAGTTGCTTTGGTCTTCGCCATTCGTTGTTCATTGCCCATTCTCCGCTTCTTCTCCGTTCACTGACCGCCCATACTCCATTTCTTTGTTCACCGTTCCTTGCCGCTCACTGTCTTTCCTTGTTGTTTGCCCGTTCGCTGCTCCTCAACGCGGTTCACTTCTCCTTACCGTTCGCCTTGTCTCCTCGGTCCACCTCACTCCTCGATCTACCACATTTTCAAATTTAGTTTTGAATTGTGATTTTGTTGTGTTTTTTGTAATTTATGTGATTTTTGTGCATATTTGTTTTGAGTTGTTGTGATTTGTGATTTTTTTTAAAATTTTGTTGTGCTTTTTTTGATATAAAATTTTTAGTAATATATAAATAATATTATCAAGAGTTCTATATAATTTTTTTGTTATTCTGTAAAGAGTTTGCCGTTGAAAATTTCCATTAGCTTGAGTTGTTGGCATATTTCCAACGGCTTCAATCGTTGGAAAACTATTCAACGGTTACAAACAACTATACAATGTTAGGACGTTGGAAAATTTTAACAACTCATTTTACGACGGCAAGCTTTTAGTAATACCAATAGCTTGAGCCGTTGGGATTTTTTTTTTCCCACGCATGATTTGCTAATGCACCTGTTTCCAACAGCTTCACGTTAGAAAATATGATTTTCCAACATGTGGCTATTGGAAAGTGACATTTTTTTTATACTCTTGAGGCATTATGTTGGTTTTGTCAGTAATGTGTAAGGGATTTATAAACTAATATAAGCAATAAAGATATATTTCTACTATAATCTTTATATTTTATTCGAGTGAATTTCTATTATTTATGAATGCATGCTACTTAATTGAGAGCTGAATTACATTAAATTTGTATATATTTATTTGATTATATTTGTTATTTTACGCCACGCAATGAGTGAATGAGAACTTTTTACCAACAAGATATTCTGCAAAGGCGGATGGGGAGTGGAGTCTGCGGAAGAGGCAGATGGAAGGCCAAAATTGGAATGAGGGAACTTTTTCCCTTGGCCTTAGTTTGCGACGTGCCATGCGTATTTGGAGACAGATATTTGGAATTAGTGTTATTTTCGAGTAGTAACTTTCAACCTCGCTCCTTTTTATGCTACATCAAGCTAGTTTAGATGACTAAATTTTACAAGCGCAATACATCTCATCATTAACTTCCAGATCGAGATGGCTGCTTGGCTGTCTGGTTGACAATGAGCGGCGAACACCAGTTTCATATCATCTCAGGAAGACAAGCTCTCTCCCCGTCAGCTGTATAGTGTCGTCGGACCACCAGCACCGAAGGCAGGATGCTCCTATCCGTTGATGCCAAGATATCCCCAATCGGTCCCAACTCTGGATGCTCTGCTGTTTCACTGGGAGCCTGATGTGCCCCATAACCAACCACAAGAAGCGCATAATCTGGAGTTTTCGCCATTGCCAGTGCCCCATCTGCAGCACTCCTTACTGTCCTTTCTTCGTAGCTGACATTCCCTTCCCACCTCTTCATGAACTCTCTCACTGCCGCATCATTGATGTCCTGCCTCAAACAAATCCCACAACTTGTTTAGAAACGTTACACCTGCAAATCTCGCATTATTCTAATTTAATTCGTTCAAGTTAGATCGTATTTGTGGTATAGTTGTGCTTTACCTCCCCACCACTTCTGTCGCCATTGCTTTCGACAAACTTGACTAGGCTAACCCTGACAGACGCTTGCTCTGCCATTCTCCCTCCCAGCTCCAATGCTTCCTGATCATCCACCCCACCGACATGCAGAATCCCGACATTTTTGGGTGTGCCTCCAGTGGGCTCTCCGGCCACCTCTGGGGATGCTCCAAAGCCCCGGTTGACCAGGATAGCTACAGAACAAGGTGCACTTTCCATAACTCTTTCATTGACTCCTCTCCACTCGGGGCCAAGATCTAATGACTCACCCTCACCGAGCCACTGCTTATGAGAAGGTAACACGATCATGGTTGCCCCTTTTCCGCGGCCACATGGCAGATATCCTCGTGCATGGTAGAGAGCGCCGAGACCCCAGTCAAGTGGTGGACGGCCACTCTTCCGAGCTGGCCGTATGCCTCGAATGCACCTGCAATTTGTCCACAGAAAGCGCCTCTGCGGAAGTGGCTGATGAAGGGGAAGCCATTCTTTCGGGTTTTCTGAACCATGACAATGGATGAGGAGCGGTCGGTGAGCTCCACGAGGTGCATGACAAAGAGCTAGAGCGGCGGCGACGATTGGTGGCTAGTTGATGATCGGATGGTCTCGACGAGGGCGAAGAGCGATGGGACATCTTCTGGCCCGTAAACGCAGGCGAGGATCCGAAGGTGGTGTTGTTGTGAAGGGTCCGATTGGGTCAGAGAAGCAGGAGGGCGTCAAGCGGGCTTGTAGATGGCTATAATTGCTGGAGTTGTCATGAAGGTGGTAAGTAGCGCCATCAGCACTAAGATCGCAAACATCTCGTCGTTTAGCACCTGTTATTGTCATTCATGGCTAATCAAGAATTTCCTTTTTTTACTTTATCTTTTACTTTGGGACAAATAATAAGATAAAATAATGATTTAAGATAAAATAAGGATTTAAGAGCACCTACAAAATATTTTCTAAGACACTTTTTTTTAAAAAAAAATAAAGATTAATATATTGTTTTCCCTTATTCATTAACGTCATTGTTGGATTTGTTCTTTGACCAAGTGGTTAATTTTGATTATTACAAAATAAAGTTAGTTTATCTTTTTAAATGTTTTAATTCTTGGGTCAAATTGGTTTAAGCTTTCCTTAAATAAAGAAAAATGTATTTTGATCTAGTATTTCAGTCATAATTGAGTTCTCAAGTGTTTTATGTCAAAGGTTTGAGTAAGTTGATTTGGTATTAAAATGAGTTAGTAAGGTGTGAAATTTGACAAGTTAGTGTAATAAGGTGGAAGGAAAGCAAAAACAATGAGTTGAGAAGGTCCAACAGGTTAATTTGCATGTTTATTTTTGCACCCGAAATATTTTAGCTCCAGGAATTTACAAAGCAACAAGTTGAAACGAAATAGTGGGTTGATTTCTGAAGACAGAATCATTTTAGTTCCTGAAATTCAGAAACAACTGGTTAGAAGCAAAACAACTAATTGAAAAGTGCCAGAAATGTCTTCTCTGCGAGAGCACTTTCCAAAAATATTTGAAAATTCAAATATGATGCGTTCCAGCTCAGCTCGTCATGTGGATTTTATAGCAGGCCAGTCAAAATTCCAGCCGTTGGAAAAAAGTATGCTTTTTTATATAAGACTCAATTTTCAACATGTTGAAAATTTCCACTTGGTTGAAAACGTCAGACAGAGGCTAAAAGTTGTTAAATTTAACAGCAACGGTCATCAGAATTTCAGCAATGTCTCCAAACCTTTTCTGTAGGATTTCAATGTCTCTTTAGCTCTCAAATGAGTATAAAAACATGGAGAAACACTTTGGGAAGAACTCTTGGCCGTTAGAAGTGAAGATTCATCATCAAATCCAAGAGAAAGAGCTTATATTGAGAAAATCATTAGTGTTCTTGTACTTTTATTTGTATATCTAGCAAAGTGTGCTATTGTGTGAGCTTGTGAGTTTGAAAACACTTCAAACCTTAGAATCTATTGTGTGAGTAGTGGTTTCTAATTAGCCTTGGAGAAAACTAGTGTTTGGTTTGATGTGAATCTTTAAAAAAACACCATTGTATTCTTGATTAAGAGATAGTGGAAGAATTCTCAAGTGGCCAAGCTTGAAAAGAGGACGTAGACTCCGATTGGTAGAGTTGAACCTCTATAAATCCCGATGTACTCTTTTCTTTATCCTTCTTTATTTAATTGCTTTATTTGTATTTAGCATTACTTGATTTGTTCTTGATCTTTGGCTAAGTGAATTTAATTGTAAAAATTGATTTTGTTAAAATTTTTAAAACAACCAATTCAGCCCCCTCTTGGTTGCACTTGGGCCAACATTCATTAATTTGTCAGCAATATAAAAACATCAAACTACTATTTTGGCTCAAATAGAAAGCAACCAGAAGAAAAATAAAAATAATAACAATAAACCTTTGAACCATTTAGTTATTTGAGCTAAGGTTATTAAATTCGGGTTTCTATCTAAAGTCATTTTATTTTTCTCAACAGCTGTAAAGAAAATTTATAAAGTTGTAAGATTCTAGAAAACAAACTCTTTAAAAAATATGGAAATATAATCACCTAAATTATTTTAGAAAGTTCCTATTATAAAACATTTTCATTACTAACTCTAATATCATAAAAAGTGTCATGCCATCTAGAATTCATAAAGAGAAGTTAAGAACATTTCAATCATCTAGTAATTGAACATGTGATGGATCTTGACCAATGACATTATTGATATTATCATATTCAAACTTCATGTTTTCATCTTCTTCTCTTATCATTTTATCATTTGAGAGGTCAAATTTATTTATGAAAACACTTATAACATCATTGATATTTTCTTCATCTATATATATAACTACATAAATTAGATAACTAATATTATCAAAGTCATGGTGAAATAGAATAATCAAGTGATACAAAGCGCTAGATAAAAAAATGAGAGATGATTTGTATTTTATTATTTTTCAGCTGTCTTTAAATTTCCTCTTTATTTTTAACTCTAAATGGTTGAGTTTGGTTGTGTAAAGATTAAATTGGACAATAAACCTATATATCTTTTTGCTGCTTTTGTTTTAACCTAATTTTAGTAAATATGACATAATAATGTAGAAATGTAACAACTTAAAATTTCTATTTTTTTTTAAATTAAAGTTGAAACTCTATCCTGTTCTACTTTTATATAAGTTTCCATATATTAATTTCTAGAGTCGCATAAAGGTAAATTTCTAAAACTCAAGTGTAGACTTTAATAATCATGATTTGACCTATCAAATAATCAGTTTATAGTTTTTAAACAGTTTAAATTATTAATTTATTCTTTATTGAAATACAAAAAACAATATTTTTCCTAATACTGTCTAGCAATCAGGGGCAAGCCTCATTTTCTAAACGATAGGGAAATATGATCATAAAGAATCGATACAAAAAATTTTTATAAATTTTTGAGAGGTAGGAATGGCAATACTTTCAGCTTGATATCGTTTTCTATTGCTACCTCGAAAATGAGTGGTGCCACTTGTTTGTTGGGGATCAATTCCTAGCCACTACCTAGTGCGCGAGAGAGAGGTCACTTCAAAAAATGTGCTCCTCCGTTAACCATGGGCAAGAATCGATAAACAAAACGTGCTTCTCTCTACCAAGCTTTTTCTCCATCTCCACAGATATTAACAGTAACTATCTACTGTGGTCGACAGTTAGAATAGAATAGAATATCAGAATTCATGATATATCAATCGATATGGGTTGGTTTTCCCTTTCATCTTGTAACTCTTTGGCCAAAGTTTAAATTCCCCTCACTAATAATATTGAAATGATAAGTCTTTGATTGTCAAAAAGTGACATGTTCCTTAAATTTTGAGAAATTGACTAATTCCCTCTAACTGCTACAAACTCTCAACTTTCTATTTATAAATAATTTTGAATAAAAAAAAAAGTAATTCAACCTTTCTTTTAGCATCTCTCAGGCCATTTTTCTTTTCATTTTTCATACACGTCTCTAATAACACAATCAGGTTATATTATCCAAGGTGCCTAAGCGCGCTGTCTATTTCACTTGAAACAACTCCCTTTTACATGCAAATTAATAGGTGGTTAATACAATCATAACTACTCCATACTTAATACCTACCCAAAGTGGGTTGTACATGTCAATGACTTTCCACTATATGTTTAGTTCCTAAGAGGTTTAATTCAATTTATTATTATTATTATTATTATTATTGTATTTTTTTTATACTTAAAATATTATAAGAGAAATGATATAAGAGATATTCTACAACTTATTGTACCTTATATCATACCTCACTTAATCTAAATATACCCACCGATTGCAAAAAGAATCAATTTCTTAAGTTAGAATTCGAATCCTAACTAGTTGTATGATAAGATGGTCTATAACCTAAACTAAATTTTGTGTATGAAGTATATGAACCCCTACTGGGGCTCGCTTATTTGGATCCTCAGCAAACTTTTCGACTAACTTAATTATATGGAATACATATGGAAAAAATGAAGCTTTAAAATAAAAAGATATAAAAAATTACATGTTTAGCAAATAATAGTAAGTTAGACCCATTACGTTCGTGAAGAATCTCACTTTCATCACAAACTATATGAGCACCAATATCAATATATATCCAATAATATATATGTTGTCCAACAACCAATGTTTAATGCTTTGGTTGAGAGTTGTCGTAGCTTTTAGAAGGTTTAATTAAGGTTCAATCTTCCTTATTTGGCCTCCCTCTCATACATATGCCATTCATTCGTTAAGCTGTTAAATATTAACTATTAAAAAATTATTAAATAGTTTAAATTTATTAATTCATAATTTCTTAATAATTAAATTCTGATTTCTTATTTTTTCTTGTTATTTAGTTCAATCTAAGCTTTTCATGTTATTGACTAGTGAGGTTGTAGAGTAAGGGCGGAAAGTGTGATATATAGGATAATAATTATAAGTGTAATTTTGATTCCATAATCAGATGCAAAATAAAGTTATATACTTTAACCGATCGAATTAGACTAATAAACCTTTTCTGTCAAGTAATGAATAGTAATATATAGACATGCGTGCTAATTATTTATCATGCGTTGGAAATTTGAGAAATTATCTTTCGTAAAATCAAAAATTAGTGGCTTTTTTTAAATAAAAAAAAAAGGAAGAACAAACTTACACTCAATTCATTTTAATGTAAATCAACTTAATCTAAAATGGTTTTAAATCTTTTTAATCTAGAACTAATTTCATTTGAAAGCCAATATTATATAGGTGTAATAATCCATTTGAAACAAAATTTTTATCATGTTATTAAATTTTTATATACTTTTTTTTAATATTTAAAAAAAATTATGAAAAATTAATAGTATTATAAAAATTTTACAATTAATGGATTATTTCACCTAAATAATATTGACTTTCAAATAAAATTGATTTTAAGTAAAAAAAAATATAAATATAAAAATAAATTATTTTGAATTAAGTTTGCTTAAGTTAAAATGGATTAACCCTTAATCTGTATCAGTAAATAATTTTGTTTTTTGGGTTATGGAGATTGCCTTCCTCTCCTTGCCAATGTTAAGAACAATGAGCTCGACTAGCCCTTCTGTGTTCATTAAAACGCCAAGCGCGAACGACTCCCTTGGCGGAATCATACACAGCATCGCCACCAAGAAAGTCCCCAGTATCTTCCCCGCCGATGCCGTTGACACCACCAGCGCCACCAGCCACCAAGCTTCCGCCCCGCGAATCTTCGTCACGTCAGTCTTCAACCCGCTCGACGCGAAGTACAGAGGTAGCATCAGATTCATCACGAAATCTTCTATCCGTTTTATTAGCCTCTCCGCGAATTCGCCTCGCTTCGGGATCGTCAGCCCGAACACGATCGCCCCAAATATCGAATGGATGCCTATTAGATCCGTCATGAACCCAGATATCAGCACTCCCACTAGTGTCGGACAGATGCTTGCCTCGTCGATTGTGTCCCTCTCCGGCGAGTTCTGTTTGGCAAGCCAGTTCATCATTGGCCGGACGATAATCAGCATCAGGGAGACAAAGACGGAGCCGGAGATCAGAATCCAGAGCGATACCAAGGGGCTGGAATGGTGGTGGGTCCCACTGAATCCGTTCCCGGCGAGGGCAACTGCGAGGGCCAGCAATATTCAGGCGGCAACATCGTTGAAGGCGGCGGCGGCCATGGCCGTCTGGCCGACCTGGGTGGTAAGGAGCTTGAGCTCAGCGAGAATGCGGGCCAATACGGGAAGGCGGTGATAGAAAACGCGACACCGATGAACAGTAGGTATTGGGCATAGCCGGCTTTGTCCTCGCCATGGACGGCTTTGCGGAGGAGGAAGGAGATGCCGATGCCGAATATGAAAGGGAGAGAGACGCCGGCGATTGCAATGGTGAAAGCCCGGCGACCGCTCCGACTGATGGTGGTGAGGTCGAGCTCAAGGCCGAGGAGAAAGAGGAAGTAGAGTAGGCCGATGCTGGCGACAGATTCGAGGATGGGAGTGCTCCAGGAAGGGAAAACAAGCCGCAAGAAGTCTCTGTTTCGGCCAAGTGCCGACGGGCCCAGCAGAATGCCACCCTGAAACATCCCTCAAAATAATGTGAAAGCGAGCACGTACGTCTCCATCTCAAAACTTGGTTACAAATTAACTAGTAAATACTAGTATCTAATTAGATAGAGACCACGCTTGTAAAAAATTGAGGAAGAAATTAAATAACGTACTGTAATTTCCGCGACGACTTTGGGTTGATGCAAGGGCTTTAGGAGGAGGGTGAGGAAGAGGGTGGTGAAGAGGACGATGGTGGTTTGGAGGATCAACAAAGGGGAAGCGTAGTTGAAGGGGTTGTCGCCTTGCCAGGCTCCGCTGGAGGAGGTGGCGATGGTCGTCATGTTGGTGTCTCCGATATTGATCAGCTTATTCAGCTGCATGGCTCAGTCAACGGGTTACTGGTGACTTCACTTGTTCGGCCCAATATTAATTTTGTTGTTTGGAATTTTGTGGGAGTGCACGAGTTTATAGGGGAAATGATCCTACACATTTATATGTCTCTGTTGCCCTATTATTGGGTGATCAGAATGTTCTCGACACTACCAGAAAAACCGTATTTAGCGACGGCTAATACATGATATAGCGACGGCACATCGTCGCTAACCTGCCCGTTGCTAATTCACTCGCCGCTAATTTTCTAGCGACGGTTACTGTTGCTAATTAGCGACAGCTAAACGTCACAAAACAGACCGTCACAAATTTTCCGGTAACGGTGTCTGCCGGCGCGTTAGCGATGCGTAGCCGTCGCTACTTAGTGACGCGTAACCGTCGCTAGTTAGTACTAGTTAGTGACGCATAGCCGTCGTTAGTTAGTACTAGTTAGTGACACATAGCCGTCGCTAATTAGTGATGCGTAACCGTCGCTAGTTAGTACTAGTTAGTGACGCGTAGCCGTCGCTAGTTAATGACGCATAACCATCGCTAGTTAATGCCAGTTAGTGACGCGTAGCCGTCACTAGTTGGTGGTAGTTAGTGACGCGTAGGCGTCGCTAGTTAGTGACGCATAACCGTCGCTAGTTAGTGCCAGTTTGTGACGCGTAGCCGTCGCTAGTTAGTGCCAATTAGTGACTCGTAGCCGTCGCTAGTTACTGTAGTTAGTGACGCGTAGACGTCGCTAGTTAGTGACGCGTATTCGTCGCTAGTTAGTGAGTTAGTGGCGCATAGCCTTCGCTAGTTAGTATAACAATTTTTGACTTAAATTGAGGTGATTACGGAATGGAGTTCAAGTTCTAAGTTTGTCGCTTTGGATTCGAATAACTTGTTTTTGCAATATTGTCATCGATTTCACACAAATGCAACAACTAGGGTATTGAAGTATTTTTCATTAATACAAAATATGATTAACATATTGTCCTGTCATGTCATTCGACAATTAAAATACATAAGGTTACAATTTCCTTCACAAAATAAAAACTGAGCTCAAATTCATCGTACCGCAGGATCGAGCAAAAGATTCTTCAGGCAAAATCTGGAAAGCTAATATGCAGTAATTGGCTCAAGAGTTGCCTGTATATTCTTTATTCAGCAAAGCACAATGGCTTTATAGCCTTACAGAACTTAAACGTTAAAAACTAACTTCCACATGATCCCATGCTAAAATCAAGGAGCAGATATTCTGCTAACAGAAAAACGTAAATAGTTCAACAACTAAGCATTATTTGCGATAAACTATAATTGACTAAATCAAAGATTCCTAACATATCCTCCCTTAAACTGACATCTATTTACTGTCAGTTTAATTCAAGCGAAAATTGCAGTCCAAGAATCTTTCTGAACGTAGTGAATACTTCAACACTTGATGGCTTCGTCATGATGTCTGCAACCTGCTCCTGCGTGCCACAATACTTCATCTCGATCACCCCATCTTTCACTAAATCACGAAGAAAATGGAACCTTATGTCAATATGTTTACTCCTTCCATGCAAAACTGGATTCTTTGAGAGCTTAATAGCAAAGTTGTTGTCACAGAAGATAGTGGTGATGTTATCTTGATTGTGCCCAAGCTTCTCAAGGATTCTTCTCATCCATATTACATGGCATGCACATGAGGCTGCTGCTATGAATTCAGCTTCGGTTGTAGAAAGAGTCACTACCGGTTGCTTCTTGGATTGCCACGCTACTGTTCCTGAACTCAAAAGAAAAACATATCCAGATGTGCTCTTTCTATCTGTTAAGCCCCCTGCATAATCGCCGTCTAAGAAAGCCACCAGCTTATCTTCTCCACCTTTCTTATAAAAGATTCCCAGCTCAATCGTTCCCTTCAAGTACCGTAACACCCTCTTCGCAGCTTGTTGATGCATTTTAGTAGGCTCCTCCATATATCTGCTTATCAAACTTACCACATACGCCAGGTCTGGTCTAGTTGCCATCAAATACATTAAACTGCCTACAATTTGTTTGTAAACAGTAGCGTCGACTCTAGTTCCTTCTTCATCCTTTTTCTGTTTGGTTCCTGGGACAATGGGATTTTTTATTGGATTGCAGTCCTCCATCTTGAATCTTTCAAGAATTTCAGTTGCGTACTTCCGTTGATGTATGAAAATTCCTTTAGAACTTTGAACCACTTCCACGCAAAGAAAGTACTTCATATTCCCTAAATCAGTCATATCAAAATCTCTTTGCATGGAATCATTAAATCTCTTGATCATTCCATTATCATTTCCTGTAAAAATAAGATCATCCACATAAATGCTTACGATGAGATACCTTCCTTCTGCTTCAGTTTTGGTGAACAAGGTGTGTTCATTTGGGCACCTCTCAAAACCTTCATTGACAAAATGGGATTCAAGCTTGCTGTACCAAGCCCGAGAAGCCTGCTTGAGTCCATACAGCGCCTTTTGTAGTCTGTAGACTTTGTCCTCTTCATCTTTCATTTCATAACCTTGAGGTTGTTCAACGTATACAGTTTCTCTTAGTTCTCCATGAAGAAATGCGCTCTTCACGTCTAGTTGATAAACACTCAATCCTTTGTAGGCTGTAACGGCTAAAATCAATCTGATGGTGTCCCATCGTGCCACTGGTGCAAATACTTCGGTGTAGTCCCTCGAGCCACCAAACGCGCCTTGTATTTGCTCACCTTTCCATTTTCATCCAATTTTGTCTTAAAAATCCATTTTACCCCTATCTTTTTGGCTCCTGTTGGCAGTGTAGTCAACTCCCATGTTTTATTCTTCTCAATTGCTTCAATTTCCTGGTTCATTGCCTCCTGCCACTTGGAGCTTTTAACTGCTTCTTCAAATGTTGTTGGATCACTGCAGGGACCACAAAAAACATTCTGAGTGAGAAGTTCATTGTATGCCACCATAGCTGCAACCTCCTCTTCATTTTCTGACAGATCTCCTCCGCTGACATAGTCATCCATCCATATTGGTGGCTTTCGTATCCTCCCTCGAACTGGACTGACAGAATTTTGGTCGGTTGAAGTGCTTGAAGAAGAGGCCTGTCTTTCTTCCTCAGTTGTGTCACTATCTCCATTCCCAGCATCTCCTCTAGGTATGAAATCATCCTCTTCTTCACTGTCCTCATCGGTTTCAATGCCCCAGCTCAGCTTGTCACTTGCTTCTCTTGTATCCCAGTCCCATCCTTTGTCTTCCTCAAATGCAACATCCTTACTCACAATTATTTTTCCTGCCACGGGATCATACATACGGTAACCTTTAGATTCTTCACTAAGACCAAGAAATACACACCTGAAACTCTTGTCATCTAGTTTCTGCCTCTTATGGTCAGGAATGTGCACATGTCCAACACAACCGAAAACTCTTAGGTGATCTACTGTTGGTTTGATATTGCTCCATGCTTCTTCTGGCATTTTGTTTTTGACTGCAAGTGTTGGACATCTGTTGAGAAGATGTGTTGCCCAGTTTACAGCTTCCGGCCAAAAGCTCCTCGGGATTTCTTTGTCTGACAGCATACACCTCACCATGTTCATGATGGTGCGGTTCCTTCGCTCAGCAACTCCGTTTTGTTGGGGGGTGAAAGCCACGGTAAGCTGCCTGGCAATTCCACTAGACTTACAAAATTCATTAAATTCCGAGGAATTGAATTCCCCACCTCTATCAGTACGCAGACAACATAGAGTATTACCACTTTCCTTCTCAACTAGGATTTTGAACCTTTGAAACACAGAAAATGCTTCTGACTTTGCACTTAGGAAATATGTCCATAGTTTCCTGCTATAGTCATCAATGAACGTGAGAATATACCTCTTTCGGCTGTTTGATTCTGGTGTTATTGGTCCGCAAATGTCCGAGTGTACCAGCTGCAATTTTTGAGTAGCACGCCACAAGCTTCTCTTAGGAATACTTTCTCTATGTTGCTTGCCAACCATACATGCTGAACATATTCTTGGGGAGAACTTAAGAGTGGGCAATCCTTTCACCATTTCTTTGCATACAAGAGTTTTCAGACCCTTTTGACTTAGATGTCCAAATCTTCGATGCCACAATTCAGTTAAATTTCCATAGCTTGTGTTGAAACAAACTGCAGTCCCTTGTGTGTTCACCAAGGTTTTTAGCGAAAACATGCGATTTGTAGACATCTGGACTGTCATTATCAATCCCTTGGTGGGATGATAAATCTTGCACATATCTTGTTGAATCAGAATGGCCAAATCTTTCTCCTGCAGCTGTCCCATACTAAGCAAATTAGTTTTCAAATCAGGAACATAAAAAACTTCACTGATCACCTGAGTTACCCCTTCAATTTGGATTCTGATGTTTCCTTTCCCCTTCACAACCATTAAAGCGTTGTTTCCGAGCTTGACCTCTTGACTGAATGTTGAGTCAAGTTGTGTAAACCATTGCTTATTTCCGGTCATGTGATTACTGCAACCTGAATCAAGAAACCAAATAGCTTCTTCACTTGGCGTCTTGAGATCAATCTGAGCCATCAACAGCATCTCCTGATCTTCCTTGCTTTCGGTAAATTGTGCATTAGTTTCCCAGTCAGGACACTCATTTTGATAGTGCCCCAACTTGTGGCAATGGAAGCATTCAACCATCGCCTTGCTCCAGGTTTGTCTGCCCCTGCCTCTACCACGTGACCAGCCACGTCTTCCTCGACCTCGTCCTCCATTATTTCTTTCATAAGTGATCTTCAAGGCTTGCTCTTCTCCAACATGAGCGTTCATTCGTTGCTCATGAACCAATAAGCTACTTTGTAGCTCATCCACCAACAGTTTGTCCAGATCATTAGACTCTTCTACTGAGCATACGACATAAGCAAATTTTGACGTCATTGACCGTAAGATTTTTTCAACTATTGTCACCTGTTCGATCTTTTCTCCATGGACTTTCATCTTGTTGGCAATAGCTAGTGTCCAAGCAAAGTACTCGTCCACCTTTTCCCCTTCTTTCATTTGGAGCACTTCGAATTCCCTTCTTAAGGCCTGCAATTGAGCTCGCTTGACTCGAGTCATTCCTTGATGTTTTTGCTTCATAGAGTCTCAAATGCTTTTGGAGCTCCCTTTGTCGAGAATAGTTCGAGAATGGTTCGATCAATGGCCTGAAACAAATAATTCTTCACCTTCATGTCTCTCAATTTGAGATCACTGATGGTTTTCAGCTCAGCATCTGTCAGTACCCTTTCTTCTTCCATTGGAGGAATTCCATCCTCCACCATCGGCCAGTATTCCTTCCTCCTCAGGAAATTCTCCATCAGCATGGCCCAATGATCGTAATGGCCATCAAACTTTGGTATGGCAGGTTGGACGAAGCTTCCTTCTGAGTTGGATGCCATGTTTTTCAGATCTTTTCTTTTAGGAAGACTGCAACTTCCCAGGACACAAGCAAAAACCGCTCTGATACCAATTTGTAAAGCTAATATGCAGTAATTGGCTCAAGAGTTGCCTGTATATTCTTTATTCAGCAAAGCACAATGGCTTTATAGCCTTACAGAACTTAAACGTAAAGAAACAAACTTCCGCATGATCCTATGCTAGAATCAAGGAGCAAATATTCTGCTAACAGAAAAACGTAAATGCCTCAACAACTAAGCATTATTTGTGATAAACTAATTTGACTAAATCAAATATTCCTAACAAAATCATGAAAACAACAATGAACCTCCCCTTCCCTCAATCTACAAGAAGATAAACATTTTAATCAGCCAAAGGAACATAAATTTATTAAATAAAAAAAAAAGGTAAATACAACTCTAAGTTAAGATTTTAGGGAAAAAAAATTAATGAGCAAATAGACTCAAATAAACAGCCGTAGAAAGGGGTAGGGGACTATTCAATCTGTTCAATATCGGCACAAAAGGCATGCATAAAATCAATGGTTAGACAAGTATATTTGAAAAAGTTAGCTGAGATCCATAGTGCATTCTGTGACAATTGATGACTGCTTGCTCTAAATTCTGGTGCAAAAACCCTTAGAAATTCAGCTACTAATAGTTTAATGATTTGAAGTAATGTACAAAACTAAATCAAACCAAGCAGGCTAAAGAAACCCTTGAATGTAAACAAAAGCACACAAGGCAAAAAAACACATTAGATGCTCAACACTAATCTTCTTGGGTTGTTGCACAACATTAAGGAAGGCCTAGAATTTGCCAATATTTCCAACAAGACAATTCAAGAAACTTCTAAATGGGTTCAAAGAACTCCTCAACCATAACAAGCCATAAACTTCTGCAATAGGCAAACAGTCAAATTTAATAGTAACAAGCATTATAAGATAGAGCAAACAACCTTCCATTCCGAAACAAACATTGGGTCTTGAAGTAGAAATAGTTACAAAGAGTCGGAAGCTGTCTGCTGCTCTAACTTCTTGCAGAAGTCCCAAAGAGTCCATTGGTAGTTCAAAATTACTAATTCTTACTATAAAATACAAAACAAAAAAAAAACTCCAAAAAACATGCAGTAACTCTGAATTAAAAAAAAAGTACTTTTATCTTAGACCATACAAAGTGACAAGGACGAAAAGAGACTCAACCCAAAGAAAGTTTGTCATGTGCTCATATTCCACAAACGTACCCAATTTATTGAAGATAAAACCACCCTTATGCTTTACCTTTTTTTTTTCAATAAAGCAACATAAAATTAGGTACTGTGATAATGAAATTCCCTCTTCTATCTACATCACACCAAATGATGAACAACAACAAAACTAAAGAAATATGCAAATGTATTTGCTTGCAAACTAGGGTATATAAATATTTTGATACTTAAATGGTTAAGCTCAAGCATTGTATACCATTTGGAGCACGATGCTCACAGCAACCCCCCCAAAAAGGATCAACAGGAAAACACCAATCTATGATATCAACTATAAAAAGACACAAAAAAGAGCATCTTATAAAAAAAGCTAAAAATGATTTCATGCACACATCCAAATGTTCAAGCTAAAAATGATATTTTAAATTTCTAAAAATAGCACACTAGTAATTTTCACTTTAATATCCCAACAATTCAATAACACGAACTAAAAGATCATGATACAATCACCACACTGTAACACCCCTGCAGATTTGATGAGTACTTAGACACAGTTGTTAATTATCGAGGAATGCATGACCAAACTTCTTATGGAGATTATGAAGCCCCAGACATGCTCATGTTAGTTTACAAGAAGTTTGTTGACTGAAAAAAAAAAAAAGCTAAATAATGTAGAGTAAAAGGAGTGACCACCTCGCCATTCCCAGTCATGACCCTCCACATTTTATGTAACAAACCTCCAAATAAACCAGGACATACATCAAATAACCAAGAGATTTATGTGCCAACAATCAGCACCCAAAACACATTAGTCTGACCTCTCAGAGGTTAACATTTACCAAAGGCATTTTATGACCCTTCACTTAGTAAGCAGAAATTAAACCACCAAATAAACCAGTACATATATCAAATAACCAGAAGGACTGATGCATCTTTCTATTTTCCTGATTAAAAGGAATGCAAACGGGCAATATAAAGTTACCCCCGTAATGTGGCTCAGGCAAAAGAACTACTTCTATAGGCAAAAATTATTAGCCACTATTTTCAAACCAAAGCTCTGCAAGGTAAGTACGACAAAAAGTAAATGGAAGGGCAAATGAAATGGTCTAATGGTTTGACTTACATTCTTTGTGAGCGATGCAAAAGTAGAATATAAATAGAACTCGTTCATCTAATTTCCAAATTTCCCAAAAATGCGTAAAGGTTTTGATAGTGGTTAGATGCCACACAAAGTAGAGAAGAAACTCTTTTACAACTAACACACAGCCTGAAGAACCAGGAAGATAAAACCGTTTTGGTTTTGCAGTGATTTCCTAATCTAATGTTGATTTGGTGAATATTAAAAGACAACAATGGAAAAAGTTGTTCCCTTATTCCCTTCACTAAAAATTAAAACCATTCCAGGCATAAATAAAAATGCAACATTTTGGGGATCCTGGAAAGGCAAATATGCATGCCTAAATGGCCTTACTCGGACCCAAAAGCTAGAGTTCACCATGGCGCCCTAATGATATACTATGAATACCTTAGATGTATTTCAGAATGTGGGCTGGAGGCCATATGCACATCCTTGACAAGTGAAAATGAAACACAAATGCAAGCTGTTTCCTCAGCTTATACGAGACAAATAATAATATTATTAACTAAAAAATCAAGAACAACTTTAGTAGCTACCAAAATGCCCTATGAAGGAGGAAACAAAATACAGCTGGATATCTAAATTGCAGTCAAATAAGGACCACACAAAAAGCAATAAAAAAGCAGAACAATATGGAATCACAGGGCCAATATTTCCCAGAAAACAAGAGGCAGTTTAACAGATCAGGAAATTGACAATAATACAATCATGAAAATAAGAAAGAAGAACATGCCGCTACATAAGAATAAACTTGACCATTTTACGAGGGGGAAAATGGTGCAAGAAAAGAAAAGAAAAGAGCTTATATGATGGAAGTAGCTATCAGGACATCATCAAATGTAAGTACCTAGCAGCATATTCAGAGAAATGTTTTCTAGGCTGCCGTTGTCTCAAAGTGTGTAGGTCACCACCAGGGCAATATTCCATCACCTTGGCAGACCTCTCTCTCATTTTCTCTCTCTCTTGATCTTGAGTCGGCAGACCATTGCCCAAATTGTGGGATGGGAGCAGTGAAGTTCTGTTTGCCCAAATCGTGGGATACACTCAAAAGCTGCCTCTCTGTAGTAGATGCCCATAGCGCCAAGACGATGACCTCTTTCTCGCTTTCTCTCCCATAGTGCCAGAAGCCGGAGGGCAATGACGGCAGCCATCGCAATCGTGGCCAGAAGCTGGAGGGCACCGTCATCGTTCACTGTCAACGGGAGATGATTCCGTTGAAGCTGAGCCGGACTCTAGTGGAGGCGAGGCGAGGCGACGGTTGGGGAGGAAATTAGGGATTTCACCATGGCATAAAACCAACAAAGCAGGCGAAGAGATTCAGCCAAGATATCAGAGAAATTAGGCGAATTTGAGAAGTTCGGTGCACCTCCACCTCCTCTCAACGAAAGAACAGACAAATCACGCGCGAGGCGCCCGTTTGAGTTCGTCACCAGGGGAGTGAGGTCTGACTTCGTCACCGGAAGGAAGAGGAGACGGGGACTGAAGGAGTAGGGGTTCCAATTTAGGCTGGGGAAGGGGATGAAGACAAGACGGGAATTGAAGGAGGAGAGGTTTCGATTTAGAGGAGCAGAGGTGCGAAATGGAGAGGAAACAGAAGGCAATTGTTAGTGAACAAAGACTTAGGTAATTTGCAGATGGTCAATAGCGGAGAGAAATAGGCGTGTTAAAATCCAATATGTTAAAATTTATCATAACGACGGTAAACTGTTGCTTAAAACTAGCGACTAACCACCCTCGCTACTTCTTAACATATATTATCTTAATCCATAATTAAATGATAAATATAACTAAATGGTTAAACATAATGTCACAACAAACCATTGGTCCATGAATTTAATTTTCATTAAATATATATTTTATTTAATTACTAAAAATTATATTAAGACATTTGCATGCTGAATTAATCACATTAAAATTTAATTATAAGTATACAATTAAACAATTGATATATAAAATGAGAACAGGTTTTAAGGTACACATCTCAACTTCAGTACATATATTTTAAAAAAATTATTTATGTTACAATAGATGACAATTTAGCATAAAAAATAATTATTACATGAGAACTATTAATATTTTCGGGCTTTTTTCATTTTAGCGACGGTTAACCATAAAACAAATGAAAAATTAGCGAGGAAGAATGAATAATCTTGTAACCATAAAACAAAATTTAGTCTAAATTATAGTTTTTTTTTATACACACATGGATACATCGATCCATACATTTTCATTGAAAAATAAACTGAAAGCAATTAAAATTTATCATTATCAAAACAAATGAAAAAAAAAAAAAGAGAATGAATAATCTCATAAAAAGCCAGTCATAATTAGTCATCGCTAGTCTTTGGAATATTACCAAGGGCAAGCTGTATGTAATTTTTGAACAACTTAAAGCCAATTAGCGACGGTTAATAGTCACTAAATTAGCGAAGGCAAGCCGTCGCTAATTTTAGCGACTACCTGCCTTCGCTAAATTAGCGAAAGCAAGCCGTCGCTAATATTAGCGACTATCTGCCTTCGCTAATTAGCGACGGCTAATTTTAGCGACTACCTGCCTTCGCTAAATTAGCGAAGGCAAGCCGTCGCTAACATGAGAGAAAACTTGGCGTTTAACTAAGTAGCTATATAGCGACGGCTATAAGTTGCTTAGGAGTAGCGACTAATGGCCCTCGCTAGTATAAAAATATGATTACTTAAAAAATATTAAGAGATACCATAAAAAGAGTATATCGACTATATTTTTTGTTAATTACTTAAAAACAAATGGAAAATCTTGTAACCATAAAACAAAATTTAGTCTAAATTATAATTTTTTTTATACACACATGAATACATCGATTCGTACATTTTCATTGAAAAATAAACTGAAAGCAATTAAAATTTATCATTATCAAAACAAATGAAAAAAAAAAAAAGAATGAACAATTTCATAAAAAGCCAGTCATAATTAGTCATCGCTAGTCTTTAGAATATTACCAAGGGCAAGCTGTATGTAATTTTTGAACAACTTAAAGCCAATTAGCGACGGTTAATAGTCAGTAAATTACTGAAGGCAAGCCGTTGCTAATTTTAGCGACTACCTGCCTTCGCTAATTAGCAACGGCAATCCGTCGTTAAAAATTAGTGACTTTCAGCAGTCGCTAAATTTTCACCGGACTTTTAGTGACTGTTTGCCGTCGCTAATTTGCGACTGTTTTTAGCCGTCGCTAATTAAACCGTCACTAAATGCGGTTTTTCTAGTAGTGCGATGGTCATAGTGGACAGTGCACCAACTATATTATTGGGTTCACTCTAGATCTCTTTGTTTATTTCTCGATTGTGATATTAGCGGGGAACAGTGTCGCCCATTACCAACGGTATAGTATTAATCATCGGATAAGTTTAGCTCTAATTCGAGCCTCTTCTAGTTTATGTTTATTGACATCAAGTCTAAAGTTCAGCTGAAAATTGATTTTGATAACCTTTCAAGCCAAGCTTGAGTTTAGTAATATATACACGGCCATTGAGTTTATTGAACCTTATCCAACCTAATAAGACTTACAAAAAATTGGGCTACATAAGTACACCCCCTAGATCTATATAAGGTTTTAAAGCTTTCAATTGCCCCGTTAGGCCGTTACCATTATAAAGGAGAATTATGACAATTTACCCACGGAGTTATGTCATACTTAATATAAAGCTCCTAAGGTTTCAAAAGTTACGCTTAGCAGTTGATGTTAAGCCTATCAAACTTTCAAGCTGACCTCCAGCTTAAATTATGGTACCATTTCTAATCAATCATGACCTCAAGTAGCCCAACCCACTTATAGCCCCAACTTCTATTTTTATGGGTCAAAATTAAGGTGAAACTTCTAGTGTTATGCTAATTATACTAACACCAAAGAGAGCTTAAAATAATTTTTAGTAGCTTTAAAGTTTAAATAATTTTATTTGCACAACTTATAGGTCAATAATCTTAAATTCATTCTTTTACAAAATTCATAGGGTTTCTTTTTATTCAAAATCTTTTCAAAATTGGAGTATAAAAGAAATTACTATCTATTCTCTATCTACACATAATATTAACCCACCTAATATTATGTGATTATTATGGTAAATGAAATAAAACAACATACTTGACAAAAATTAAAGCCAAGTTGGAGAAAAATTTAGTGTTTAGAAAAGTTTGGAAACTTAAACCAAATTCATTTGGTATTAAGTTATAAAATTCAAAATGACTTATTTTCATTTTTAGGGTTTCTTTGTC
The DNA here is from genome assembly GCA_005392925.1 of Aquilaria sinensis. Taxonomy (NCBI): domain Eukaryota; kingdom Viridiplantae; phylum Streptophyta; class Magnoliopsida; order Malvales; family Thymelaeaceae; genus Aquilaria; species Aquilaria sinensis. The sequence goes on along the minus strand of SMDT01000040.1, from coordinate 72,477 downwards.
CTGTACCATTGTCATTTGAAATTTGTTGTTTTGAAATTTTCAATACATTTTTCTCAATCTTTTAGCTATTCCTTGGCATATTATATTTTCTAATGTAGTTCTTGTGTCATTGGTAGAAAATTAACATTTGAATACTTTTAGAGTAAAAGAGCTTGGAAAGGAGCAAAATGGGTGAATCTTGGAGCCTAAGTCAATGAGTAACCCTAAGGACGTGTCCTCGGAGCATACAACCCTAGCATTGAAATGTGAAAAATAAAGATTTTTCTAAAACAGTTGAGGAAGCTTCCTTAGCTGGGTAAAAATACAAGAGAAATCAAAGTAGGCAAAGTCACGTCCTCAAGAGCCAGAGACACATCCTTAGCCCAGAGATAGGTCACTAGGTTCTAAGGCTACATCTTCATGATACTATCTAAGTCCTTATACTTATAATGCTTCTAAATACTACAAAAAAAAAAAAGAATAATGCTTTTGTAAAATCAAAAACAAAAGTATTGTAGAGAAAATGGATGGAGGGGGTATGTTAAGTTATATAGGAGTTAAAGATTACATGAAAGAAAGAATAAAGGCTCAAACCGGGTTAGGGTTGTAGAATGGGTTGTGTCTTTCAACGTGTTGCTACTTGAGCTAACAATGTCAAGTGAAAGGCTTTTAACAATCTCACAAACACAATTGGCAAAATAAATTTCATGTTGTGTCTTTTAGCTTCTTTTTTTTCTGGCCACAAAATGGTAACATACCATAATGTTATTCTACGAAAGTCTTTTTCCTCATATTGCAAGTCCTGATCAAATCTTTTCCGTCAATTCTACTATTAAATTGAATGAAAATTGATGACTTGATATTAATTAACATTAAAATGAATCTTAAATTAGCACTTCTATTTCTCTAACTTTTCACATTAATAATTATAAATCTTAAAATTCTAAATTAGAGTTTACATCCCAATTGCAACAGAAATGAAACTTTTTTTCGTGGACTCGATCCAAGCCCTCTTAGCTCCCTCTCTTCGAACTCCCAATTGACCCTTCCCTGGAAATAAAAAGATGCCAAGCAAATATAATTTCCAGCAAAACAAAAAAATCATTCTTACACACCTAATCTCACAGCTTCATAATGACCATAATAGATACATTACATCAGAAAATTGAAAGACCAGGATAAATCAAACCCACCAACTATGATCTATGAACCAACAGAAGTGACAAGTAAAGCACCTTCTATCTTTGGGGATAAAGATATCGACTACTTTCCCGTATCTATCACAAAGTGGAAATAGATCATCAATCGTCATTCCTGACCAATTTCAAAACCCAAAAATCTAAAACAAAGTCAGCAGATTCATGAAGTCATAAACTAATGAAACACTGAACAAGGGAACAAGAGAACTTATGGAAGGTATTGTTAAGGTGTTTTTGTTTGCAGGACTGTATATATATCTAGCTTTCAACTTGGTGATTAATGGTTAATTTTGTTCGAATTGCATGTGTTTATTCATCTAGGAATTGTCACTAGACAGCCGTTGATGCTAAAGCTTCACAAAATTGAAATGGTCTTGAGAGGTCCATCCCTCATTGTTGTCTCAATCTCTGCTTTCTTATGATCTCGTAGGGCATCTTCATTTTTGTCACAATTCTGACCTAACAAGACAAGAGACAATAATCGTATACACGCATCTTACTTTGAATAACTTTCAACCATATGGAATAAATCACTTACACGCTTCCTCAACACGATATGTCAAGTAAATATTTTTTTTAATAAGTTATTAATAAGTATTTATTTGAATTGTATAACGGAAACCCTATATTTGTAAGAAGCGTGAAACAGTTTCAAAACAGTGTATTTGTGATAAGCGTGAAACAGTTTCAAAACATTCTTTAGTTAAAAAAAATAATTTTACTAATTTTCTTTTCAGTACGGGTAAGGAAAAAATTATAAATATTTGTTTATGTATGTAAAGAATGATCGAAGCGGTTATTAGAAAAAAAAAACTAATATTAGCTTTCAAATAATATTTATTTTAGACCACAAAAATAAAAAAGAATTCATTTTTTTAAATTAAAGAAGAACGAGCCTAGAAGACTCGCGAGAAAGTGTGTGTATGTGTGTGTGTGTGTGTGTGTGTGTGTATATATATTCAGAGGATAAACAAAATCTTCTCCTCTACAAATATATCCTAAGATATCCTACAACAATAAAAAAATTATTATCCTTGTAAAAGTGGGAGCAGTAATAGAAAAGTTGTGTTCAACCGTAGAAGCAACTAATAAGTTTATCGTCTCTTAGTTATCTTCTTGTTTTGGGGCATCAGTTGAGCACTTGAGCTGCAGGAGTTTATATAATTGAACCATTATGAAACCGGTTGTGTTTGTGCTCTTCCCACATACAGAGGGGTGTATAAGTTGTGCATTTTTAATGGCAAAGAGTGTGGTTAATATATTTTTTAGTTAATTAAGGGTGGTCAAACCAAGTCAGAAAATCATTCAAATTATATAATTAGCAAACGGTTTCAAGCTAGCCCTCTCAAAAACAACGTCTTAATTCTCAAAATTATTAAGGTCATTACAAGCAACCTAATTATATATAAATTCTCAAAATTGTTAAGAGTGGCATGCAGCTTCTAAACAATGAACAACCATAATGTTTTCCATTTTTTAACCTAATTTTTAAAATAAAAATTGAATCAATTTCTCTAATATTAATTATTGCCAGAAATTTAATATAGTAATTAAAATAAAATTGCCGTCATAAAATTGTAGCAAATGATGTTGCAAATATTGGTTGACCGGTCAACCGTTTACACATAAAATCTAACATTTACACATAAACTTATTATATATTTATGTATTATACATATTGTTTAAAGAATTATATTAAGTTAAACTCATTTCCAATAAATTAAACGTGAAAAACATTACCACACTTAATTCCTTTTTCATATCATATATTCATAAAATAAAAAAAAAAAACAAAGTTTAAGGTTAATATGGTATATAGCTAGCTAGGCTTCCTTTCGTACATTATATTTGAGCATGGCTAAAGGAAAAATTTGAAGATTGAAGAGTTGTTACACTTAAATACTTTCACTTATAGAAAAAACACTTTTGATTTGAGCACATGTACAGCTATATCTTAATTATCATCTTTAGCGAAAATCACGCCATATCCCTTGAAGTCTTACCACCATCATCATCACTTGACGACAACGTGCTCGCTTTTAGCTTCTCATCACCGGACCTCACGATCTCCCTCGCCGGCGACTCTTCCACCGGTGCCATATCATGCTGTTGGATTACAAGCACAGAGGACTCGACGCCTAGGCTTGAGGAGGCCAAAATGTCGCCGATAGGCCCCAACTCCGCGTGCTCTGCTCGGCGGTTGGCCAGCTCCGCCACCATGCTAGACGGAAAACGCCCCTTCCCGACCACAATCAGATCATATTCACCGCTCCGCCCTACTTCCAACACCGCCTCAACAACGTTGCTTGTCCTCTTCTCTGCGTACTCCACCAAATCATCCCACTTGATCCTAAATCCTTCCACAGCTGCATCATCCAATTCCTGTACGTACCATGCCCAAAAAACAGAAAAAAAAATCAAGATAAATAATAACTGTACATAAAATTTTGAAAACTCCATTACTATAGTCCACTTGCAAAAAATAAACATAGTGGTTATTTTAGACCTTATTTGATACCTTTTCTCTTTCTAGGTTCATGTTGGCTGTGGAGAAGCTGTAGTTTTTTTCCACTGAGCTACTTCGACTTCGTGACGGCTTCAATGCAACAACATTGTTCGTGTCTTCTCCATCTTTCTTCAAAAACCTTACGGCGGTCACTTTAACCACCGGGTGCTCTGCCATCCTTCCGCCCAGTTCCAACGCCTCACGATCATCAGGCCCACCGAAGAACAACACGCAAACCCTCTGCTCACCGTTGATGTTAGGCCCACCCCGGGTCCCGCTTCCGAGTCCACGGTCCACAAGAACTGCCACAGAGCAGGGCGCCTGCTTCAGAACCCTCTCATTCACCCCTCGCCAGCCATGACCCATATCCTCTATCTCCTCTCCCCTCCACTGTCTGTGGAACGGCAACACGATCATCGCCGCCCTCTTATCCTCCGCCACGTGGCAGATGTCCTCGTGCATGGTCGAAAGTGGTGATATGGCTGTGGTGGGCCGAACAGTCACCTGGCCCATCTGGCTGTAGGCCTGGAAGGCCTCGGCCACCCGGTCCTGTAACTCGCGGTGACGGGACCGGTTGAAAATCGGAAGCCCATTTCTGCGGGCCCGTTGGACCATGATGATGGCTGAGGAGCGCTCTGTGAGTTCAACTAGGTGCATGATGTAGATTTTGAGTTGGGAGGCTTTGGTGCTCCGTGTTGCTTCGATGAGGCTGATGATGGAGCGGATGTTTCCGGTGCCGTGGAGGCACGCTAGGACACGGAGCTGGTCATCGGACTCGTCTGCGTGGAGGTCGCGGAGCTTCCGGTGTTTCGGACGGGACTTGCCCCGAACTGGCCTGTAGATGGTCATCACTGCTGGGGTTGTTATGAAGGTTGTGAAGAGCGCCATTAGCACCAATATTGCGAATATCTCGTCGTTGAGCACCTGCAGAAACAAGGGAAAGTTACAATTATCTCATGAAATTTACCCTAACCTACAGATTGTCACTTTATTTTTAAAAACCTACATTTTATCTTTTAGTTCTTTTATAATATCCAATAATAATTTCTAAAACTATAATGTAAATTATATGATAGTTATCTTTTAGTAATGTTGGTCTCTTCAATATTTTTTTTATAATTAATAGATAGTTAAATTATCAATTTTTTCTTTTTTTGATGTATTTTTCTTCTTGTGAATACATATTAGTATTTTTTAAAGGTTTGTTAGCTATGAAAAAATATTAAAAATTTTAAAATTACTGGAACATAGTTATCATTTAGGATTTCAGAAGTTGTTATCAAACACTACAAAGAAAATAGGAGGTAATGTGTAGGTTTTTTAAAATGGATTGGACAAAATGTGGGTAAGATCAAATCACAGATGGGCTTTTGTAATTTACCCGCAGAAACAATGGCTATTAATTTCAATTCATTTCAAAGAAATTCAATGTGCAAAAATGTCAATTTAAATTTTTTCCTTTGTTTCTACATTTTAAACAAAAAAAAAACCACACTATTTTCAATGATTGCGTATTTGAGAGGATGTAAATGGAAGTTGAGTGGATGTGCGGTTTCCTAGTTCAGAGAGAAAATCATCATGACCTAGAAGTCAAAAACCCATCACCTTCTTCTGCTTGCCAATGTTAAGAACAATGAGCTCCACCAGCCCTTTGGTATTCATCAGAAAACCCAGCACTACTGCGTCCGTCGCCGCCATCCTGGACATCCTCGCCACCGCGAATGTGCCCAAAATCTTCCCCGCGCACGCCGTGGCAATCACCAGCCCCAACAGCCCCCACGCCTCCGCCCCTCTTATTTCTGCCAGGTTCGTCTTTAGCCCGCTGGAAGCGAAGTACAGCGGCAGCAACAAGCCCGTCACGAAATCCTCAATCCTCTCCATCAACCTCTCCACAAAATGCCCGTCTTTCGGAATCGTTAACCCGAACACGAACCCACCGAATATCGAATGGATCCCGATCATATCAGTCATGAACCCGGAAACCAGAACTCCTGCTAGAGTCAAAGTGATGTAAGCCTCGTCCACGACGTCGTGTTCTGGTGAGCAATGCCTGGCGACTCTTTCCATTCCGGGTCGGACCACCACCATCATGAAAGCCACGAAGCCGACTCCGGACAGGAGAACCCAGAGGGAAATCAACGGGCTCTTGTGAGTTTCGCCGTCCCCGGCAATAGCAACGGCGAGAGCCAGGAGTATCCATGCGGCCACATCATTGAATGCGGCGGCTGCCATGGCGGTTCGCCCCACGGAGGTGGTGAGTAGTTTTAGCTCCGCAAGTATGCGCGCGAGGACGGGGAAGGCGGTTATGGAGAGGGCGACTCCCATGAAGACGATGAACTGTGGGAAGCCGACTTGGTCAGCCCCAGCAACGGTCCGGCGGAGGACGAGGGCAACGCCGATGCCCGAGACGAAGGGGAGGGATATTCCAGCCAGGGCGATCCCGAAGGCGCGCTTCCCGCTCCGCCGGATTGAAGTGAGGTCGAGCTCAAGGCCAACAAGGAAGAGGAAGAAGAGAAGGCCGATGCTGGCCACCGTCTCAAATATCGGAGTGCTCCAAGGCGGAAAAATCCGGTTCATATACTCCTTGTTCCGGCCCAACGCCGAGGGACCTAGCAAAATCCCTCCCTGCCAAAACGACCAATAAAATAAAATAATAATATATTTGCTCCACTCCACCCCCCAAAAAATATATATATATATACATATATATGTAATAAATACTTACAATAATCTCTGCAATAACTTTAGGTTGGCGGATAGGCTTGAGGAGGAAGGCGAGGAAGCGGGTGAGGGAGAGAATTAAGGTGGTTTGGAGGATCAACAAGGGGAAGGCGAAGTGAAGAGGATTATCACCTTCCCAAACCCCATTTGAGGATGTTTTAATGGAAGTTATGTTGAACCCCATCACACGACTTTTTCACATGTATATTCTTGTGCATCTCTGAGTGAATTCTGAAACTGGGGAAAGAGATTTGCTTGCATTTATATAGTAATTACAGTTTCCTCCATGTATGATTGTATTTCCTTTTTGTGTTTTTTATTTTTTTCTTTTAATAACTGTGTGGTGATTTGTGTTGCATAATTGTATTTATATGATCTTTTGTACTTCATCATGTAGGGTAATTAGAACAAAAGGCATAATTGGCTCTACATAATAGAAATGGTAAGTTTAGGAGAAAGCTTACAAATATAAAAGAGTGACATATTTTATAGAGAAAATAATGAAAATTAGCAAATAATATTATAAAATAGAGTATATGCTTAAGGTGTATATATAAGGCCAAACTGGATTTTACTCCCTTGGATTATAGAGACTTAACCTTTTCTGTCTCTAAATTTCTATTTGGTGCAACTTAATCCCTCAATTATAAAACATAACACATTTAAATCCTTTAACTTGTTAACTTGGTCAACTTGATGACATTAACTTCATTAGATTTAGGGCTGTAAATTTCGGGTTAGGGTCGGAATCCGAAATTTTCAAACAACTTCTCCAGCCGAAAATTACAACCCAACCCAATCCTATTTATTGGTTTAACCCAAACTGACCCTAACCCGAAAACATAGGGTTAGGGTCGGGTTTACCCGATATAAACCACGTCATCGTCGATAGCCTCCTTCATCACGAGCACGCACCGGCCCCAATCCCTCGTACCACCGTCGACCACGCCATAAAGCCACTGTTGGGCGTTGCCTGACTGCTGGCGACGCTCAATCAAAGAGGAGAGCGTCGCACGATTCAATCCTCCCCTCTATCCGCAGTGCTCTGTTGTCGTTGCTTGTAGGCCATCCTCCCGAAGGCTGCACTAGTCACTGTCGTCTTGGCTCAGGTTGCCAATCTCCAATCCATCGCCACCGAACAAAGAATTGAAGGACAACCCGCTACACAATCCTCTTTACAACCCAAACCTAACACTGCAAAGCAATGGAAGCCGGACAGTGGCGTGAGGGCAAGAGAGCAGATTCGATTTTGAGCAGAGCAACAATAAGCGATGGGATGGGGTGGGGATGGGAGTCGGTTACACTTAGTTTAGGGTAAGTGTAGGGTTAGGCTGGGCTTGTGTAATGGGCCCAAGCAAATTATTGTCTTTGGGCTGGGCTTTATATATAGGAAAATTTTAAAATCGGGTTAATCGGGTGGTTTTGGGTTTAACCCGAATCAACCCAACTTTTGAGTCTTTGAATAGGGTCGGGTTCGGGTTGACCCGAATACTTCTTTTTCACTTCATTGACCCGACCCTATATGCCGGGTTTCATATCGGATTTCGGGTTAGGGTTGATGTCTTTCACCCCTAATTAGATTTCTAATGGTTTAGTAGCTTGATTGCAACAATTTAAAGTCTTAGACTCTAAATAAAAAAATACATGACTTGAAGTACATAATAATAATTAAACACAAACTTAATCCGACCCAGCCGCTGCTCACCTCCGAGCACTAGCGCCACCCTGCCGTTGATTCTGCGGCTGTCATTACTCCAAGCCGGCCACCATCGTCCTACGCCAAATCGAGCCACTTTGCGACCATATCGGGTTCACCTCTACTCTTGGTGACGGCACCGTCCCTGACTTTTCAATCCTCATTACAAACCTCACCATCAGATCAGCAATCGAACTATCAAAGCCTGGTGTTGCGAGGATCACATTGACCAGTCGCCCCCACCTGATTATGACGTTGTTGAGAAGATTATCACGTCCAAAATCCAAGACTAGGCGGGACAGTCTGGTCTGAGTTCAGAAATCAGTCTCCAAATGAGAATTAAGGTCGTCGCCGATGACCAGCCGGTGTTATTCTCCCACGGCGCTGGTGAATTGGCCCCCCGGGTTAACCATTCCTGCTCGAGCTCGTCATTAGAGGAATCCATTGCCGCCACTCCCTCCATGCCGCTGCCCCTTGCGACAAGCCCCCGCTTGTTATTCCTCTTCCTTCTCCTCTGGATAGTGAAATAGTTATGGATCTTGGATCCGTCAGTGAAGAAGCGCGGGTTTGCAGTAAGGTTCTGATTTTTTTTTTTTTTTTTGATTTTTCAATTCCTAATGCTAATTGTAAAATCTACTTCTCAACAAAAATTATTTGTTTAGTGGATTAATTTTTTTTGCTAAAAAATTTCATATAAATTATTTATTTTGTGAAAAAGAAATGATTGAAATATTGATTTTTAATTAAATAGAATACTGATTTTTAAATAATATTGATTCTAAAAAAATTAAAATTGATTTTTTTTTTGTTTTGGAATTTATTACATTTTTTTTAGCATTTTTTTTTTGGAATTGATTCTAAAAAAACAATGTAACTTTATTTAATTTAGACCTTGATTATATTACTTGTAGCATTATTTAATTTTTATTTTTTTAGTAAATTTCAGTTCAATATTGTTCATAATTTTTTAGTAGTGGCCGAAAGGGTGGTGAAATATTTGAGGGATGAGGTTTAAATTGTTAGATAGTAAAGTATGGTATTTAAAAGAGATATATTAAGAAATCTGTGACTAAGCACGTAATTTTACTGATTGATTAACTAACAAATACTCCTTCTGTCTCATAAAATTTGTCCTCTTTGATAATGCATGTAAATTAAGACTTCTCTACTTTTTATTTCTTTCTTTTAATATAAAACTATTAGTTTATTTATTTTTATATAAAATACATGTACTTATATACTTTTTAATAGGCCCTACATACTTTCACTCTTTAATTTTCTCAACTTTCTCTACTTTCAATAAATGATATGTATATAAAATAATAAAAAAATTACTTTATTTAGAAAGATAAAAATAGACAGCTATTTTAAAACTGTCAAAAAAGGAATAGAGGTCAACTATTGTGAAACGAAAGGAATATAAAGTTAAAAGGACAAAGTGCCCAATGGTCAATATTTGAGAGACTAAACAATACCATGATAAAATTTAAGATGTTTTATTGGCGAGTTGGCAAAGTCTGAGTAAAAATAAATTTTAGTCAATATAATTAAAAAAAATGCGAAAGTGAACTTAAGAGAAGAGAAATTAGTGGTTGACTCTGTAAATGTATTACTATAAGTCTATAACAATTATGTATATGGGGATTTGGAGAGGCAGAATTAATGTCGAGTGCAGATGTCATGTGAACTCTACTTTGATCTCTTCTCGTGTCAAACTGGTTTCGGTCCACGTCTCCAAATTGCAGTAAAGCGTGTTCATTGTGGACATGTAAAGAGTTACACCTTTAAGGATTTACTTTTCTCGTTCAAAGTCACTAGAAAAACAAACATGGAAAAAGAGGATTGGGTTAAAATTAATATGGGTTGAAAATTATACTAGCAACCAAATGGTATTGTTTGCACAAAATGAGTCGTATGATTTAAGATGAATCCCTAACGATGGACCTTTAAAGCTGTTACTTTACAAAAATTTTGCACTCCCTTCTTAATGCTAGTGCTATAGTGTATGTGACATTATAAGAGAAAATGAAGAGATTGACGTGTTCTTATCTCTTATCTTCTTTATATTCCTCTGACTCCTTGGTTACATATATCTTAGGCAAGTCCAGATTTATAGGCCAGTAGGAATCGAAATCACACATGGGGCATGTGGGATGTCGTTAGCAAAGCAAAGCGGAAGGGTGGCCTGACTTGTGATTGTCAAAAAGGTCCCTCACAGTCATGCGTAGCGCCATGAAAAAGGCATCTTTATCTACTCATGCCTCTTGGCCAATTAAAACGTCGGCACGGCAATCTGGTGAGGAGAGGAGAGTTCACCATTAATGGATTTAGGTTTGTGCCTGAGGAGCTTGTGTGATGTTACTTGGAACCATTTTACTGATATGGGAAAGGCACCATCACTCCATGCGTTTAGTAAACAACAAAATCATGGTATAACTTCTTGGGGAGTGCTACTGCCCCTGCTCCGCCACTATTTATGGTGGTAGAAGTGTTTCGTCAAGTTGTACCTTCGAAGATAAGTTTACGGAAGGCGATGGGTTTGGACATATAAGTCACTCAACTATTTTGGTCGGCATATAGATTCACCCTCGATGATAACAAAGCAAAACAACATAAGCCTCCGGCTGTTGAAATGCTTATGTGGTGAACCGAAAATCATGTGACTGAAAAACATTGGGGCATAATCATGAATAAATAGAAAAGTATAAGTATGAATTTTGAATATTGATAATATCGACATCAAGGGACTCGAATTAACTAAGAAAGGAGAATTAAGGACTATGCGAACTGTTATGCATAAACTTAAAAACAAAAAAGCAAGAAGAAGACAAAGAATTTGTCTCGTTCTCAAGTCTAGTATGTGCTTTATCTAGATATGTAAATGAACAGAACGTTCGATGAACTGTTCGTGAACTGTTTGATGAGAGTTTGTTTATATTCATTTATTAAGTTAAACGAACAAACACGAACATAATTTTCTGTTTGTTTATTTAAACGAATAAACACCACTAAGTCTGTGTTCGTTCATTTACATTCACGAATAGTTCGATTATTGTTAGTTTATATTCATTCGTTGTTCGTCTGTTTGTTCAGTAATATTATATATATATACATACATACATACATGTGTGTGTGTGTGTGTGTGTGTGTGTGTATGTGTGTGTATTTATGCTTGTTCGTTTACGTTCGTTCATTTATGTTCGTTTAAACCATTCACAAACATATTTTATACATTGTTCGTGAACATGTTCGTGTTCATGTATTACCGTTCATGAACGAGTTCATTCATTTAGTTTGTTTATTATTATTCATGAACATAAACAAACGAATACGAACAACCATTTTACACTAAATGAACGAATGAACACAAATAAGACTTGTTCGTGTTCGCTAAAAACCTAAACGAACGAACATGAACAACTCTCGTTCGTGTTTGTTCGGTTCATTTACAACCTTAGCTTTATCTATGTGCATCATGATTTATATATTTGAGGGAGTAATAATACACACACACACACACACACATTCTGTATCATATTTTTTCTGAGTAGTTTGACTTAAATTTATTTTTATTATTGTTTGTTATTAAAAATTTTAAAAAAATATTTAAAAACTATAGGTATATATTTATCATTTATATATAAAAATTTTCATTTATATACTAAAATTGTAAAAATAAAAATCATAGATTAGTTGTTGAATAGTGAATGTTGCATAGAACTTGGGTAAAATCCAAATTTAGTCCCCTAACTTTAAGGATCATCCTAATGTGATCCCTTAACTAAAAAAGTGACCATTAAAGTCTCTTAACTTAACTCACGTGTCCTATTTTAGCCCCTATCGTCAGTTCAGGCATTAGTTTGGACGAAAATTGCCTACATGGCATCCTAACTGCCATATGGCATCATATTTTTATGACAAAAAGTGATAAGACTGAAAAAATGAAAATTCAAGGTAAAATTGACAAAGATAAATATTTTTTTAGACTTAAAAGATGATTAATCCAAATTTCATCCTCTTCTCATCTCTTCACCATCCCCGCCACCATCTCGCCACTGCCAACGCCCACCGCCGCTTATATCCTCTTCCATGCGGGCCACCGATTTCTTCCCCTAGGTCACTAATTGCTCCCCCCGGTCACCGATTTCTCCCATTCCCCTTCGTATCTCTTCAATTTATTTTCGATTTCTTCCAGCCGGTCACCGATTTCTCCCCCTTCCCCTTCGTATCTCTTCAATTTCTCTCATTTTCTCTATATTCCTCTCCTCATCCGATTCCTCTTCTTTGTCATTTGACTCCTCTTCATCCTTCCTCGATTCCCCTTTATCGTCATCCAATTCCTCTTCTTCGTCACCAGATTGTCTTTTTCATCATCCAATCTTCTTCTTCATTGTTTGATTCTTCTTCTGATTCTGATTCCTCTTCATCATTGCCCAAAAGCCTTTCTATTCCTTATTGCGGAGCTTGACCAAGAAGCATGGATGGCAAAACTCGCTGTTGGGTCTCGATCAAAAAACCATTGTGCATGGCGGCTCGGTGAGAAAGAGAAGATTTGGGGTGATGAAGTCGAATCGGCTGGGGTAGGAGAGTGAAATCGAGTTGGTGAGCCTTCTTCTCCCTCTCAATTTTGGACTGACGACCTCTGCCTTGCCTAGGAAATTCAAATGCCGCAGCCATCGCCGAATTGCAGGACCAAATTTGCTGCCGCAGCCATCGCCGAATTGCAGGACCAAATTTGTTTGTGTTAATTTTACCCTGATATCTATTATTCTTTCAGTCTTGTCACTTATTTTCATAAAAGAGGATGCCACGTGACTGTTGGCATGCCACGTAAGCAATTTCCATCTAAACTAATAACAAAACTAACGGTAGGGATCAAAATAGGACAAGCTAGTTAAGTTAATGGACTTTAGTAGTTACTTTTTGAGTTAAGGGACCACATTAGGATGACCTTTAAAGTTATGGGACTAAATTTGGATTTTACCCCATAAAACTTCAGACAAAGGAGTATTATTTTTCAAAATATAAAATATATATGGATATGTGTAAATTTTTATTTTCACCAAAATAAAAAATATGTGCAAATCAGATAATAGATCTATTACTAACTCTATTTTTAAATTTTCCTTGCTCATAAACTCAAAATCCCCACACTAAGTCATAGAATTATCAGTTCCATTGTCGTTCAACTCAACCTTCGAAGAACCACCATCCTTGGCTTGCTTTGTGTCATCCTGTCACTTTTTCATACATTCATAAACCAGTCGTGAAACCCATATCTGGTGAAAATAGTTCCACACCTTTCCTCCAATCAGAAGTAGAGGGAGTGGGGCAAAATTCTTATAAATTATGCATATTACTTATGTGTATATGTAAAGATAAGGCTAAAAAAATGATATTATTTCTACTGTGTTACCTCATAATTTTTTAATATTTTTAAAATGAAGTCTACACCACTTAACTTAAAATCCTAAATTTGCCCTTGCCTTCATTCATGCCATGCTTGTGTCTGCCTGCTGTCCTTGGCTATATGTCAAGTTGCCACCATTCGCTACCTATATTCTTCTTCTTTTGTTTCTTTTTTTAAATAAAGCTATAAAGGAAGATGAGAAAGTAAATGAGTTACATGAGAATGAACTGGAGATACATGCTATTGAGGTACTATCACCAGAAAACATCGATTCAGGATCTCCATTAAAGACGTAATGTGTTGGACTAGACTTACTAGGGTGGAACTAAGCATCATCTTCCCTTGCAAGCTGGCTATTACTTGGGAGCAATAAAATAGAATAGTAGTATTATGTAATGAGAGGCGTAAGGTTGAATGCACAACTCTTAAGATAGCCATGAGTTCCACCTCTAATGTAGACTCATAGTTCTGCCAAACTTGGCCACCTTGAAGTCTCGGAGGAAAATAGAATGGATGTTTAGTGGCAATGTCCCAAACTCTACAATCAGAGAATTTTGTAGTATCGTCACATTCCCAGTTAACTTCGGGACTCTAAATTATCTTGAAGCCTCTTTTATGCTAAGACCTATCTAAGACCAGCTCGTTCCAATTTTTGGCTGACAAGATTTCACAGCAACAAGATGGATGGAAGAAGAAGCTCTTGAATAAGGAGGGTCGATTAACTCTAATTGCCCTCATTAACCTCTCTATCCATCTATATTATGTCATTTTTTTTAGCACCAATAACTCTATCAAATAAACTTTCAAGGAGATTGCCACCCACTACTAAAAAAACCTTAATTTTCAACTGCTGGCCGTTGGAAATTTTATGTTTCCAACGGTTGGCAGTTGGAAATTTTACTTCTAACGGCCCAGGTTTTAGCAGTTGGAATTTCCAACTGTCAGCCGTTGGAAAATAAGCAGTTGGAGAATTTCCAACGACTGTAGGTTTTTTTTTATTTTTTGTGTTCCAACTGCTCCAACTGCCTCAGCTGTTGGAAATTTTCCAACTGCTCAGACAGTTGGAAATTTTGGGAACTTTTCCAACTGCCTAAGCAGTTGGAAATGAGGCTGGGCAGTTGGAAAAATCAATTGAAAATTACGCCATGTTTACTTTCCGTTTCGAATTATTTTTTCATTGTTTGCACTGTTCATTCGAATTGTTTGGTAAATAGTGAACGTTAACCTATTATATTCTAGATAATTATATCGCTTGTAGTCAATTTTTTTACTACAATTACATAACAATATATATTAAATGCCATAAAAACATACACAATTCAAATTACTACGTCATTATATAAATGTACTTATAAATCCACACATAAGCATTTATAGTAGAAATTACTTGATCACAGTCTCCAACTAAATGTTTGTTTGCTAATGAACACACATAGTAGCATGATATACCTGATATATTCTTAATCCGATCCCGCGTCATCATCATCTGCAGGAGGCGCGGGCAGTGGAATGCCAATTAACTGACATATGTACTCGAGCTCAATCCGTTGTCTCCTCTTTAGACGCTCTAGCTTTTGCTCATAATGTGATGCTTGTTGTGCAGTTTGCTCCGCTACGACTCGCTGCACTTGTTGAGTGAACTCCGGAGTCTGTGTGACATCAACATGTGCTGTATGCGTAAGCGCTGGTCGTCGTCGTCCAGGCACAACATGTTGTTCTGATCCAAGTCCAAATACACGGCCTTTTTTCCTTCCCCCCGCAGCTGCACTCATAATCGCAACCTCATCTATGTCAGGTGCGCCACCATCGTCACCCCGCTACTGCGTTGTTTCCTCAATCTCAGCATTTATTATTGCCTACATAAAGAGTAACGATAAGTTATTAGTATTAAGATTAGAAATTAAGGCTGTAATTCTATAGCATGATACTTACCGCAACTTCTTTAGTGTACCTGTTAATGTATTCCCCGTTTTTTTTCTTGAAAGTTTGCTGCATCACCTTGAACAAGCCAGGGTCCCTTTTCTCCTGATCTTTTTCACGCTACATTGGAAACGTACTAAGATTAATCTTTTCACAAAGTAAATAAGTTGAATTTGAATTAGCAGTTTATCATAATTTTACCATTCGTTCTCGGTTTTTAGTTATTGAAACCGAACCTCCTACATAAGTAGCACTTGCTGATCCTGTTGAGTTAGATGACTGCGATGATGAAGCTCGCATTGTCTTCCCCCTTGCACTTCGCTCGTTAAACTCCGCTGACGCCCACCATTCCTTAAATTCTGCATACTGTGCGTCGGTCATAAAAGATGCCCTTGCTCGCTGTTTTTCTGGATTTTTCTCCCACCGGATGTCACCCAGTGTGAATCGGTAATGACTCGCCGCCATCATATGCCAAACGCGATAGACTTCATTATGGTCAGCCGGATCCCATTCACATAATCCCTACACGTTATAAAAAAAATATTTCGTACATCGAATTGTTGAGAACATGGTGAATAAAGTTCAAATAGTGCGAAGACAGTGCAAACCTCAAATACGCGCCACCACGCTTGAATATCTGCCATGCTTGCGCTCGTTCAGTCATGATGTCCCTTGAAGTTTGTGGTGAAGCGTCTAGTCACCAACCGTGTTGCTCTTGATGGAAGGAAGCTACATGAAGTGCATGTTTTGAGACAATACATATTATTATTTTACTGCGACTTCACATACTCGATGTTAATTTAACAATTATGGTTCAAAAGGCTGCAATACTTACGTGTTTCCGTGAGGTCTTATCCGTAAGCGCGCCTGAATCTGGCCTTGGGATACCGCTGACTGACCAATGGAATTCCCACCATCAGGTGAAACAATAGGGGCCGGAGTATATCGAGTAGCACTACGGCCGACAGAACAACCGTGGATAACCCCACTGCTAGGGTGAGTATCTGGAACATTTGTTGGTTCTACGGAGGGCTGTGCATCTGAATGATGGGAATGCGATTGGCCTGCCCTTTCATGTCGAGCAATTGGTTCTACTAATGCTTCTTTCATCTTCTGAAATAGGCCTTTCCCTGGCCGACGTGTATACGTTGCATCTCCTTTACGTGACATCTGCATTATTTTAAAAACCCATACAGCAGTTTACAAAACTAACATACATAAATGAAAAAAAGCTTGCTAATTAATATTGCCTGCACCAGTTTAAAGTTCGACTTAGTATTTACATATATATTGAAAGTTATTCCACGTTCTCACTATAACTAGGCAGTTGAAACGTTTACATTCTTGTCAATGGACTACATCGTCCTCAGTTTCTGTCTCAGATTCGCCACTATCAGTATCCCCAGATTCAAATTCATTTTCTTCATCACTTCCTTCAAGGGACTCCTCATTGTCAGATTCATCGTCATGTTCCAAAGTTTCTTCCCTGATTGGCATGTCTTCCTCTACTGCTTCCCATACTCCTGTTTCAGCTAAATTGTCGATTGGGTCATCCATAATAATGACAGACGTGTTCACACCAGGCAATAATTCTTCCTGAAATGCATCTTCGACATCATTTACATTAGTATGAACGATGCGTCTAGGTTTTATTTTCAAAACCACCAACCAACCCATTTTGTCACGTGACTTTGTTGGGTACGGGGTGTAGTACACTTGATCTGCTTGGGATGCAAGAATGAATGGGTCAAATTTCCCATATCGACGCCCATCACGGACCTCAACTATACCATATTGCTTATGAACCCGAGTGCCACACTCTGATGTAGGGTCAAACCAAGCACACCTAAACAATACAACTTTTTTGTGTGGCCAGCCAAGATATTCAAGCTGAATGATTTCTTCTAACACCCCATAAAAATCACATTCAACCTCACTTGCTCCTGAAGTCCTTATACATACTCCACTGTTAAATGTTGCTTTGTCGCGACCCCAGTCGCTAATGTGGAACTTGTACCCATTTATGATGTAAACAGGTCAACTCTCAACACGACGTGAAGGCCCACATGCAACATCCCACATGAAGCGGTCCGTGATAGTGTTACGCACATCATTCACTTAGTTACACATTGTGATACTATGAATATATGTTACCCTTCAAAATGCAAAATATGGGGTAAGTTTAAGTGTAGAAAACTTACATAGTTTCTAAGCCATGTCTCAAAGTTATTCTCAATGTAGACATCCATGTCTGGCATCTGTATATTGGGTTCATGCGTACGCACTTCATCAACAAACAAACTACAAGATATAGAAAGAGGGCGGTGTAGCATAAACTTCATTAGTTTAGTATAAAACAAGAAAAGTAGTAGTATTTGAGAGAGTTTATAAAGAAAATAGGTCTTATTTGACTTACTCGAGGTACGGCTTTACCTCTTTACAATTTAGCAACACATATGCAGATGCGACCCTCAATTCATTGTCATCAAGATATCGACATCTTAATACACCATATGGCCGCCCCGGGTATCTAAAGATAGACCACACCGATTCATCATATGGTCCTTCTCCGCCATCATCATTACGAGGTACTCTAGTTGCCATATGTGGAATATGGGATTCAAAGTAGTGAGAGCAAAATGTTGAGGTCTCCTCAATTAGATATGCTTCACAAATTGATCCCTCAACATGAGCCTTATTTGATACTTTCATTTTGAGGTCATGCATACAACGCTCAAATTTATACATCCACTTATATTGAACAGGCCCTCCAACCCTTGCTTCGTAAGGTAGGTGCACCGGCAAATGTTCCATCGAATCAAAAAAACCTGGTGGAAAAATTCTTTCCAACTTACAAAGTATGACAGGAATATTGGCTTCCAACTCGACCATGTGATTCACATCTAACTCTGGAGAACATAAATCTCGGAAGAATTGGCTTAACTCGGTCAACGGTTTCCAAATATTTTTCTAGAATTGCTTGAATTGCAATTGGGAGGAGCCTTTGCATCATTACATGACAATCATGGCTTTTCATACCAGACATCTGACTTACATTACTATCGATACACCTCCCAAGATTCGATGCATAGCCGTCTGAGAGTCTAAGTGTTTTAACCCAATTCAGGACATCAGATCTCTGATGTCTGTTTATTGCAAAAATGGCTTTGGGTTTAAATGCTCGACCGTCACCTTGAGGAATTACATTTAGCTCTGCGTGACTGCACAGAATCTCAAGGTCCTTACGAGCCTTCACGTTGTCCTTAGTTTTATTGGACACATCCATCACTGTATTCTATATATTGTCAAAAACATTCTTCTCTATATGCATAACATCCAAATTATGGCGGATTAAATTACTCTTCCAATACGGCAACTCCCAGAAAATACTTCGTTTAGTCCAATTATGAGTTCTGCCATAGCCTGGTATGGTTACAGCCTGTCCATTGTGAACTACAGATGGCAAATATGAAATACGTTCAAATATTGTCTCAGGCGGTAGACGCTCAGGAGGCAACGATTTCTCAACTTTTCCTTTCTTAAAGGCGACTCTGTTTCGTCTATATGAGTGATCCAACTCGAGAAATTGCCGATGACAATCAAAGAATGAAGTCTTCCTCCCGTGCTCAAGTTGGAAGGCTTTACTAGCATCCATGCAAATAGGGCAAGATAACCTCCCATGAGTCATCCATCCAGACAACATCCCATAAGCCGGGAAGTCATTTATGGTCCACAAAACTGAAGCTCGGAGCTGAAAATTTTGTTTCAGTGAAACATCCCATGTTTCGACCCCATCCTCCCATAGCTGCTTCAATTCATGAATAAGAGGTTGTAAATACACATCAATATTCTGACGTGGAGATCGAGGCCCAGGTATCAATGCAGTAAAAAACATATATGGTTTCTTCATACACATCCAAGGAGGCAAATTATACGGAGTAACAATGACAGGCTAACATGAGTACTGTTTTCCAGAGTTCCCAAAAGGCACAAAGCCATCAGAACAAACTCCAAGACGAACGTTACGAGCATTCGCCGCAAAGAACGGGTTCGTGGAATCAAAATGTTTCCATGCTTCCCCATCTGAAGGATGTTTTAAAACATTTGGGTCGGATCGATGCTCACTGTGCCACCTCATGTGCTCCGCAGTTGAAAGTGAAGCATAGTCGCTAAAGGCGAGGAGTGAGTGGTAAATAGTGCATAGTCTTTCTTGCTCTATCCTTACCCCGCCCAGGTTTTCTCTGCTTAAACCGAGATTCACCACAAAACTTGCATTATGAACCATCTTCATCATTATTCCAAAACAACATGTAGTCGTTAACACAAGCATCAATTTTCAGATGGGCAAGACCTAGTTGTGAAACTAATTTCTTCGTCTCATACCAATTGGATGGCATCTTGCTATCACTTGGCTGTGTCTCTTTCATCAAGGCCACGATAACATCATAACACCCTCTTGGTATATGATATTCTGCTTTAAGGTTTAACAAACAAACTACAGCAGAAAGCTCAGAATGCTTCTCACATCCATCCCACAGAGGTGTACTAGCGGAGTACAGTAATCAGAAAATTGTTTAAAACCTTCATTAGGTTCTTGATCCACTTCAGTGAAATTCTGATGTGCACTTGGTCCCGCTGCATCAAATATCATTCGAGCATATGGGTTTGACCTTGAACTGTACTCAGCATTGTCATACCAATCACAATTATCAAAAGGCTGATGCGGACATTCATTAAATGGCTCACCATGAGCTGTCCAGTTGGTGTAATAAGGCATGAAACCCCATTTGTATAGATGAACTTTAACGTCATCACAACCCTTAAACCTCAAATTTTTACATCTCCTACACGGGCAATGTATTTTGTTTCCATCCATATGACCTGGGTTACTGCAAGCAAATGTTATGAACTGCTTAACCCCTGTCTCCCACTCCTCTTTGTACCCAACTCGACCAGGTAAATAACGACTATTATACATCCAACTACGTTCTTGATCCATGGAGGCCTACCAATAGAAATTATATATTTACCTTTATGACATATACGAAAGCATGAACACATAAAATTAATTTCATAAATTAATTCATATAAAAAATTAAATCCACAAATCGCATGTATTACTATTACATATAAATATTTTATCCATATAATTACTATTGCTACTACTCTTACTATTACTATTACTTTACTACAGGCTCTTCAAAAGACATTTATTCTTTCAATTATTATATATTTGCATTATTTGTATTAGAATAATGATGACTCTTATTGGATTTATTATTGGTATAATAATAATAATTATCATTATTATTATAACTATTACTTTACTACTAAGCTAAACAATAATATTTACTCTTCCAATCTTTATATATGTTTACTATTATAATGTAAAATAATAATAATTAAAATTATTATTATAATTTATGTTATTGGATTTATTATTAGTATAATAATAATAATTATTATTATTATTATTACTATAACTTTACTACTACTGATACAATTATATTTATTCTTTCAATTATAATATATTATTAGAATTATTTTTATTACAAAATTCATTATTAGAATTATTATTAGTAATATTGGATTAGTTCTTACTTTAAAGGATAATAATAATAATTATTTTTTTTATTATTACTAGTACTACTACTACTACTACTATACTGTTAAAGATTAATAATAATAATAATAATAAGTATTATTATTATTATTATTATTATTATTATATCTTATTATTATTATTAGTATTTATATTATTTATTATTGGGAATTATTATTATTAGTCTTATTGGATTTATTATCCAAATAAGAAATAATATTAATAATAAAACCTCCATAATTACTATTTTCTTTATAACAATACTTATTATTATAATTATTATTACTCTTATTGGGGATTAATTATTAGTATAATAATTATAATAATAATTATTATAATTACATTTACTATGGACAACTACGAAGACTATTGTTAAGGATTATTATTATAATATAAATTATTATAATAATTATTATTATTAGTAGTTACTCTTATTGGATTTATTATTACTGTAATAAGAATTATCATTATTATTATTATTACTATTACTTTACTACTACTCTAACAATAATATTTATTCTTTCAATAATAATAATAATATTATTATTATTATTATTATTATTATTATTATTATTATTATTATTATTATTATTATTATTATTACTATAATATTTATTATTACTCGTACTTGATTAATCAATTTAAATACTTATAATAATAATAATATTTATTATTATTCTTACTGTGACTTTACTACGACTCTTACAATAATAATTATTCTTTGAAGTATTATATATTATTACTATTATTATTATTATTGACATATATTATTAATTAATGCCAAAAATAATGAGAAATGTAATAAAATGGACATAAATTAAAAATTGCAATGGGTAACCTACAAAATTCACATCCAACCAGCAACAACACCAAATCACAAATATTTCACATATTTCAAACCAAATTCGGAATATGCATATTTTTTGGGAAAAAAATTTAAAAATTTTGTATTAAAGAAACTAACCTCAAATCCGGAACTTAACTTCCTTCAAATGCGTGGAAATGGCTTCAAATCTTCCACAACAACCAAAATCTTCAACTCATTATCAACAAAGAACATAAACAAACGAAATCCAGAAAAAACAAATTTGAAAAAACCTAAAAATAAACCAAACTCACCAACAGATCGAGAGAAACGAGAACAGATCCACGTAGAAATGAGCTCCACGAAGGTGATTCGGCCCTTAATGCAACAGATGAACGTGATGTGTGTGCTGTGAAGAGAATGGAAGAGAGAAGACAGAGAGAAGACGATGCTGGGAGAAGATACGAAGAAGACGATGCGCTGCTGGGGGGGTTGGGAGGGGAGGTTAATTTAAAAACAAACTTTCCAACGGCTGAGGCCGTTGGTAATTAAATTCCAAAACTCACCGTTTCATTTAATTTCATTCCAACGGTTTAAGCCGTTGGAAACCTAAGCATGGAGTACCATTAATTTCCAACGGTCACAGTCGTTGGAAACCCTCACCTTCGCATCCCACCTTCATTTTCCAACCGCTCAAGCCGTTGGAAACCCTCACCTGAGCATGGAGTGCCATTAATTTCCAACGGTCACAGCCGTTGGAAACCCTCACCTTCGCATCCCATCTTCATTTTCCAACCGCTCAAGCCGTTGGAAACCCTCACCTGAGCATGGAGTGCCATTAATTTCCAACGGTCACAGCCGTTGGAAACCCTTAACTTCCCTTCTGAATCCCAGCTTCATTTTCCTCACCTTAAAATTTAAAACTTCAGCATTAATTTCCAACGGCTATGGCCGTTGGAAACCCTTACCGTTCAATTGAGACAGTTCCCAGCTTCATTTTCCACCGGCTCAAGCGATTGGAAACCCTTTTTAAGGAAGTTTTTCATTTTCCAACGGCTTCAGCCGTTGGAAATATTTTATGCACTTTAGTCTGGAAAGTTTTTTTACAAATTTTAACTTATACTATATATTTTCCAACGGTTTTAGCCATTGGAAATTTTATATATATAACATATATTTGTTTGGCCTAATTGTTCCAACGGCTAAGCCGTTGGAAAACGTTTTCTCTTGCCTCCAACGGTTGTGGCAGTTGGAACTTTCCAGCGGTTTGACCGTTGGAAATTAAGGCAGTTGGAAAATTATGTTTTTTTAGTAGTGACCCTTGTTCTTCTAATCCAAAAAGGAAAACAAGTTCACCGTTGGAGATTTGTATTTTCATCATTATTAGTTTTTGTTCAAAAAGGGTTTTGATAGGCACATCGATCTACCTAAAGAGAAAGATGATTTATTGCCCTCTTTCTTTTCAATTGTGTAAAATGTTAAAATTAGCCGTCTATCTATCCTTTGGTTGCTAATTTCGGTCACTAACTCATTATTTTGTTTTAAATCAATTATAATAGGTTTAAAATGTTAACAATGTAGTCAGTAGATGGTTTTAATTTTTATATTATATTTTTATATTTCTAATTCTATTTTATTACAGTAACAAAAATAATTAAATAATATGTAATATATGAAAAATGATTAATTAAAATGACCTAATCATTGCTTCCTTTATTGTCTTATGGAATTAGCTAGTGGAACGATAAGTATGAAAAGAAGTAGAAAAAAAATTGGAGAAACTATCGTTTGTATCTGCGACAAAAATAAAAGTTAGTCACAAGTTTTTACTCAATTCCCCATATGAAGTTTGTTTTAGATTTTGCATTCATTACAAACTATGCAATTACTATTGAGCCATGAGAAAGTGACCAATTCATCACAAAAAATTTGGTAGTTATGATGAACAATTAGGGCTAAAAATGAATTGAGCGGAGTTTAGTAGTAGGCTGATCATGTTTGGCTTACATAATTTATCAAGCTTGATATTTTGTTCATGTTTGGATTGAAAACAATATAGGGCTTTGTTTGAATGAGCTATGAATAAGTTTTTATCCGATCGAACTCGAGCTATTTGCCTAAATTAAGGAAAAAAATTTAAAATTATACTGAATTGAGCAGCGTAGTAAGCAAATAGAGCTTTGTTTAAATTGTATATCGAACTTTAAATTTTATTCAAGTTTGGCTTGATAGTTTTTTGAACGAGTCACAAACAAGCTTTAAACCGAGCCGAACTCGAGCCTAACTTAAACTGTTTATTCATTTTTTCCCCTATGAACGATATGCACCATAAAAGAATAGTCATTTGTGTCAAAACTACCATAACTAAGACAATTATTGTGACACTAATTTTTGCCACATAAGTTTGTATGTCAGTGATGTTTTTTTTTTTCGTCACTGGAAGTGCACATTTTATGAATATGCAAAAACAACATAAAAAATACTATTTATAAGGCCACTATTTGTGATGTCTTTGTGACATTTCCAAACTAGTGACTTGACTCTCAATATTTTTTTATAAAATCTATAATCACTAAAAGCCTAATCTCTTATAGTTAAAGAAAATGAGATACATACATATATACAAATAATGTGAGGTATATATACAAATGAGATAACGGAGCTATTATTGGCATTTCAAATAATAATACAAGTTCAGCCATTCATCTTAAAACAGGTAGTAACGTGTCATAAAACTATTGTTAGGGATATGTATAAATTCTGAGAGTCCCATGCACAAAAGAAATCCTAAAAACTGTTGTTAATATATTCAAATATATGCATTACTTCAACCCTTTAAATATGTTCATATGTATTATTTTATAACTTATGCATATAATTTATTGCCATGTGTGTGCATTTATTGATATTTATTTGGAAATATCATTTATAATATCATACAATTTATGCATAAATTTATATTTTTTTTGTAAATGAATAAAAAATAATTTTTCCAAAAAATAAAATAAAAAATTGATTACAAGTAATGAAATAGTGATGCATATAAATCAAATAATGTATCTGGATGAATTTAATGTACAAATAAAGCTTAGATGTATCAATCATGTAAGACATATCCAAATCATGTGAGACTTGTGTATTAAAATTTCATTTATCCTAAAAATAGATGTGAAAGCATCAAATTTTTTTTCCCATATAAATCATATAGATGTACAAATCGGACGATAGATTCATATGAACTTAATGTATAAACAAGATGAAATTATAATTATTTGAGACTTGTATACAAACATTTCTACAAATCATGTGAAAATTGTGTATGAATAAAGTTAGGAATATATATTAATCATATAAGACATATATACAAATCAAATCACAAACTGCTATTAAGTATGTATAGTGTGAGACATATGTATAAATTATATGAGACATATTAACAAATAAGATATTGGAGCCAACATATGTTTTTTTTTTTTACTTGAACTTTTTCTCTTTTCTATTAATCTAATAAATTGGGTTTTTAGCATTTCCTAACACGTATGTAAAAATAGAAAGAGACATGTACATATTTTCTATATTATTTTTGTTTGTAAATACTTCTATATCTTCTTGCACATTACTTTTATATATATAACTATGATTTAAAAGTTTGACTTAAATATAAAATTAGGGTAAAATCAAACAAAAGGACAAATAATGAAGGCATAAATCGAGTAAGCTCCAAAATTTTTTGAAATCACGGTTTTTATTAAAACAGCATCAGAATGGCGTCGCCCGGACTCGAACCGGAGACCTTCAGTGTGTTAGACTGACGTGATAACCAACTACACCACGACACCATTTGCGATTGCCAGGCGCAAATATTTAAGATTAAAGAATTTCTCAACATTAAGCTCACCTAATCGATTCTTTCCCCTCTCCCAGTCTCGAGCGAGCAGCAGAAGCAAAAACCCTAGCTCGCTTCAACCTCCCTGCATTTCAAAGCTCGATACTTTCCCAAAATCCGCTAGGATTTCTTCTTTTTAGCTGAAATGACGAGCCGTCTCGACATGTCTCTAGATGATCTCATCAAATCCAATAAGAAAAATGCCGGGCCTCCCCGAAGCTCGGGACCCGGACCCGACCGCAGATTCCGTAACCGAAACCCCCCTAGAGCGACTCCGTACTCTAAGGTCAGTTGGCGCGCGTAATTCTTCTTCTTTTGTTGGCTTTTGGGTTTCTGGATTCGTTTGGTTAGGTTTGTTTTGTTGACATTTGGATTTAGAACAGGCAGTTCAAGCTCCGGACACGACGTGGCAGCACGACATGTTCGTTGAGGAGGCAGCTCCTTTTGCTGCTCCGGTCGGCCAAGCGGCGTCCATCGAGACTGGGACTAAGCTCTATATATCGAATTTGGACCATGGAGTCATCAATGAAGATATAAAGGTTCGTTCCTTCTTGAATCTTTTTAAGCTTACTACCTGAAAATGATGGCATGATGTTAATTTATGTACTCGACAATGTTGGGGTTTTAAATAGATTTTGTTGGAGTCGTGGGCACATCACACAATTCACGTTTCTTCATGCCGAAAAATTGGAGTCCTGCTATTTGGATCTGTCTTTGGTACTTGGATATTCCATGGTGTAGGACTAAGCTTTTAAGCTTCTCTGATTGCTTTCTCTAGGTGTGCTTTACAAGATCAGCTGTTACTAGTTTGAAAACGGATTGGGTTGTTGCACCTACTTAATGTTCGTAGGAGTCTTGGTACCTTGTGAAAGGTCTTTCAGCAGTAAAACTTTGTCGTCTGAAAATAATTAGGCTTTTACGGCATCGTGGTTTCTTGGTTTTATACTGTAAGTTAAATATTAGCGGTGGAGGTTAGTGAAGAGATATAGGTAAAAGATTTCATTTCTTTTGTATGCATAGTTTTTGGATAAATTGGATGATCAGAGTACATAGGGAAATCTTGTAGTGGGTTTCAACTCTTAGAGAAGAACGGATCATCAGTCAAACATCTTCAAGTAGAAGGTAAATGGATGAACAAGTAATTTCTTACATTGGTTAAGAGCAATATTAAGATAGTAGTTCTTATAGTTAGGCTGCATGAAGCCTCCACCTTAAGCCCAGTATAAGCCCTATTTAGACCCCTCTCTTTTCAGCCAATAATCAGCATGTGAATGGAAGGAAGTGGTGGAATCCCTTTGCAAAAGCCATTGGGCTTGTTCTGAAAGTTGTTCTCATCCCTGATTTATGATTATACGCCACTGATTGCAAAAAGACAGAAAGGCTGCTGAATTCCATCTCTGTTATCCCATTTCTGTGCTTTTTGGTGGGGACATGGAAGCATGAATCTGATTTTATTGCTATGCAGGAGCTCTTTTCCGAGGTTGGTGACCTGAAGCGGTATGCAATTCATTATGATATAACTGGAAGATCCAAGGTAGTCTGTTGACCTTTGCATTTCTGGCATTTTTATAGATTAATGTGTGCTGGTGTTAAAAGAGGAAATTTGTGTATTTTAGGGAACTGCAGAAGTTGTCTTTTCAAGAAAAAATGACGCATTGTCTGCTGTGAAGAGATACAATGGTGTCCAGTTAGATGGAAAACCAATGAAGATCGAGATTGTAGGAACAAATGTTGCTATTCCTACTGCAGCACCTCCTATCAATGGTGCATTTCTTAATGCTAACGGTGCCACTGGAAGGTCAGTGTTAAGGCACCTTTATAGTGATTGAAATATATCATTTTAGATTGTTGCTCCACATTTTCTTGATCATATTTTGCATGCACATGCATTTCACATTGGTAAATGAACTGCCAACAGAAATGGAGGTTTATTATATTAGGGATTTCTTCTCTCCAAAAAATAACAGGTTAATTCTGTGGTCTTTGTGCATCAGCATCTTGGATTAAGTCCTTTTTAAGACAATACATAATTAGAGATCGTCTTATATGTTAACTTATGAGTCAGGATATACAAGGCTTAACTATGACCTCATTTTTCTGTTGATGGATATGTAAATTAGTTGGAGTAGTTGTTGCTCCCTTTTGTCCTGAGATGTGCTAACTGATTGTCTTTTTTTAGGTCAAAATCAGTGTTCTTTTAACCACTATTTTGTTCTTTCTTTGTCTCCCATATCCGCCAAGTAACTCTGTATGGTTTTAAATTACTAGTGGCCAAGGAAGAGCTGGTGCTCCTCCAAGACCTCGAGGTGGTGGTCCTCGTGTGGGGAGGGGGCGTGGGCGAGGTAAAGGTCGTGTTGAAAAGGTCTCCGCAGAAGATCTTGATGCTGAGTTGGACAATTACCACAAGGAGGCCATGCAAACCGAGTGAGGTTGCAATAGAGCATTCCAAATATGGCTTATAAAGCACCTTAGCTGTGGGCCTGTAGCAATTCAAACACCTGATGATGCCTTCCGCTGGTCTAGTTTGCTAGATGGATACTTGAACAGAAAGTGTGTACGTATTTATCTCGGTTGATGAATGGTAATTTTGCAGTTTTCGGCTTTGTGTGGCCCAAAGTGCTTCATTAGGTTCAACGTTACATGCGGTTGTGAACCAAACTTCTTGTAACCGAAAGTTTGGATTGCATCCGTCATTTCTTTAGTTTCATCGACCTCAGCGGTGTCTTTTGATACCTGCCTAAAGTCCAGCAAAGGCCGTGCCTGGCGGAGTAGAGGCAGTAACTTCAGCCAATTACGGCCATTTTGAAGCTTGACTGGCTTCTCACTTGGGGCAGGTCTTTTCCCAACAGGACTGGTAACATTTTATAGTTAATGCCTGTTCGTTTTCACTTAATAGGGAGGGAAAGGAACATATTTATTCAGACTTTTTACGTTTGCCAAGCCAGTCCTAATTAGATAGGGCTGCACATGACGGAAGTTATGAGGTACAACTTAACTTCCGTTAACTCTCTACTTGGATTTGATCTAGCACACGTAGAACTCGCAATCAATAAATGACTGAACTATACAAGATTAAAGTTTTATAGAAGCGCCCCACTTGCCTGGCAGGATGATGGGGAGATGAACGCATCCCGTGCATTTGTTGCTGTGGCCCCTGTATTACTACTTTTTTTTCAGGCTTTTCACATTTTTTGTCCTGGTACTCAATTCTAATCTACTTAACAATTTCTCATATGAAACCTAACAAATTTTTTTTTTGTTGCATCCTTCTTCATTTGAAAGAAATTCAGTTTCGAGTCCCACCAGCAACATGAGGCCAGAGGCCTGATTTGCTCTTCAGCCTGAACGAAGGCTACTTGTCGAACCAACTAAGCTTGAACTTAATCACATTTGCTTGGCTAGAGACTTCAAGTTACTCGTAATCTATGAGTCTTAAGCATTTACTTTCTTACACCATTTACTTGCACGCTACTCCTTTTCTAGTGAAGAGTTTAAATAACAGATTTCCGTTTTTCTTAAGAAAAAAAAGGTAAAGAAAAACATCAAGCCCATAGCAATATCCCAACAAATCAGGTATAACTTTACCGCCCTCGCCGTCAGAATCGCCCATTCGAGATCCGCCCAACTGCCACCGCCCACGTTCGCAGGTCGCGCTCTCCCACAACCCGTGCCAGTTCATTCTCCAAGCAAGTACTTGTGACAAGAGGATGTGGTTTAAGCTAATACTGAACTCCAAGGCAAAAAGCTTATCTAGAAACCACTGAAGGAACTACACCCCCCCTCTTTTTCACCTCATCTCCTTCAATTTTTTTTTTACTTTTTTTGTTTATTTGTTGAGCATGCTCAATACTATTTATGTCTCGTGTAATTGCAAACAAAGATTTCCCTAGTTAAAAGCGCAAAAGGTCAAAAAAAAGAAACGCAGAATAGAGTTTATACAATTATACTAGTACAAATTGTTAAAACGAAAGGAAAAAAATAACGAAAGAGCCACTTCTTTTTAATTAACTAAAAATGGCTTATTTTTATTTTTATATTTTTTTAAAAAAATAATTTTATTTAAAAATAAATACTGTATAGGCATAATAATCCATTGAATATTGTTAAATTTTTATGAATTTTTTTAGTGCCTAGAAATAGAAAATTCATAAAAATTTTGATAATATCATGAAAATTTACTTTCAAATAGATTATTATATCTACATAATATTAGCTTTCACATGAAATTGGTTTCAAGTAAAAATTATGTAAAAATAAAAATAATTCATTTTGGATTAAGTTGACTTATGTTAAAAGAATCGAAGAAGAAAAAAGGGAAAACTCTGGTGACCTGATTGAGAGCTGACCTAAAGCTCAGTGACTTGTGGTGCATTTTACCGTTGGACCAGTAAGCCTATAACGCCAAAACCCTAAACCCTTGCTTGAGCTGGGCACAGGGAGACGGGGCCTCTGGATTTCATCTTCGAAGCTGAGCATCGGTCTTTAGCAATCGCTATGGCGATGAGAGCTGGGATTCTCCGGCGGTATCTGTCAACGAATTCCATTTTCTCCACTCCTTCCGCCGCTTCCGCCGCCGCTGGCTCTGCCACGGCACCTCCGAAAGCTCCTCCTTCCACATCGCTCTTTGTCTCTGGTAATTCATTATTGATTTTCCATTTTTTTTGTATTTTTCTCTTCCGTTTCTTCTAATTTCCTGAAGTATCATCACGGATATTTGTAGGTCTTAGCAAACGAACAACGACAGAGGGTCTTCGTGAGGCATTCGCTAAATTTGGTGAAGTTGTTCATGGTAAATCTGACCTCTCCCTCTCCCTCTTTCTCTCTCTCTCGGGGCTGCGTGAATCGAAACTCATATAATGTGTTTAAACGAGTCAAAAATGTAGATTGGCATTTGTTCGACAATGTTTCCAACCTAGACGCGGTGTCAGCTACAAAAATAATTGGTTCCTTATCTAGGCAGCATCGTCACGAAGAAGCCATATTTTTGTTCTATAGAATGCTTTGGAAGAATATCCGACCAAATGAATTCACATTTGGGACTGTGATTCACTCATCCACCCAGCTCAGGGATCTTAACATAAGCAAGAAACTTCATGCTTGTGCTGTGAAGATGGGCCTTGCATCAAATATCTATGTAGGTAGTGTGATTCTAGATTCTTATGTCAAGTTGAGTACAATTGACGAAGCTAGAAAGGCTTTTGATGACACCGACAGACCCAATGTGGTGTCCTATACTAGTTTGATAGGTGGTTACTTGAAGGGAAAAAAGCTCACGGATGCTCTTTGGTTGTTTAGAAGGATGCCAGAGAGGAACATAGTCACGTGGAATGCTGTAATTAGTGGGTGTAGTCAAACTGGGCATAGTGAAGAGGCTGTGAATCTTTTCGTTGAGCTTTTTAGAGATGGCTTGATGCCAAATGAATCATCCTTCCCTAGTGCTATTATTGCTGCTTCTAATATAGCTGCACTTGGAATTGGTAGAAGCTTGCATGCTTGCGCTATTAAGTGTCTCAGCAGAATTGAAGCATTTGTGGGAAATTCTTTGATTAGTTTTTATGCCAAATGTGGGAGCATGGATGAGAGTATCTTGGTGTTCAACAAACTTGATGAAACTAGCATAGTATCTTGGAATGCTGTGATATGTGGCTATGGGCAAAATGGGAGAGGAAAGGAAGCCATAGAGTTCTTTGAGAGGATGTGTAGAAGTGGTCTGAAACCTAATAGTGTCACATTCCTCGGTCTGTTGTGGGCTTGTAACCATGCTGGTCTGGTTGATGAGGCTTATTCATATTTCAGTCGGGCACAATTGATGGATCCCAGCTTGCTAAAACCTGAGCACTATGCTTGTATGGTGAATTCCTTCTCTCGTTCTGGAAACTTTCTAGGAGCTGAAAAATTACTTCATCAATTGTCTTTTGAACCAGGAATTGGTTTCTGGAAGGCATTGCTCACTGGCTGCCATATCCACTCAAATTCCAAACTTGGTGAATTTGCTTCAATAAAAATCAAAGCTTTAGATCCAGATGATGTATCATCCTATGTTATGCTGTCAAATGCGCATTCTGCAGCTGGTAGATGGCAGAATGTGTCAATAATCAGGCAAGAGATGAAAGAGAAAGGGATGAAGACAGTGCCGGGATGTAGTTGGATAGAAATAAAAGACAAAGTTCATGTCTTTGTAAACAGAGATTGGAGCCATTACCAAAAAGATGAGATTTATTATGTATTGAGTCTTCTCATCCAGCCTACTGGAGAAAGTGAAGTTACAGTTTTCGGGGAACAGCATGAATCAGAAAGTAGTGCTGAAAAGTTGTTTTATTGTGCTCACCCTATCTCTTAATGCAATTTGATCTCCTATAAATTTTATGTGGGACTTGTGGAGGAAGATACTGCTAGATTAGCAAATGGTACATTCTAACTTGAGATAAGAGTTGTATTTAATGGAATGAAATGCTTTATGCAGCTACCATGGGCAAGTAATTTTATTTCTGAATTTCCCCAACCATTGATTGTATATATTGAGAAGGATAGCTTGGAAAGAAGTTAAACATGTTGATTGTTCCATAAGAACTTGTTGCAACTGACAAGTTTTGAGTTACATCAAGAAGTTAAGATTTCGGCTTGCCTGGTTGGAAGCAAAATAGAGTACGATGGAGAAGGACCATTAGATGTTATCAGGCGGAGCAGATCAGTAAACCAGCCTCCTGGGATTAGAGATATATAATTCTTAGTGAGTTCCCTGCTAATAGCTGTTTAAAAGTGTGGCCTGATCAAGTTTTAACTTTCAATAATAGAGGATATTGTATTCTCTTTAGCTTCTACTGAATAGCTTTTTGGAGGAGGCAATGCATATCATAATATTCTTAGATTTATAAGTTGACTAGGGATGACATTGAGCTTTAATGAGTGTTTGATGGTCAAGTCACTGGTGTTCTTTTTCATTATAATTGCAGCAAAGGTTGTGACAGATCGTGCTCATGGATACTCTAAGGGCTTTGGATTTGTGAGGTATGCCACCTTGGAAGATGCAAATAAAGGAATTGAAGGGATGGATGGAAAGGTTTGCTACTGACTATCTCATTGCCTTGTATTTTGATTTCAAGTATAATTATTTCGGGGATTTCTTTATCTGAGATGTGTGAACATATTGTTGCATTGACGTGCCTTTTTCTGGTGAAAGTTACATGTTAGTTAAATATTGATCATGCCACCTCCCTCAATCTGCCCCTTTAAGCATCTAAGGAAAACACTGGAAAGTTTGTTAGCTTTCTTTCAGAAATTCAGAACTATTATTGCTAATGATAAATTCATACCCCTCCCAAAAGTGTGTGAGTTCATCTTTTTAACTGAAAATATGTGAATGAGGAAATAAAATTAGTTGTTAGTGAAGTTGATGCCTTATTGAGAAAATTCTATTCAAGATTGCTGCAAATATCTTGACACCTTTTATTCCTAGACTTGTATATTCATTCTCAGGTTAGTAACATTTACAAGCTTGTTTGTTTTAGTGTTCCTCTGATGATTAATTAATGAATAACTGTGTACAATTAATGTAGCAAAAATTTGCTTGTTGTGACTTGCATCCTTTAGCCTTCATATTTGTTAATCATTAATGTTCTTTCTTGTGATGGATGCAGTTCCTCGATGGCTGGGTTATCTTTGCTGAATATGCGCGACCAAGAGATGCTCCAGTTCCAGGCTCAGGTCCAGGGCAATCTGTTCCGCGCACCGGTTACTGATTCAATAATTTGTACGTGTAGCATTATTTATCGCATGCTCGGAATGGGAAAAGTATTTGATCGATTTATGTATCTTGTTAACTATGATTAGGAACAGAAAGAGATACGGGTTGAGCAGACCTCCGGTCACTTGTAAACTTCATATCTTCATTTCAAGTTAAATCACGGTCTTCCGTTTTGATGCTCAAGTCTTGTATCGAAATACTTTCATCTAATAAGGTTGGTTGGTTGGTTGGTTGGTTTTTTATTGAAGGGAGAGTACTTCTCTGCTCGGGCCAGCTCGCTAGGAGGAGAACTATTTTCTATATACTGGATACTCGGAATGTACACAAAGATTCTGGAACTTTCCAACCTTGAGGAACTGGCATTTTGTTTTGTTCTGTTTTTCCCTTTTTTTCTTTTTTGGATAGCCAAATTATCTGTCTTGATTTTCTACGCAAAAAGGGCAAGAATGTTGCAATTAATATTTGAATCGGTGATAAATTGCCCTCTATGTTTCTTTTACAGGATATACGCCACCATGAAAAGCTGCTGCCCCATTAGAAGTCTATGGAACAATAACCAACAAGCTAGTAAAGTTTGCACTCTGATCAAATTAGATCACTGAATAAAATTGGTTTCGTACTGAAACTAACAATTAGTCTGTGTTAATTACTAGAATAGATGGGTTAATAAAATGGACAAAACCTGTGATAACTCAAGTCCCCCAACTATTAAAACGAAAATTAAGACCTTTTTATCTATGAGAAGTGGACCACTTGACCTCTTTTTTTGTCTAAAAATTATTGAGAATTGTTAAATTGATAAGATATATGGAATAATAATTCCTTAACATGGTGAACACTTTTGGCCCATGCCCATGGACGGAAGTCACATACATTCCATCTTGATGTATTTTTCGTATATGTTTATTTTTGTTTCCGAGCTTAAGTTTTATAGTCAACGAAGATCACCTCCCAAAACAAGATATTGAGATTATTCAAGAAAATAGGTACTTTAGAGAAGTTGAACCAAAGCCTTGGAGCCATTACGATAAACAAACAAGGTGAAGAAAACCAGACTAAAATTACGGATTCAATACTTAAGAAGACAAGACCAAATAGTTTGGGTGTCCGTCAAGTGGCTGACTAGAACCCCATTTCATTGTGATTCAGTCTTGGTACATAAGTGAACGAAACAGACAAGTAACTACTGCTGCACTCTTGCAGGTCAGGAGATAGTGTGAAGAATGGGGTGCTTCAAAACAAGTCCAGAAAGTAGTCGATCCAAGTATCTACCACATAAAAGTACTTTCTGCGCCAATTCACATTAAAGCATAGTGGCGCCATGAAACCCCAAAAGCCAAGACTATAAGAGATGAACACAAGTGAGTAGAAGAACAAAGGTTTGTCGGTAATTTGATCCCCTTCTGCTGCACTTGCATGCTTCTCTTCTGTTTCTCTTGGTTCGTCATCTGCGTACCGGTGACTAGCTTCACATTTTCTCTCTACCTGCTCCCCGCACAGGTTTGCATTGCCCACAAAACTGCTATCCTGGAATGTGGACAGTTGCTGATAAAATGGGATCCTGCCTGACAAATTATTGAAGGCAACATTAAAAGTTGTAAGTGCGGTGATCTGAGAGAGTTCTATAGGTATCTCTCCGGTGAGCCTGTTGTGTGAGAGATCCAGACTTTCCAAGCTATGAAGATTTCCCAGGGACTTGGGAAGGCAACCTGTTAACTGATTATGTGACAGGTTCAAAGAACGGAGTTCCACCAATTCACTGAGCTCCTCTGGAATGGAACCGACCAATCCGTTGGATGAAAAATCAATCCCAGTCATCAGGGTGAGTGGAATACCTTGGTAAGAAAATGCATTGCCCTTGGTTCTAAAATCAATTGGAACCCATGCATTAGTCCGTGACTTAATTCGCCACAACACGTT
Source organism: Aquilaria sinensis (assembly GCA_005392925.1). Lineage (NCBI taxonomy): Eukaryota > Viridiplantae > Streptophyta > Magnoliopsida > Malvales > Thymelaeaceae > Aquilaria > Aquilaria sinensis. The sequence continues at coordinate 37,089 of SMDT01000040.1, read as the reverse complement.
TTTCCTTAGACAAGAAGGAACAGTTCCTGAAAATAGATTATGAGATAAATCTAAGAACTGCAACCTCTGGATCCTGCATAATTGCCTAGAAATTTGCCCTCCAAACTGATTTCCTCCTAAAAGTAGCGCTCCAAGTTCCATGAAGGCCAGCCCTTGATTTGGAATCACTCCGGGAGAGAGGGTTATGTCTCACATCCAACAGCTTCAAAGATTGACTGCTCAACAGGCAAGATGGCAAGTTTCCCTCAAAGCGATTGTGATGGAGAAGCAACCAATTCAGTTGTCTCATATTGCAATCACTTGGAAGTAGCCCACCGCTCAGGCTATTGTTCGATAGATTCAAGTACCACAATGGGGAATTCCGGGTCAGACCACCAGGCACAAGGCCAGAAAAGAGGTTGCGAGACAAGTCCAAATGCTGCAGATTTCCCAGTTCACCGAGCGAAGGGGGGATTTCCCCAGAAAAATGATTGGATGATGCATTGAACAGATACAGCTTCGGAAAAGATACATTGAAATTTGAAGGCAAGATCCCTGTAAGTTCATTGGCGGAGATATCCAACTCAACAAGAGTGAAATTCTTATGTTGGTGATCTTGAGGAAACTGACCAACAAAAGAGTTGCCCCTTAGCCTTAACACAGAAGAAACATTACGAAGCATCCAAGCAGGGAAATTTCCCTGCAGTGAATTCCTGGACAAGTCTACTGTTTGCAAGTAGTATTGGGTTCGAAGGAAGCTCGGGATTATGCGACCAGTCTGATTGTTAAGGTTGCATCCTGCTAGAAACAAATGTTGTACTTGGAAAGAAGCATTCCAAGTTGGATATTCAGATTCAATTGCTAATTCAGGGTTATAAGACAGATCAAGATAGCGAAGGTTGGAATGATTGGCAAAGGTGGCAAGTGGCACAAATCCTTGAAAGAGGTTATGGGAAACATCAATAAGCCCAATTTTGGACAGATTAGCCAAAACTGGGGCAATGGTTCCGGTGAAAAGGTTGTATGAAAGATCAAGAGTTGTGAGAGATTTCAAGTTGCCCCAGCAAGGTTGAATAACATCTTCAATGGAGTTAAATGAAAGCTTCAGTACTTGCAAGTGAACAAGGTCACATAAGGCTGCAGGAAGAACCATGTAACTGAAAATCTGTTGGCTAAAATGGGAAGCACTAAAGCAGAAATAAAGAAAATGGAGCTTGGAACAACTCGGTTATTAAGTGTTAAATACCTCATCATAAATGGTTAAGTCAAGGGATCAATTAAAACCTTCTATTGTGGTAAGGCCTCTCAACCCATTGCCAGTTGGTTTGGGGTTGGATGCTTTGACATTGGTAAAAGATCATTTTCTTACAACACACATACACACACACACACAAAAAAAAAAAAAGACCAAAAGGAAAAAGAAGAAGACAAGAGTCCTACCTTCTGGATTCAGCAGTCTCCCGATATGATTTCCCCTGAGATCCAGCTCTTTCAGTTCCTTGAATTGAGCAAATAAACTCATGTCAGGCAACCATGGCTCCGTGTAACCCAAGGCATCTTCCCTGCTATGGTCGAAGAAAATTCTGGTCACATGAGACCTTGTTAGGTCACAGTCAACCAATTCCCACTGGCAACAGTCATCTATGGATGATTGTGAATCAAGAAGTCCATCTGCATAGCCCAGAGATTCTCTTATCTGTTGAAGGGCATTCCCCTCATCATCTAAGCAGCCTCTACATTGAGCAATGCTACAGCAGATTATCAGAAGCAAATGCAAATATAGCACATTCTCCATGTTCATGTGGACTCTGAAGAAAATTTTAACCTCCTCTAATTTTTGTCACGTTATAACTTTCTTTGCAGATTTCAATGGTGAGACTTTGTGCTAGGTTCTTTGCCCATTGATAAGTTTTAGGTGAAAAACTTAGAGAAACTAAAAGTATAAAGCAAAATATATAAACAGATAAAAGAAAGTGAGGGAAAGAAAAACGAAAGATAAAAATTACTACTGGAAGAAGCTTCTAAAAATCGGAAATTCTCTGGAGCCAGGCTTGAACTAAAAAGAAGAAAAAAGAACTAAGAAAGAAAATGAAGCGGAGAAACATCCATTGATCAACATGAAATCACTACAATAGTCCTAGAACAGCACTGGTGCAAGTTGACCTCTTAAGTCAAGGGGCATGCCTCTACTTGTCAAATAAAAAAAAAAAAGATGAATTACGTATAACCCAAGTCAAGCCAGTTTTCTTCAGTTTTTGCTGCTGACTATTAATAGTAACAAACTTATGAAAATGCAAGGAAATCCCAAGCCAAGTTCATAGTTTCTTTGGATGAATGACCTCGAAATTTCTTGTTCCTCAGCAGCTTATGGTACCTATTCTTTCCCCATATCCTGATCGATAGTTATGTATATGATTTGAAAGTAGCATTCACGGCAAGTAGCCAGAAAGACTTGACTTGAAGTATGTTGGTTTTCCCTGTACCTTCCCGAGCCAAGCATAAAGTTGAACTAGACCAGAATTTCAATCAGCTTGCAGAAAATTAAAAGCAGTCCAGCCATAAAAACTCTAGCGAGAATCTTTAACCTCTTCTGGTGTCACCATGGAAATTCATAATATCACCCCTTGGTGTTTGTTAGTGTTATTCTTATGGCTTAACAGCGAAGCTTGCATAGAAGAGGAAAGAGCTGCTCTTCTAGAAATCAAAAGTTCCATAAATTATCCGGAGGGAACATCTCTCTCAAACTGGTATGGAGAAGATTGTTGCCTCTGGGAGGGGCTTGAATGTAATGTTTCCACCTCTCGTGTCGTCAAGATCTTTCTTCGGTACAGTAGAGATAGCAGCTTGCCTCCCTGGCATTTAAACACAACCTCTTTTTCTCAGTTCAAGGACTTACAATTGCTTGAGCTTCCTGGGAACCAAATCAATGGATTCACTTCACCTCAAGGTAAACACTGCTTAGTCTGCTCATCTTCTTCATTTCTTGAATTTAATAGTAGTTGTTAGAAGACCAAAGTTGCAACCAGGAACTGATTTTTAATGCTTTATACTACACAGTATCAGGCAGTGAAGAAACAACACGCAAACAATTTAATGTTATAGATGCATGCAACTGATTTTAAAACATACTGATGCATGATGCTCCTTATTGGGAGAATCTGCAGGGCTGAGCAATCTGAAGAGTCTTCAAGGTCTCAATCTTCAGGACAATGTTATAGAAGATGGCTCCAATTTGTGTTGGGGAAAGTTGCCTTCTCTCTCCTTACTAGATGTGTCCTATAACAGGCTAAAAGGAAACTTTCCAGAATGCCTTTGTGATAACTTGTTCATGAAGGTGCTCCGTCTGTCTAAGAATGACCTTGGAGGACATATCAGCCCATGCTTCAGTAACCTGACCTTGGTTGAACATGTCGACCTCTCTGATAACCACTTCAGCGGCTCTTTTCCTTCTTCACTTATTCAAAACCTGACAAACATTGAATCATTTATTGTCTCAGAGAATCAGTTTGAAGGGACCATTTCATTTTCTGTGTTTGCCAATTTGTCAAGTCTCAAATACCTTGACATGTCACAGAATAGGTTGAAAGTTAAAACAGATGGCCCAAATCTCTCTCTATCTTTCAAACTAAATGGGCTTAAGTTAAGCGGTTGCAATCTTACCAATATCCCTAGCTTTCTTTCAGCGCAGGACAACTTACAAGTTCTAGATTTATCATACAACTTACTACCATCAGTACCTAGTTGGCTGCTTCACAACGTCACTGAAGAACTATGGATTAGAGGGAACAGTTTGAGTGGTACATTTGCAGGGCTGCTTCACAGCAACAGCTCACAGCTCACTGTACTTGACATCTCCAACAATTCTTTCTATGGGTCATTACCTGTAGATATTGGCTTGGCGCTTCCAATGGTGCACTATCTAGATGTTTCAGAAAATAGTTTCAGTGGCACTCTCCCCCAATCCTTAGGCACAATGAAACAACTTCGGGAACTGAAATTGTTCAGCAACCGCTTCACTGGAAAAATTCCTGACAAATTGACAACTAACATGAGCTTTCTTGAATTGCTGGACTTATCAGAGAACAATCTGAGTGGAGCACTTCCCTGGAATACAAGCCTGCCTAACTTAAGATGTCTAAAGCTGGATAGAAATCACTTTGGTGGGACATTCCCAAATAGCCTTTCTGAGAGTAACAATCTGCTTGTTGTCAGCATTCGAGATAATGCCTTGTCTGGCAAACTCTCATCAGACTTTCCTTGCCTCCCTCAGTTAAGAATACTGCTCCTTGGAGGGAACCGTTTAGAAGGACAAATTCCAAGACAAGTTTGCCAGATGAGACACTTGCGGGCTGTAGACCTTTCAGAAAACAGGCTTTCTGGTGACATCCCTAGGTGTCTCAGTAATGTTTCTTCTTGGATAGAGGAAACATATGATGATAATTTTAACTGGAGATATTCAACCAGGTTAGATTTCCGAATTAAAGGTGAACTATATACAATTCGAAGTCCCTATCTTTCATTTTTAACTGGGATAGATGTATCCTGCAATCAATTCACTGGCGTCATTCCAGCTGAAATCTCCCAAATGAAACACATCAAAGTCCTGAATATGTCTTACAACATTCTTAGAGGCCAAATTCCTGCTTCTTTCGGAGATTTGGTAAATGTGGAATCGTTAGATCTTTCCTACAACAAGCTTACGGGGCAGTTACCACGGGAACTTATAAACCTATCTTTTCTTTCAACTTTTAATGTGTCTTTCAACAATCTGTCTGGCAGCATACCAGCTGAGAATCAATTCTCAACATTTGACAGATACAGCTATCTAGGAAACCCCGGGCTCTGTGGTGGCCCACTGTCAAGAAATTGCAGGGAAGTCGAGGAGGGAGTCAACAACTCATCAAGTTTTAATGCGTCTTTCAACAATCTGTCTGGCAGCATACCAGCTGAGCATCAATTCTCAACATTTGACAGATCCAGCTATCTAGGAAACCCCAGGCTCTGTGGTGGCCCACTGTCAAGAAATTGCAGTGAAGTCGAGGAGGGAGTCAACAACTCATCAAGTTTCTCACCAGATGTGGATGGCACGCCCATGTACGCTCAGCTGCTCTTTTGCTGGTGTGTCCTCTTCATTCTCTGTCCACTAAATCTCCCCTATGTTTAGTTCCATTCCCAGGTCATGTGCTTTGGCGAAACCTCTTTAATTAAGGTCATGCCTGTTCTATCCCAATTCCCCCCCTCGTGCGTAACTGAGCTGTAATTGAACTGCAATAGACTTATGGGATGTGCAAAATTGGCATTAATATTTGCTAGATGGAACAATTTTGCCACTAACATTTTTTTGGAGCAAATTTGTTTCTAATGTTATTTATTGGGAGCAATTTCACAATTACTTATGAGACAATTGTTAAAAAAAAAAGTGAGTTTCAATTCCAGGTCTTCTACAGGATAATTACTGTGTGAGGGCATATTTTACAGTTTCTAAGATCCTGTGATTCTTGAATTTGAAGCTATGAAAACTTATTAAAAGGTAGTAAGATTATAAGGTATGCTTGGGGTAGATTCGTGAGTAAGATATTAAAATTGGTAGAAACAAAAGATCCTAAAGATCCTACTTATTATTTATTTCTACTGGCTTACTTTAAATTTTGGCCCAAATTGCAATTTTAAATAATTGGGCTCTACGAGCTCAAGCCTTGGTTGGCTCACTCACGTAGTCCACACTCACAATTTGATTATTATTCAATTTTTTGTTCTGTTAAGTGTTTTTGGCAAATGGGTCATATATAGATAAAACTAGTTTCAATTATTTTGAGGTAAATGGACTACTAACTAACTGATAATTCGTTCTAATTATAATTATCCTTATTTCCTAACTTTGTTGCTCTTTTTACAAGCAATATATATAAAAGGTACGTAAATGATATCGATGAAATTGTTACCACATTGGCATGAAGATTTAGACAATGAAATGAATATATATTTATTTTTTTTCTATTAACGATGTAGCTATTGATTTAGACAAACAAAATATTATTGAGGAGGTTAATCTACTAGAAGGTGACTATAATTGTAAAGTGAGTAGAGGAGAATAAGAAAATATTTTTGTGGAAGAAGGTAATGATATTGAGACAAATGTTCATTCTTACGTGTCATTCAATATCTTGGATGGATAAATTTTAACTTAATTATGTGCGTATATGAATTTTTTTAGATTTGTTTTAGTTATGTTGATGTATATTCTATTAGGACTTATATTTGTGTGTTTATGAAAGAATCAAAGTAGGAATAATTTTTATGGTGCTATTTGAGTTTTACTTGAATTTTCAATATAATTGATCTTCTATATGAAATATATTATTTAGACAATGAATAGTTGGCTTTAAGCATGATCTAGATATAAGATCCAATCCGATTAAGCTCTCAAAAGATGAAAAACAGACAGAGTCTCGATCTTGATAATCTTGATGCATTCTGTTGCAATCAGCCATTAAGGCACTAAAAGATTTTCCCTTTTTTAAATGCTTCTGAAATTGTCAAATCCCCAATGTTTAATTACAATTTTAGAAACAAAACTAGTTAGAGATCCTCACATTTGTTAATGTTTGTGATAAGTAAGGGGGTTATGGTGGCAAAAATGAATCATTTTTTAATGAGCTATGCATGTATATAGATAATAATTTCTATATATTTTTTTTAAATAACTCTTTTATTCTTCATGAGTTTTGAAATTTTATTCTTGGCGTGCCAGGACTCTTTCATTTCTAATTTTTCATATTTTTATAAAGTTTGAGTACCACTCTTACATAACTTTCTGGTGAGCCTATTGATTATTGATATGATATATACTTTCTCTATTGGCTTATTGGCTTGTTATATGCTCTTTCTTGTGTTCGATAAAGGTTCTAGCTTATGTAAAGGTTTTTCGCTATGTATAGAAATGGTGAATTTAGGTATAGTGAAATAAGATATAGGACAATTGTGAATAAAAGATTGGCCTAAATGCACTGTTGGTCCTCCAATTTTGTTAACTCACACAGGTTGGTCACTTAGCTTTGGCTTAGTATGACTTAGTCCTAAATCTTTGATAAACTATGCAACTTAATCCTCAAATTTTGATAACTATGCAACTTAGTCCTTTGGTTGACAGAAAGCATAGAAGAGGGAGTTGTGTGACCTAAATGGAGTTGTGTGACCATGTCATGGGCATAGTACCAAATCAGAAGTCAGAAAGCATAGTATACCTCCAATTTATGGAGTTGTTCTTAGTACTGGCTTAGAACAAGTTTCAAGTGTTGTAGTTGTCTCTCTCTGCCTTTTGCTCCATATTGCGTTCATGCTATATGGCAATGGCTTTTTTCAATATATGATTCTGTTTAATAAGTTCTGCAAGCGCTCCCTCAAGGCAGCAAGCTCAAGCTAGTTCAATCAAAAGACTGTCAAATCAATTAGTGTGCTCAGTAGATCAAAAATTCCATTGGGGTACTTCTTTATCTTTAAATATCAACTGTATAATGCACATAACCTTTCTTAGTATACGTCTGGGTGAAACCGGCCAGAAATGGAGCTACTTTCTTACACCTTCTGAAGATGGATCATTAACGTGTAACTATTCAGCTGCGCAAGAACAAGAAGTTTAGGGTAAGTTGCCAAAACCTAACCTTCTTACACGTTACAATAGAGACATATGCCTTGTCCTGCAAGAAAAACAAGCATGTTTGCCAAGCATAACACAAGCCAAATAGCATGCTACATCAAGAAGAATATCATTCCTCCGGGTTTCATATCAAGTTAGGCTTGACTGTATGCCTGTATCATGTATTCGTGTTCTACAACAGTGTTTGTACCTACAACTTTTCTAATTGTTGATGCTAATCACTGACAATATTGTCAAGCAGACTCTATGATCAATATGGCTAAAGCAGTCAGTAAAAGCTTAAAAGGTGACATCAGCTAAAATATTGATCCCTAATGACGAAACTTGGCAAGACATACAATGGTAAACATGATCAACAATATTTCTCAAGAAAATGAACACACAACCATATCATAAGCATAGTACCAAATCAAAAGTGAGAAAGCATAGTATACCTCTAATTTATGGAGTTGTTCTTGGTACTGGCTTAGAACAAGTTTCAAGTGCTGCAGTTCTCTCTCTTTGCCCTCTTGCTCCATATTACGCTCATGCTATATGGTAATGGCTTTTTTCAATATCTTATTACTGTTTAAAGCGCTCCTTTAAAGCAGCAAGCTCAAGCTAGTTCAATCAAAAGACCGTCAAATCAATCAGTGCACTCAGTAGGTCGAAAGTTCCATCAGGGTACTCCTTCACCTTTAAATAACAGCCACATAATGAAGATTTAGATTTTTATCTACCTCCGTGGCCAACCTTGACTTTGCAATTATACTTCTTTCAAAGGCCTCTAATATCCTAGCAGTATATGTCGTAGCATCATCAAGGTTGGTTGTAGTCCTCATCTCATTAATAAACAGATCAACCTTATTGGATCCATCAGCTGCACTCCCAGGCTCAAACTTCTTGTTGATGCCACTTGCATCTCTTAAATTCTGCTCCAGCATCTTACTACCTAAATGAGGAAAAACCACAAAAGAAACTGTAAGCCACTACTTAGAGGGACATTAACATGAGCTTTCAAGAGAATATGAAGCGGCAAACCAAAGCAACAACAATCAACTCACATGTAACAGTGTCCTCGGAAGGAATATAATTACAATGTCCTGCATTCGAAAGATCATTGCAATGTGGTTCATCCCTTTATGCAAAATCCGCAGAAAGCGCAGATAAACTCTCCCTTGCATCTTCAACCTTGTATCAATAATTAGGCAAGAGATGAAACAAAAAGGGATGAAGACAGTGCCGGGATGTAGTTGGATAGAAATAAAAGACAAAGTTCATGTCTTTGTAAACAAAGATTGGAGCCATTACCAAAAAGATGAGATTTATTATGTATTGAGCCTTCTTATCTAGCATACCAGACAAAGTGAAGTTTCAGTTTTTTGGGAATAGCATGAATCAGAAAATAGTGCTGAAAAGTTGTTTTATTGTGCTCACGCTACCTCTTAATGCCATTTGGTCTCCTATAAATTTTGTCAGACTTATGGAGGCAGATACTGCTAAGGAAGAAAATTAGCAAATGGTGCATTCTAATTTGAGATAAGAGTTGTATTTAATAGAATGAAATGCTTTATGCAGCTATAATAGGCAAGTAATTTTATGTAATGACCCAACCCTAAATTAATTTATTTATTGTTTTGGGTATTTAGGTTAAGGCCTAAGAAAAGGAAAAAAGGAATAAAAATAAAAAGGAAAAAAAGAGCATGGGTAACAAAAAAAAAAGACAGGAAGTGCAAAAAAGGAAAGAGAAAAAAGAACGACGCGAAAGAGGTTATAAAAAAGGTGAAACAAGAAAAAGTTAGAGGTTTGATATTTCTCTCACTTTCTCATATGGTTATTGCTTTGTATTGAAGAAGTGGAAGAATGAATCATTAATTGATGATCAAATGAAAGCAACTTGTGAATTTTTTTTAATAAAAAAAAGAATTTTGGTATGTCTTTATTAGTTATTTCTAGTGCACAAATTAGTTGTTTTTAAATTTTAAAAAGGGATTTGGTATGATAATTTGATTAAATATGATTTATTTTTTATGATTAAATAAGATAATGAATTATTAGGATTGTTTCGAACGAATTAAAAATAAGTTTGTTGAAGTTTTGGCTTGATACTGGGAAGAATCTTGAGTTGCAGAAGGTGCAAATAGGAGAATCTCGAATTGGGCTAACTACAATTTAGGTCATTGATGCTTAGAGGCAGGTTCATTGACACCATATAGTCTAAAGTGTTACAACTTGGTTACTAGAAGTAGGATGGCGATCCAAAAGCTTTAAGACTTGAAAGCCCAATGCCTTATGGAGCCCATAACCTCTGGAGTAGAAGTACAAATGAGCCGAACCAAGGTCGAACAGGCCAGGCTCGAGTTCGACAAGCTTAATGGCAATTGAAGTAGGCCAGGCTCGTTTCATATTGAAGTAGGCTCGAGCTCGACGAGCTTCATCAACAAGGTTCGAGCTCAGCTCATAGTAGGCTTAGGCTCGATTCGTTAACTCGAGAAGGTTGAAGCTCTTGGTTCATGAGCTTGAATAGTGGAGGTTAGTTCGAGCTCGAAAAACATGGTTGAGCTCGTTGACAAGCTCGAAGTGAATTATGTAATTGCACATGAAAAAAAAAACATAAAGCCTATATGATCAAGGTGCATCCCGTCAAGCACATAACCGACGACATTAATCCGAGTTCAAAATAAGTTATAAACAATAAAAAACAACCAAGCTCATGAAATATTCAACAATAACAAATTATAAAAATTTGTCTCAAATGTTCACTACTTTGCATCTAGACAAACAACAAGAACAAGAGGTCATGAAACGTGCGTCACCAACGTTAACTATTCTTGAAGCCTTAGAGTGAAGCCACAAAATTTGCTAAGAACCATTTCCTTAGAAATTTGCTCCTATTGGTAGCTGCAGTTTCACTCTAAGCTACAAAAATAAACATAGCCATGAATAGCATATTGCCATTTTCCAACAAACAATGTACAGCTCACATGCATGCTAAATCACAAAAGAAACATACCTAACAAAACATATCGCCATATCTTAGATTAGTAAATTGATTATCACCGGTTGCTTTAGTCCCTGAAAAAATTGTAGGAGTTTAAAACATATAAAACAAGCAATTAGTAACTAGAGAAATGCGTGAAATGTATCAACGTCAAGATGAAGCCTTTTCCTTTGCATCCATAGAATATCATTGGGTATACCCAAAAAAATAAATAAATAAATAAGAAATATCATTGAGTGCTAGTTTCATTCTAAGTAGTTTTCAATGATGCATTGGAGGAGCCTAACAACAATATAACCTCTAATCACAGAACTGTACAAAATTTACCAAATTCATTATCGAGAATACTCCTCATCAATTTCAAATTAGAAATAATAGCACATACAGGTACTAATGCAGGCTGCAGGATGTTATATCATAAAGGGTATTCAGTGATGGCTTCAACTCTAGAGAAAAAGATGAATAATTTTTTTGTTCCTAATAATGGCAAAAGTAGAACAACCACAGTTTTAAGCATTTGGATCACTTTTTGTTGCAAGTATTTCTCTATTTAGCAACTGAGACTAGATCAATGATTACAAAATCTAGAAACTTATGGATAATATCTCAACAAAATATTAAACAACTCTTTTACCAGTTGATCACCTATTTTCAACTCATCCATTTTTTTATAGTTTTGGAAAATTTTAAACCCTGCATTTCTAACTCTGGCCATTGGCAATAGCAAGCACATCAGCTACGCATTGTATTTCAACTCAATATGGACTAGCAGTTATACAAAATCAACTAATTTGAGAAAAATACTTATTGTAGCAATGTGTTTTTTAAGAGTCGCTATCAATCGGTTTCACCTAGGTCGATTGGATACCTATTATGGTTTGCAAGACATTTTGAGATCATGAGTCGGTTACATTAAAATAACTTTATTATAGTGCCCGGAAATTGGTACCATGGGGGTTTAATTCTATCCTTTTCTAATTCTTTATTTCTTAACCTAATTGTCGACAAAGATAATTTTTATTTGATTTAATTCCAAACCCTGCATGCTATCAGACCAATCAGATGTGGAATCATAGATATCTTAGAAATCTCGGGACTTTACCAAATCCACCAAGAATTTGAAAAGAGCACTTTGTTTAAACAATGAATCTTATCAGACCAATCGGATTCAAATAAATAATTTGTCTCTGGATTTTATCAAATTACCAAAAATGGATTCTTGAAAAATTTATTAAGTATTTAGAAGTTGCTTAACCAACAATTTTTGTGCATTACTAACCTTTAGTAACATTATGAGAATTAAAATCAACTATTCTAAAATTAAAAATAAAGAGACAAACTGAGTTAATATCCTACATTGGAGCCCTGTACAAATTTAATGGCTAAGTCTAATGCATAGTCAAACGAACTAATAAATAAGAAGAACAATAAAAAAACAAACAATGAAAAACTTGTTGTTAATGGCCTATCTGCAAAAAGAGAAACATGTTAGTGACTTAAATTTAATCAATTAAATAAAAGGTCAGAGAACTGAAGAGGAGTTTTACCCAGAAAGTTGTTTGACTGGGTGAGATCGAATCTAGGTCGGGTACGGGTCGGATCGTGGGTCGTGATCCGGATCTCCTCTCGTTTCTCCTCCCTCCGGTGATGTCTAGGCAAACAGCAGGTGGTGCCCTGGAGCTCGGACGGCGGCGACCCTGGGTGGCAACCTCCGGCGGGCTGATGGCGAGGACCGGAAGAGGACGATGCCGGTGGGGCTTGGAGCGAACGGGTGAGGGAAGCTTTCGGAGACGGGGGCGGCTAGTGCGGCTGCACGGCGTGGAAGGCAACGACGAGGGTAGGCTGGAGGGTGGGGGTAGCGGCGGCGGAGCTGGGAAGCTGAAACGTCAGCGGGAGGCGAAGCGTCGGGGAGGAAGTCGAAGTGTCGGGCAGCAGAGGGGGGGTAACCAGGGACGGCGGCGGCTTGGCAAAAGTTTTAGGGTTTCTGGGAAGAAGGGAAAGAGGCAGAGACTGAAAGCTGCAGTTTTCCCTTTTTTTTTACTAAGCTTCGGGTTTCAAATTTTGCCCCCCTTTTCATCAATTAATGGCCCATGCTTATACTAAGAGTGGGTTGGCTAGATTAGCTAGGTTTTATAGAGTTTAAACTTGATCCAAATTCAATTTGAGGAGATTAGGATATAATCTGGTAAAATATCAGTTTCAGTCCAAAAAAACTCTCAAGATGCTGATCTTACCCTCAATTATGTGAGAATTTCAATTTGACCCAAAACTTTAAGGATTTGTCAGTTGAGCCCAAAACTACCTAAAATAATCAGATTTTCCCAGAATTTCCTAAAATCGCCAGATTTAGCTTAAACTCTCTAAAATTTTCAAATTTGCCCCAAACCTTTCAATTTTAGCTAGAACTTTCTAAGAAACCTCAACTTCCACCCAAACTTCTCCTTGTTTGCCTAAATTGACCCTGTAAAACCTTTAGGACTCCAAATTAGTACCTAAACTAAATTAATTCCTATTTCTACCCTAGATGAACACTTTAAACTCTTAAAATCAATAACACCTAAAAAGACCAAATTGCCCCTACAAAACCAAAATGTTCCTAAACTAATTTTTCTAACCTATAACTAAAACAGAAGTTAATACCCGGACAAAAATTGGGTGTCAACACATATAATAAACTGATCACTCATTAGTTCTAGAACCAGATTATGTTTCATACATTTTATGCATTTCTCCGGTTACAAATGCACCCAATTATGTAGAAATAGCACCCTATTATATAGAAACTAAAACCAGAGAAACTAAAATCAATCAAGCAAAACACATTTACTAACTCTATTGTACGAAATCATCACAATTTCAACATAAAATCATCAAAATTTCAGAAGAAAAACACGTATACTAACCAAGAACCGTAATAATCAGCGCTAGTGTTGACCTGTTGGATGGTGGGGCTGACGGCGCGACGACAACACGATGGAGAAAAGGATTGATGGTGCGACAGACGGACAATGGAGAGAAGGCTTGACGACTGGCCAACTAACAGTGCGATGGCGAGAAGACGTGACATCGATAGGGCTAGAAGGGCGCGAGACGGTGACAGCTGATGGACACAGCAATCAACGGTGGGGCAGCGACAAGACGGCGAGGCGGTAGACGATGGAAAGAAAACGGCAAAGGTGAGTCGCGAGGGTGAAGGAGGGTGTATGACAGGGTGAGACGTGAGAGTTTGAGCTTTGAGGCAGGGGCAGGTCATGGAGGTCTCCAAGTCGGGTCCATAATCCATATACGTTAATTAGAATTTTAGGATATATGTTTTAATTTATAAAATAAATTATATTACATAAATATTATACTAGGCTCGTTAAGCTAGATAAGAGTTCAAGCCGAACATATTTGGGTTTGAGGTTAATTCATTAAGGGTTCAAACCTAAAATATGGCTCGAGTTCCAGCTCGAGCTCGAATTATTTGATAAGGCTCGATTCATTTTACACTCCTACTCTGGAGAAGAGGCTCTGGAGAACCCTCTTCTCTAATAGATATTGTACAAGAAGAGTTTTTCAAGATGAAATGCTACTCACATAAACTCTTCTTATGCAATATCTATCAGAGAAAAGTGTTCTCCAACAAACTCTTGATAGAGACGAAAACAATTAAGAGGAAGGATAATCGGATTAATTACAATATTAGTCTTTGCTGCTTTTAACACTACTTTAGTGAATTCTTAGGCTCCAAAAGTGTTCATTTGGGCCACTATCAACTAGTGATTTTGGATAATTCTTTAAATTTATTATATTTTGGCATAAACTTTTATATTATTATTTTAGGTAACTAAACAATTATTTTAGGATTTGGAAAGTTGCATTTTAAGGTAAGTGGCTACTACTGTTTCTAAAAATTAAATTGTTTTGATATTATGTGTGTGTGTATGTGTGTGTATGTGTGTTGTTTCTTTAAAGTACTAAGTTTTCCAACTCAGTAATTTTTCAATATTTCAATTTAAAGCTATTTTGCATTACATTAACTTTTAATTAGAATAAGAGTTTTCAAATACATGTTTTATTCTGAAATTATTTTTCAAGTATTTTATTAATTTACTTATTTATCCACTTATTCTAATTTTATCTTATTCATGCAATATTGTGTTTGATTAAATAAGTTGGGATCAGGTATGTTTTGGTTGTCGTATTTTGTACTGAAATTTTATAACAACTAGTTTACATACCCGGTGTTGCATCGGGATTCTTATTTTTTTAGTTCTCGAAAATAATAATTATTCGAATCAAACTATAGAAAAAAATGAAAAATATATATATATATTCAATTCCTAGTATGGATTTAAACTATCAATATATAAAAGTGTATGTAATAGGAACTACAATTTCTAAACTATTGATACAATTTCGGCCTATTTGACTTAAGATGTTCAAAGAGTGCGCAAAATAGGCAAAGGGTGATTCTAAGAAATAATAAAGCTCAAATTTCTCATGTTTGAACAAACAACCAAGAAGACAGAAAACAAAAAGTAATTAATTTTAGGGAGTAATAACAGTTTTCAACTTTTAATCTGTACGTGGACATATATGAGCTTAAAAATTTTTAATTGCTTCTTTGATTTAATAAATTAATAAAATTAGAAGATTACTATATACACTATAAATGCATATAACCAAAGAAATTAATTAAACATCTAATATAATAATAAAAAATGTAAAAATTGGGTACAAAAAATGTAAAAATCTAGTTCTTTTATTATGCACCTATGTCTAATTAGACATAGTAACCCATCACTTAATCTTCTATATATAAGGCATAAATCATTAAAAAAATTGACAAAAATACCTTTAGTTAAAATATTTTTGTCCACAAAAAAACCCTAGCTTGCTGCTGCTGTCTCCTCCCGTGCCAGTGCTGCTGCTGAACTGTCATACATCATGATCTCGTAGTATACATCATATGTCATGTTCAAAAAAATGAAAAGTGTTTGAATGGATGACGAAAAATGTCTAAAAAAAATATTTAGAAGTGTCTAACCAATACGTACATAATTTACTCTTTTTAAAAATAACTAATTAAAATAATAAAAAAATGTCTGAATGAATGTGTAAAAGTGTCTAAAGAAATATTTAGAAGTGTTTGACCAATACGTAGACAATTTATTCTTTTCAAAAATAATTAATTGAAACAATAAAAAGTGTCTAATAAAATGTGTAAAAGTGTCTAAAAAAAATAATAAAATGTCTAAAGCGTGTCTAAAAAAAAGGGACAAAATGTCAATTTACTCCCAGCGTTGCCTCTGCTCCAATTGCTCTGATCCTGGCTCATCGCATAGTCGCCATGGCGTTGTCGTCATCGAGTCGTTGGATATCAGGCTCGTTGCATCGTTGGTGCATTCATGTCGCTCAATCGAATTGCATCTTCGTCTTCGTCTTCAGGAGATCGCAAAAGTTTCATTTTCTCCCGCCATCGCTGGTGCCTCCAATGTCTGCCATCACCCTACAGAAGCCGCCAGATCTAAGTATTTGTTGCTATGGAGGAGCCGAAGGAAGGGAATCGACTGTGATCTAAGAATCGGAGGCGGCACTGATCCGAGGCGAGGCGAAGAGAGGCAAAGCCAGGCGTGACGAGAGGCAGAGAACAGGGATCCGATCGGACGATCGGTGAAGCGAATCGACGATTTGAGGAGGCGAGTCTTAGGCGAGTGTGGAGAGGAAGCGACGAGGCGAAACGGCGAGGTGTGGGGCGAGGCAAAGCCAGGCACGACGCAAGGTGGCGCTGATCCGAGGCGAGGCGAGGCGAATAGAGGCGAAGCCAGGCGCGATTTGATTTGGAGCAGAGAACGCGGCGACGCAATTCGATCGGAGCTGAAGAGGCGGCAACGTGATTCTATCGGAGCGGGATTGGAGATTCCGCTGAAAAAGGCCACGACAATGTGATTCAATCGCCGGCAATCTGTTTGGAATGAAGAGCGGCGGTGGTCGGCGGGGATGAGAACGAGAAAACGGGTTAAGGAAGAAAATTTTGGGGGTAAAATAGTAAAATCATCCCTATGTCTAATTAGACATATATGCATGATATCCACAGTAGTAAAAATCGGCTCCCATTCTCCCACTTAATTGAAATTTTCTTTAATAGAATCCTTTGCTGATGTGTCACTTACTTTTTCCTTCCTACATCCGCGCATTTTAGGTGGGTATCTTATACTTAATTAACTCCCAATCAACAACAATGATACCTCCCCACTTCTTAACTGTCCCCTTTCAATTTCTGATAAATGTTGACTTTGATTTTCGTCTCTTGCAGAAATCCATATTACATTAAAAAAAAAGGGTCTGATTAATATCAGTAAAATCAATAATTTGTCAGAATCTATAGTAATGAATCATCAACAATTAATACAACTAATCATAAAAGAAAAACAAAGTATATAATTGGGCAAATCATCATGTTAACCGTGTCTTATAAATCAAAGGACTGGAGTGGAGTTAGCGCAGGGCTCGTGTATTGCTTTCCGCATTAATTGTATATGTTTCCTACTTAAACTCTGACTCATATTTAATCATATTTAGTTCAGTTTTAAAGTATTCCAACACTTTCTCTGATTTTGAAAGCCATCCTTTTTAGTTCAAAGATTTCTTTTTGAGTTGAATTCTACATGAATTAAAATAGTAATTTTTTATTTCTTTTATGTTTTAAATTTATCACATCAAAAAAATTTTATTATCAAAATTCATTTATAGATAATTGTTGGTATAATTTATCACTTGATTATTAGTAACTAAAAAATTAAGATTATATATTTTTAAGGTTATATTTTGATTGAAACTATTTTCTAAAAAGTTATCATATTTAAAAATTCATATCATAGTCATCAAAATTGTTGAATTCTAAAAATTAAATATTTCCTTTTTAATTACCTTTTAAATATTACCTTTTATTAACCAAAGTAAAGATTATACCCTTGTAAAGGTTATCATAATTAGGGCTTTGAAAAGTCTTAACAATAAACACGAATTAGGGCTATTAATTTATCAAATTTAAAAAGTAAAATTTTTTGGATTTAAATTGCCTTTCATTCAAAAAAAGAAATATCATTTTGTTTTTAAGATAATCATAATTCAGACTTTTAGAAGTCTTACCTATCAACATGGATTAGAACTTTTTAATTATCAAATTTAAAAAGAAGTTCCACGTTGTCCCAAGTGGAAGACTTAGGTTTGAGTAGTATCAAACTTTAAACTACAAAATATTTAGAAGTGGTCAATTTTTAATCGAACTCTTCCAAGATTTCATGTAGACACTTTATCACTAACTTTACTATAAGTTCTACTAACCCTTACAACTCTTGTACCTATAAAGATTTTCACTAAAAAAATAATTTAAAAATAAAATGATCAAATTTAAATTATTTTTTATTCTAGAAAGGTAATATTATATCTTCTTGAAAATTATCCTAATTATGACTTTTAAAATTCTTTGTTTTCAACACAAATTAAATGCACGAGTTCAAAAAGTAATATTCTAAAACTTGTTTAGATACTTAGTCCATTATCTTTTGAATTCGATTCTAAATCTAAAATGTTCAAATAATGTTATCTTCATAAAAAATAAACATTTTTATCATATAAACTTTCAAGATTAAGTTTAAAGTTAATAATGCCTAGAAATTTTTAATTATTTACACTTAATTTATAATACAGCATAGCTATCGGAATTATTAAATCTTAAAAAGTAAAGATTATTTTTTAGATTACCTTGTAAGGATCATTTTTATTTTAAAAAGTAGAGAGAATACCATAATTCGGACTTTTAAAAGACTTTCAACACAATTTAGGCCTTCTAAAAGACATATGTTCCAACGTGCCAACACGAGATCTATGGGCTTGAGAAAGTTAGGAAAATGGTGTAATTGTGTGTGTGTGTTTGAGCTTGTGTTTATGCGGTTCATATAGATTGTCCGGTTAAAAATATATGAAAGCAAATGTAAAATTTGGCTTTTTAAATTTAATCTTCATAATTCTATAAAAATATTATTATTGGGAGTTTTGAAAGTGTTGAAATTCTGGGATCAATAAAAATTTTTAAAGTTGAAATTATCGGCTATAATAAAATTTTTTTACATGTCTGTTAGTTTGTTATGTTTAAGACCTGAAAATTTGGATTTTTAAAAATTAGCATTGGAGGTGAAAGGCCGAGCAAGAGCGATATTTGAAATACAGATCTTAATATAACATTCTGTTATAAGTGTGGCTCAAGAAAAGGGGACAAGCAAAGGCTATAAAACAATAATAATAACAAAAAGAAAAACAAAGGTAAATGAAATTCCACATCTTATTCTGGCTTACTGAGGGCTTTCTAAGCTTCCTATGCTTCTAACATAGCTACAGTACAGTAGTACTCTCAAAGAACTTACACAAAGCATAAATGACAGAGGAGGACCCCAATTCTTCTTCCCAAATTCCCCAGTATGCTTCCATCCCTCAGTTAAATTTAGTATTCGCATTTTTTAAGAACAAATGAAGAGAAAATTAATTGATCAGTGAAAAACCTCTTCCTTCTTGTCGAGCTTAGCAGGTTGTTGTTTCTCTGCTGGTTCGGCCTTCTTGTCTTCCTTTACAGGAGGTTAGATTTATATGGCCAATGGAGAGATGAGAGAAATAAAAGAGACTGGAGAAATAAAATTAGTATCGGAAATAAAATTGGCTGATGGAGATGTTGTGCGGAATGCTTTATCACTTAATATTTAATAAAATTGGTATTAGATAATGTTATATTCAAATTATCGTGTCAGATAGTATCCATAAATTAATATAAATTAAATCTTGTTTTTATCTATTTAAATTTATAATTTAGATATAAGTTAAATATTGAAGCTTTGACTACTACATGTCACTGTCATATTACATTAGAGGGTCAAGGGTATATTCAATAAATCATGTATAAAAGTTTACTATTAACTTACTAAAAAGGAAAAGTTTGTCACATGTCAATTCCACAATCACTCTTATTAAGGAAAAGACAAAATCACCCTTAGATATATCCTGTTTTATATATATATATATATATTGTAATGCTCTAAATTTCTATTTCAACTCTATTTTTGTAGGTGTGGGTTCTGTATCCGTACCATTAGGAAAGGTGTGTTTTGAACCCTCCACATAAGATATTCTGTTCTATTCTGTTCTATAGTGCACTGTTTTGAGAACTAGTCCTTCTAGGCGTTCGATTGTTGGTGATTCTTATATAATTCTGGACACACTACAACGGTTTAAGTGTAGTTACAATAATCACCCCCACTCACTCTGCTCTAAATTTCTATTCTTTCATTTTGCTCTGAACTGCTTTGTTTTAATTAATAATTTTTATTTACAAATATTATTTGTCTTGTTCTCAAAATTGCTATCACATTGATTATGTTCTGAGTCTATGAATAATTTCTGTTGAAGTTTATCTTATTATTTTATGAGAATTATTTCTGCTTGATCCCTATATATTTTGTATATTATATTTCTATTTTCAAAATACGTCATTTGCTAGGCATTCATGCTTACACCGTTTTCACATTCAAGTTAGCTAGCTGGAGTAACTGCAAGACCAGTTGAAGTTCAAGATAATTAAAAGTATTTTGTTAATACTATTATTAGAAATTTATTTATGTTTAAAAAATTCTTTGGATTTTGTTTCATTCCTTAGAGCTTTGATATTTACTGATTATGACCCGATTTCAAGGACTATAGTTGCTATGTTACTTATTCCCAAAAGTTGAATTTTGTAAGTTTATAATTATTTGGAATATGTAGCCTCACATGCTTAGGGAAAATTTATTTTCTTGAGTATGTGGCGTGTCATTATTTCAAGATTCCTATTGTGGGTTTTGGCGCGTGACATTTTTGTGTTTGAAATTTCCCAACAATCGATTGTATCTATTGAGAAGGATAGCTTGGAAAGAAGTTAAACATGTTTATTGTTCCATAAGAACTTGTTGCAACTGACAAGTTTTGAGTTACATCAAGAAGTTAAGATTTCGGCTTGCCTGGTTGGAAGCAAAATAGAGTACGATGGAGAGGGACCATTAGATGTTATCAGGCGGAGCAGATGAGTAAACCAGCCTCCTGGGATTGAAGATATATAATTCTTAGCGAGTTCCCTGCTAACAGCTGTTTAAAAGTGTGGCCTGATCAAGTTTTAACTTTCAACAATAGAGGATATTGTATTCTCTTTAGCTTCTACTGAATAGCTTTTTGGAGGAGGCAATGCATATCATAATATTCTGAGATTTGGATGACATTGAGCTTTAATGAGTGTTTGATGATCAAGTCACTAGTGTTCTTTTTCATTATAATTGCAGCAAAGGTTGTGACAGATCGTGCTCATGGATACTCTAAGGGCTCTGGATTTGTGAGGTATGCCACCTTGGAAGATGCAAATAAAGGAATTGAAGGGATGGATGGAAAGGTTTGCTACTGCCTATCTCATTGCCTTGTATTTTGATTTCAAGTATAATTATTTCAGGGATTTCTTTATCTGAGATGTGTGAACATATTGTTGCATTGACGTGCCTTTTTCTGGTGAAAGTTACATGTTAGTTAAATATTGATCATGCCACCTCCCTCAATCTGCCCCTTTAAGCATCTAAGGAAAACACTGCAAAGTTTGTTAGCTTTCTTTCAGAAAGTCAGAACTATTATCGCTAATGATAAATTCATAACCCTCCCAGAAGTGTGTGAGTTCATCTTTTTAACTGAAAATATGTGAATGAGGAAATACAATTAGTTGTTAGTGAAGTTGATGCCTTATTGAGAAAATTCTATTCAAGATTGCTGCAAATATCTTGACACCTTTTATTCCTAGACTTGTATATTCATTCTGAGGTGAGTAACATTTACAAGCTTGTTTGTTTTAGTGTTCCTCTGATGATTAATTAATGAATAACTGTGTACAATTAATGTAGCAAAAATTTGCTTGTTGTGACTTGCATCCTTTAGCCTTCATATTTGTTAATCATTAATGTTCTTTCTTGTGATGGATGCAGTTCCTCGATGGCTGGGTTATCTTTGCTGAATATGCGCGACCAAGAGATGCTCCAGTTCCAGGCTCAGGTCCAGGGCAATCTGTTCCGCGCACCAGTTACTGATTCAATAATTTGTACGTGTAGCATTATTTATCGCATGCTCGGAATGGGAAAAGTATTTGATCGATTTATGTATCTTGTTAACTATGATTAGGAACAGAAAGAGATACGGTTGAGCAGACCTCCGCTCACTTGTAAACTTCATACCTTCATTTCAACTTAAATCACAGTCTTCGGTTTTGATGCTCGAGTCTTGTATTGAAATACTTTCATCTGATAAGGTTGGTCGGTTGGTTTTTTATTGAAGGGAGAGTACTTTTCTGCTCAGGCCAGCTCGCTAGGAGGAGAACTATTTTCTATATCCTTGATACTCGTAATGCACACAAGATTCTGGAACTTTCCAACCTTGAGGAACTGGCATTTTTTTTTGTTCTGTTTTTCCCTTTTTTTCTTTTTTGGATAGCCAAATTTTCTGTCTTGATTTTCTACGCAAAAAGGGCAAGAATGTTGCAACTAATATTTGAATCGGTGATAAATTGCCCCCTATGTTTCTTTTACAGGATATACGCCACTATGAAAAGCTGCTGCCCCATTAGAAGTCTATGGAACAATAACCAACAAGCTAGTAAAGTTTGCACTCTGATCAAATTAGATCACTGAATAAAATAGGTTTCGTACTGAAGCAAACAATTAGTCTGTGTTAATTACTAGAGTAGAGGGGTTAATAAAATGGACAAAACCTGTGATAACTAAAGTCCCCCAACTATTAAAACAAAAATTAAGCCCTTTTTATCTTTGAGAAGTGGGCCACTTGACCTTTTTTTTTGTCTAAAAATTATTGAGAATTGTTAAATTGATAAGATATATGGAATAATAATTCCTTAACATGGTGAACACTTTTGGCCCATGCCCATGGGCGGAAGTAGAGGTGGGAACCGGGTCGGACCGGCCCGGGCCCGGCCGGTCCTGGGCCTGGTTCCTGAGGACCGGGCTCGGCCCGGTTGTAGGCGGGGCGGTTCCGAGGCGGGGCGGTCCCGGGGCGGGGCGGGTTTCATTTTTTTTTTGTTAATATATATATATATATATATATAAATAGAACAATTATTAATTATATAAGTCATAAATATTTTTAAGAAAAAACACCACCTCCGGTGTAAGTTTTATTAAGTTAAAAAGCCAAACGGCACTTACAAATAATCGGAACGTGCCTTACATTTTGAAATGGAAAAAACGTTCCGGAAATGATAAATAATAGAAACCTATGATCTGTGCTGAACAGCATAATCAGATCAAATACAAACTACATGTATGATTGAAAAAAAAAAAATTCAACTCTCGGTATCGGATATTACCTCATCATCCGAACTCTTTTGGTCTTGCTGCCGGAGTGCTGCGAGGCCCCAATCTCGGTTGCACACGCATACTTCTACCGCATCGGGTGTCAATCTTGACCATTTTTCTGTTATCACCCGTTTTCCGGCACTAAACGCTGCCTCGGATGAGACGGTCGATACTGGAACGGCAAGAATCTCTTGTGCGATTATCGACAAGATCGGAAATCTTGATCTCTTTTGTTTCCACCACTCCAAGATGTCGAGGTCGCTTGTCTCGAACGATGTGTTGAGATAGTCATCGACCTCAGCTAATCCCGATGTCATCGGTCGGGGTCGTTTGAGCATTTGGAGCGCCGGGTTGAATCTTGAGGAAGATTGATCTCCTTGGAGGCTCGGTTTGAGGAGCTTCGGATCTTACCTTATCCGAATGCCGCTCACAATATAACTTGTATAAAGAATGCAAGTACTCGGAAGCAGAAGCAGACATAGCCAAAACATTTATATGAGACATTTCTAAATAAGTATGAAAAATTCCTTCAAGCAGTGTTGTTGTGCCCGTTAATTTTACATACGGGTCAAGTAAAGAAGCGACTAAAAAGATAGGTGGAATGTTTGAGAAATATTGAAGCCACTTAGCCCGCATGGCTTCAACAGTCGGTTTTAACAACTCATCAATTTTAAATTGATGTAAAGCATATGTGATGTTCACTAAATGAAACAAAACTTGATGACTTGTTGGGTAGTAAACACCAGAGAAAAATTCAGTTGCCTCGTAAAAAAACTTAAGCAATTCACCGGTTTTGGAACATTTCTCCCAAATTTCAGTCGTAAGAAATTCAGAACCCATTTTTAAATTCATGAAATGTGACAACAAATTTGCATACGGTAATGCATCTTGCAACATAAAAAATGTGGAGTTCCAGCGGGTTGGGCAATCCAATTTAAACCGTTTCCAAGAAAATGGTTTTTGATTTTCAATACAAAAGCTTTTAAATTCACGAAAAATAGCAGGTCTGGACATCAAATATTTTAATGAGTTTCGAATAGGCAAAATCTCATTTTGGAGAACTTCTAAACCCTTTTGCACACAAATGTTCAAAATATGGCACATGCATCTAACGTGAAAAAATGCACCGTTGAGCGGTGGTTTTAAGTTTTGACTCAAAAGGCGAGCGGCAACATCATTATTTGAAGCATTATCAAATGAAATGCACAGAACTTTATCAGTACAAAAATAATCACGTAAAGTTTCTAAGATACAATTAAATATTTGAAAACCAGTATGATCTGTTTCAATAACCTTAAATGACAAAATTCGTTTTTGCATTATCCAATCAGAATCAATCCAATGAGAAGTAACACAATAGAATGATTGACCTATAGGTGATGTCCACATATCAGAAGTAAATGCCACACAATGATCAAGAGCAGAAAAATATGCTTGCAAATCTGATTTTCCGGCTTCAAATTGTCTAAAGCTTTCTTTCCTAGCAGTTTTCCTAGATACTTTTCTAAATGCAGGATTTAATTGTGATTTTATCCAAGATTCTAGGTGGACATCTTCAGCTTGTGAAAAAGGTTTTTCGGTAAGCATCATCCAATTTACCATACCTTCTCTACAAGATTGTTGGTTAAAACGAAATATACCTGGTCCGCCGGCGCCGGTTGTAGACCCAAGTTGTGTTTGTCCTCCAGAACTAGTCCCGGTACTAGGGAGGACGTTAGCATGTTGATTTTCAATATGCCGCTTCAGCGTTCCAGTGCCGGAATTCTTTCTATGCACAAATTTTTTCCCGCAATGTTTGCATTTTCCGTACCTCGACTCCCCTTCGTTTATGAGCTCATAATGCTCCCAAACCCAAGCAGTTAGTCTCGTGGATTTACCTTGTGCTTGAGTTCCCTCCACGCCGGGTTCATGACTTGTAGGCGTCGGTTCTGTTGACGGATTCCCGGACGCCATCGCATCCAACTCTTCCACTTCATCATCGGATAATTGATCGTCGAGACCCAAATCGTAATTCGTCATATCGATTCCGGCATCATCGTCGTGAAACTCTTGAATTGAAATGCCTTTATCGGCGGGCCGAGATCGGCGACGGAACAAGGCTCGGAGGCCGGTGTTGCGGGAAGATGAACTATCTGTTGACTTGCCCTTTCCTTTTGAAGCCATGCCTCACGTACTAATAGTAGTGATTAATGCAAAATCAAGAGAGGATTATGAAGATATTAGGGAGAGATTAGTAAGAAATTTGGAAGAGATTAAGAAAATAAGGAGAATGGTTGAGAGAATATAGTAGATGAAGAAGAGAGATTGAGTGATTGTGTGAGGATTGAGTGAAAATGGCATTGGTATTTATAGGGGGAGGGGAAAAATTAGTTTGACCAAAAAGTCCTTGAAATTTAGTTGTTGGGAGGGGCAAAAATGAAATTTTGGGGGCTGAAATGGAGCAGAAAGCTGTTGGAGGGCCTGCTGTGTAATTAGCCCTTTTTTTAAAAAAAATTTTTTGCAGGTTAACGTTATACAGCAGGGAGCCGTTGCGGCGGCGGGCCGGGGCAGGCGGGGCGGGGCCCACGGTCCGGTCCGGGGGCGGGTCGGTCCGGGGCGGGGATGGTTCCGGGTTCGGTCTGGTCCGGGCCGGTCTTTTTTGCGTCTCCTCCTCCTATTGGGCCCATACTCGGCCCATAATATTGCGGGCTTCTCACGGGGCGGTCTGGGGCGGGTTTGACCGGTCGGGGGGGTTGACTGGCGGTCCGGTCCCGGTTCGGTCCGGGCCAACCCGGCCCACCTCCCACCTCTAGGCGGAAGTCACATACATTCCATCTTGATGTATTTTTCGTATATGTTTATTTTTGTTTCCGAGCTTAAGTTTTATAGTCAACGAAGATCACCTCCCAAAACAAGATATTGAGATTATTCAAGAAAATAGGTACTTTAGAGAAGTTGAACCAAAGCCTTGGAGCCATTACGATAAACAAACAAGGTGAAGAAAACCAGACTAAAATTACGGATTCAATACTTAAGAAGACAAGACCAAATAGTTTGGGTGTCCGTCAAGTGGCTGACTAGAACCCATTTCATTGTGATTCTGTCTTGGTACATAAGTGAACGAAACAGACAAGTAACTACTGCTGCACTCTTGCAGGTCAGGAGATAGTGTGAAGAATGGGGTGCTTCAAAACAAGTCCAGAAAGTAGTCGATCCAAGTATCTACCACATAAAAGTACTTTCTGCGCCAATTCACATTAAAGCATAGTGGCGCCATGAAACCCCAAAAGCCAAGACTATAAGAGATGAACACAAGTCAGTAGAAGAACAAAGGTTTGTCGGTAATTTGATCCCCTTCTGCTTCACTTGCATGCTTTTCTTCTGTTTCTCTTGGTTCGTCATCTGCATACCGGTGACTAGCTTCACATTTTTTCTCTACCTGCTCCCCGCACAGGTCTGCATTGCCCACAAAACTGCTATACTGGAATGTGGACAGTTGCTGATAAAATGGGATCCTGCCTGACAAATTATTGAAGTCAACATTAAAAGTCGCAAGTGTGGTGATCTGAGCGAGTTCTATAGGTATCTCTCCAGTGAGCCTGTTGTGTGAGAGATCCAGACTTTCCAAGCTATGAAGATTTCCCAGGGACTTGGGAAGGCAACCTGTTAACTGATTATGTGACAGGTTCAAAGAATGGAGTTCCACCAATTCACTGAGCTCCTCTGGAATGGAACCGACCAATCCGTTGGATGAAAAATCAATCCCAGTCATCAGAGTGAGTGGAATACCTTGGTAAGAAAATGCATTGCCCTTGGTGCTAAAATCAATTGGAACCCATGCGTTAGTCCGTGACTTAATTCGCCACAACACGTTTTTCCTTAGACAAGAAGGAACAGTTCCTGAAAATAGATTATGAGAAAAATCTAAGAACTGCAACCTCTGGATCCTGCATAATTGCCTAGAAATTTGCCCTCCAAACTGATTTCCTCCTAAAAGTAGCGCTCCAAGTTCCATGAAGGCCAGCCTTTGATTTGGAATCACTCCGGAGAGAAGGTTATGTCTCACATCCAACAGCTTCAAAGATTGACTGCTCAACAGGCAAGATGGCAAGTTTCCCTCAAAGCGATTGTGATGGAGAAGCAACCAATTCAGTTGTCTCATATTGCAATCACTTGGAAGTAGCCCACCGCTCAGGCTATTGTTCGATAGATTCAAGTACCACAATGGGGAATTCCGGGTCAGACCACCAGGCACAAGGCCAGAAAAGAGGTTGCGAGACAAGTCCAAATGCTGCAGATTTCCCAGTTCACCGAGCGAAGGGGGGATTTCGCCAGAAAAATGATTGGATGATGCATTGAACCGATACAGCTTCGGAAAAGATACATTGAAATTTGAAGGCAAGATCCCAGTAAGTTCATTGGCTGAGATATCCAACTCAACAAGAGTGAAATTCTTATGTTGGTGATCTTGAGGAAACTGACCAACAAAAGAGTTGCCCCTTAGCCTTAAAACAGAAGAAACATTACGAAGCATCCAAGCAGGGAAATTTCCCTGCAGTGAATTCCTGGACAAGTCTACTGTTTGCAAGTAGTATTGGGTTCGAAGGAAGCTCGGGATTATGCGACCAGTCTGATTGTTAAGGTTGCATCCTGCTAGAAACAAATGTTGTACTTGGAAAGAAGCATTCCAAGTTGGATATTCAGATTCAATTGCTAATTCAGGGTTATAAGACAGATCAAGATAGCGAAGGTTGGAATGATTGGCAAAGGTGGCAAGTGGCACAAATCCTTGAAAGAGGTTATGGGAAACATCAATAAGCCCAATTTTGGACAGATTAGCCAAAACTGGGGCAATGGTTCCGGTGAAAAGGTTGTATGAA
Organism: Aquilaria sinensis; assembly: GCA_005392925.1. Lineage (NCBI taxonomy): Eukaryota > Viridiplantae > Streptophyta > Magnoliopsida > Malvales > Thymelaeaceae > Aquilaria > Aquilaria sinensis. Next base: position 9,204 of record SMDT01000040.1, on the reverse strand, counting down.
AGATCAAGAGTTGTGAGAGATTTCAAGTTGCCCCAGCAAGGTTGAATAACATCTTCAATGGAGTTAAATGAAAGCTTCAGTACTTGCAAGTGAACAAGGTCACATAAGGCTGCAGGAAGAACCATGTAACTGAAAATCTGTTGGCTAAAATGGGAAGCACTAAAGCAGAAATAAAGAAAATGGAGCTTGGAACAACTCGGTTATTAAGTGTTAAATACCTCATCATAAATGGTTAAGTCAAGGGATCAATTAAAACCTTCTATTGTGGTAAGGCCTCTCAACCCATTGCCAGTTGGTTTGGGGTTGGATGCTTTGACATTGGTAAAAGATCATTTTCTTACAACACACATACACACACACACACAAAAAAAAAAAAAGACCAAAAGGAAAAAGAAGAAGACAAGAGTCCTACCTTCTGGATTCAGCAGTCTCCCGATATGATTTCCCCTGAGATCCAGCTCTTTCAGTTCCTTGAATTGAGCAAATAAACTCATGTCAGGCAACCATGGCTCCGTGTAACCCAAGGCATCTTCCCTGCTATGGTCGAAGAAAATTCTGGTCACATGAGACCTTGTTAGGTCACAGTCAACCAATTCCCACTGGCAACAGTCATCTATGGATGATTGTGAATCAAGAAGTCCATCTGCATAGCCCAGAGATTCTCTTATCTGTTGAAGGGCATTCCCCTCATCATCTAAGCAGCCTCTACATTGAGCAATGCTACAGCAGATTATCAGAAGCAAATGCAAATATAGCACATTCTCCATGTTCATGTGGACTCTGAAGAAAATTTTAACCTCCTCTAATTTTTGTCACGTTATAACTTTCTTTGCAGATTTCAATGGTGAGACTTTGTGCTAGGTTCTTTGCCCATTGATAAGTTTTAGGTGAAAAACTTAGAGAAACTAAAAGTATAAAGCAAAATATATAAACAGATAAAAGAAAGTGAGGGAAAGAAAAACGAAAGATAAAAATTACTACTGGAAGAAGCTTCTAAAAATCGGAAATTCTCTGGAGCCAGGCTTGAACTAAAAAGAAGAAAAAAGAACTAAGAAAGAAAATGAAGCGGAGAAACATCCATTGATCAACATGAAATCACTACAATAGTCCTAGAACAGCACTGGTGCAAGTTGACCTCTTAAGTCAAGGGGCATGCCTCTACTTGTCAAATAAAAAAAAAAAAGATGAATTACGTATAACCCAAGTCAAGCCAGTTTTCTTCAGTTTTTGCTGCTGACTATTAATAGTAACAAACTTATGAAAATGCAAGGAAATCCCAAGCCAAGTTCATAGTTTCTTTGGATGAATGACCTCGAAATTTCTTGTTCCTCAGCAGCTTATGGTACCTATTCTTTCCCCATATCCTGATCGATAGTTATGTATATGATTTGAAAGTAGCATTCACGGCAAGTAGCCAGAAAGACTTGACTTGAAGTATGTTGGTTTTCCCTGTACCTTCCCGAGCCAAGCATAAAGTTGAACTAGACCAGAATTTCAATCAGCTTGCAGAAAATTAAAAGCAGTCCAGCCATAAAAACTCTAGCGAGAATCTTTAACCTCTTCTGGTGTCACCATGGAAATTCATAATATCACCCCTTGGTGTTTGTTAGTGTTATTCTTATGGCTTAACAGCGAAGCTTGCATAGAAGAGGAAAGAGCTGCTCTTCTAGAAATCAAAAGTTCCATAAATTATCCGGAGGGAACATCTCTCTCAAACTGGTATGGAGAAGATTGTTGCCTCTGGGAGGGGCTTGAATGTAATGTTTCCACCTCTCGTGTCGTCAAGATCTTTCTTCGGTACAGTAGAGATAGCAGCTTGCCTCCCTGGCATTTAAACACAACCTCTTTTTCTCAGTTCAAGGACTTACAATTGCTTGAGCTTCCTGGGAACCAAATCAATGGATTCACTTCACCTCAAGGTAAACACTGCTTAGTCTGCTCATCTTCTTCATTTCTTGAATTTAATAGTAGTTGTTAGAAGACCAAAGTTGCAACCAGGAACTGATTTTTAATGCTTTATACTACACAGTATCAGGCAGTGAAGAAACAACACGCAAACAATTTAATGTTATAGATGCATGCAACTGATTTTAAAACATACTGATGCATGATGCTCCTTATTGGGAGAATCTGCAGGGCTGAGCAATCTGAAGAGTCTTCAAGGTCTCAATCTTCAGGACAATGTTATAGAAGATGGCTCCAATTTGTGTTGGGGAAAGTTGCCTTCTCTCTCCTTACTAGATGTGTCCTATAACAGGCTAAAAGGAAACTTTCCAGAATGCCTTTGTGATAACTTGTTCATGAAGGTGCTCCGTCTGTCTAAGAATGACCTTGGAGGACATATCAGCCCATGCTTCAGTAACCTGACCTTGGTTGAACATGTCGACCTCTCTGATAACCACTTCAGCGGCTCTTTTCCTTCTTCACTTATTCAAAACCTGACAAACATTGAATCATTTATTGTCTCAGAGAATCAGTTTGAAGGGACCATTTCATTTTCTGTGTTTGCCAATTTGTCAAGTCTCAAATACCTTGACATGTCACAGAATAGGTTGAAAGTTAAAACAGATGGCCCAAATCTCTCTCTATCTTTCAAACTAAATGGGCTTAAGTTAAGCGGTTGCAATCTTACCAATATCCCTAGCTTTCTTTCAGCGCAGGACAACTTACAAGTTCTAGATTTATCATACAACTTACTACCATCAGTACCTAGTTGGCTGCTTCACAACGTCACTGAAGAACTATGGATTAGAGGGAACAGTTTGAGTGGTACATTTGCAGGGCTGCTTCACAGCAACAGCTCACAGCTCACTGTACTTGACATCTCCAACAATTCTTTCTATGGGTCATTACCTGTAGATATTGGCTTGGCGCTTCCAATGGTGCACTATCTAGATGTTTCAGAAAATAGTTTCAGTGGCACTCTCCCCCAATCCTTAGGCACAATGAAACAACTTCGGGAACTGAAATTGTTCAGCAACCGCTTCACTGGAAAAATTCCTGACAAATTGACAACTAACATGAGCTTTCTTGAATTGCTGGACTTATCAGAGAACAATCTGAGTGGAGCACTTCCCTGGAATACAAGCCTGCCTAACTTAAGATGTCTAAAGCTGGATAGAAATCACTTTGGTGGGACATTCCCAAATAGCCTTTCTGAGAGTAACAATCTGCTTGTTGTCAGCATTCGAGATAATGCCTTGTCTGGCAAACTCTCATCAGACTTTCCTTGCCTCCCTCAGTTAAGAATACTGCTCCTTGGAGGGAACCGTTTAGAAGGACAAATTCCAAGACAAGTTTGCCATATGAGACACTTGCGGGCTGTAGACCTTTCAGAAAACAGGCTTTCTGGTGACATCCCTAGGTGTCTCAGTAATGTTTCTTCTTGGATAGAGGAAACATATGATGATAATTTTAACTGGAGATATTCAACCAGGTTAGATTTCCGAAGAAAAGGTGAACTATATGCATTTGGAAGTCCCCATCTTTCATTTCTTACTGGGATAGATGTATCCTGCAATCAATTGACTGGTGTCATTCCCGCTGAAATCTCCCAAATGAAAGGCATCGTACTCCTGAATATGTCTTACAACTTTCTTAGAGGCCAAATTCCTGCTTCTTTCGGAGATTTGGGAAATGTGGAATCGTTAGATCTTTCCTACAACAAGCTTTCGGGGCAGTTACCACGGGAACTTACACACCTAACTTTTCTTGAATATTTTTCTGTGTCTTTCAACAATCTGTCTGGCAGCATACCAGTTGGGCTGCAATTCAGTACATTTACCAACGATAGCTATCGAGGAAACCCCGGGCTCTGCGGTTCTCCACTGTCAAGAAATTGCAGGGAAGTCGTGGAGGGAGCCAACAACTCATCAAGTTTCTCTCCAAATGTGGATGACTCGACCATGTACGCTCAGCTGCTCTTCTGCTGGTGTGTCCTCTTCATTCTCTGTCCATTAAATCTCCTCTATGTTTAGTTCCATTCCCGGGTCATCATGTGCTTTGGTGGCAACCTCTTTTAGGTCACGCTAGTTCTGTTCTTTCCCTCCTTGTGCGTTGCTGAGCTGTAATTGACTTGCAAAATTCATTTATGGGATGTGCACTAATGTTCGCTCCATGGAAAATTTTGTCAGTAATATTTTTTGGAGCAAATTTGTTACTAACGTTATTTATTGGGGATAATTTTGTGACTGATGGTTACAAGACAAATATTACAAAAAAAAAAAAAAGGTAAAACTGCGAGTTTTAATTTAGATTTTCTACTTTTTAAGATAATCACTATTTGTAATACTAGAATTTGAAGCTATGAAAACTTGCCGGAATGTAGTAAGATCGACCATAGGATATGTTTGGAATAGAATCACGACTAGGACCTTAAAATTGGTAGAAACAAATAAAAGATCCTACAAATTTTACTAGCTATTTATTTCTATCGGGCTACTTTAAATTTTAGCCGAAATTGCAATTTTAAATAATTGGTTTCTAGAAGCTAGCCCTGTTTGGCTCACCCACATGGCTCACAATTTGATTATTATTCGACTTTTTGTTCTGTTATTAAGAAATGATAAGTGATTTGGCAAACGGGGCATATATAGATATAACTAGTTTCAATTATTTTGAGGTAAATGGACTGCTAATTAACTGATAATTCATTGTAATTATCCTTATTTCCTAACTTTGTTGCTCTTTTAACAAGCAATATATATAAAGTACATACATAGTATTGATGAAATTGTTACCTCAGCTAATGAAGACTATTACACAATGAAATGACTATACATATATATTTTTTTTCTATTAACGATGTAGCTGCCGATTTGGACAAAGAAATTGCCATTGAAGAGGTTGACTCATTAGAAAGTGAATATAATGGTGAAGTGGGCGGAGGAGAATAAGAAAATATTTTTTGTAGAAGAAGATGATAATATTGATACAAATGTTTGTTTTTATGTGGCCAATGCCCTTCAATATCTTAGACAGATAAATTTTCACTTATGCGTGTTTATTAAATTTTCACTTATGTGTGTTTATGTAATTTTTTTTAGAATTGTGTTAGTTATTTAGATGTATGCTCTATTAGGACTTATATTTGTGTGTTTATGGGAGAATCAAAGCAGCAATAATTCTTATGGTGCTACTTGAATTTTACTTAGATTTTTAATATAATTGGCCTTCTATATGAAATATATTACTTAGACAAGGAATAGTTGGCTTTTTTTTTTTTAACTACAGGAATTTTATTAAAAAAAAACACATAGGTACAACCTAATAAGAAGCCCAGCAGGAAATTGGACTTTCGTTTCCTAGAACAGCAATTTCTCCAAGACTTATAAGCACCAACTAATTACGAGTTTGAATAGTAGGCTTTTAGTATGATCTAGATGTAAGATCCAATCTTATGATCTGGTCCTCAAAAGATAAAAAAAAATAATCCTAAATAGGATCCTAATCTAGACAATCTTAATACATTCTTTTGCAATCAACCAGCATGAAACCAAAAGATTTCCCTTATTTAAATGATTCTGAAATTGTTAAATCCCCCCCCCCCCCCGCGGGGCTTAATTACAATTTTAGGATCAAAACTAGCTAAAGATCATCACATTTGTTAATGTTCGTGATAAGTAAGGGGGTTATGGTGGCAAAAACAAATCACTTTTTTCAATGAGCTATGCTTATATACAGATAATTATTTTTATATTTTTTTAAAAAAAAGTATAACTCTTTCGTTCTTCATAGGTTTTTAAATTTTATCTTTGAAGCACCAATTAGTTTGACTCTTCCATTTCTAATTTTTCATATTTTTATAAGTTTCGGTACTAGCTCTTATTCAATTTTGATGTCTACTTTCTTGAGTAAAATTCAAATTTAATCCCCTAACTTTAAGGATCATCCTAATGTGGTCCCTTAACTCAAAAAGTGACTATTAAAGTCCCTTGACTCAACTCGCGTGTCCTATTCTGGTCTCTACCGTCAGTTAAGGCATTAGTTCGGACGGAAATTGCCTACGTGGCACTCCAACTGCCACATAGCATCCTCTTTTATAACAATAAGTGACAAGAATGGAAGGATAATAAATCTATGGGTAGAATAGACACAAATGAATAATCCTAAGGACCCAAAACGTAATTTAACCCAATCTTTTTCTTCTTCCCCAATCTTCTTCGTCGATGAGCAGGACCACACTCTGGGTTAATCTGGGTCAATCTCCGGCCGCACCCACTCCGCAGCTGTAGGGCAGTGGTCTTGCTCAAACATGACCGAAAGAACATGGTGCCCAATGAGCAGGCAGACTTCGATTTCCTGTCAAAACCGACGTCTTCAGTCACTCCCATAGAGCAAATCTTCACCTTTTTGGCATTGCTGTTGAAAATGGAGTTCAAGAAGGTAGAGATTCGGCCGCACGAGGGAGGTGGGTTGCTTCACCTTCTTCAGCTCGCCATAAATCTTGAGAGCTTTGAGTTTTGTCTTGGTGAAGTTCAAACTGGTGTCTCTTCTCGGCTTCTGGCAGTCGTTCTTGTACAAATCTCTTTGCTCGAATGGGAAACAGAGATCCCTTTTGTGAGTTCTCCCGTGCTTCGGCCTTTAAACGAAAAAGCCAAAAGAAGATCTCATCGATTTGTCTCTGCAGCTTGACTCCACCTCCGACGAAGAGAAGATTCCACTGGAGCTAGAATCCAAGGAACTGGAAGCCGAATTCAAGTGCGTCGTGCCAAACCCGTGAACACTCTATTTCTCAAACCACTTGTCAACCACCATCTCTCTCAGGAAATTCAATGAACCGTTCCTTCAACGATTCTAATGCCGCTGACCACCCTAATTTCCGCTGCTTCAAAGATAATATCTCGGCCAAGAGGCCGAGCAATGCTGGGCAAGAGGCATCGGGGGGTTGCTGGACAAATTGAACAACACGCAGATTGGGGAAGAAGAAGAAGATTTGGTTAAAGTACTTTTTAGGTCCTATGGATTATTCTTCTGTGTCTATTCTACCCTGATATTTATTATCCTTCCAGTCTTATCACTTATTGTTATAAAATATGATGCCACGTAACAGTTGGGGTGCCACGTAGGCAATTTCTGTAAAGAATAATGCTTTAACTAGCGGTAGATACCAAAATAGGGTACGTGAGTTGAGTTAGGGGACTTTAATGATCACTTTTTAAGTTAAGGGACCACATTAGGACGACTCTCACAGTTAAGGGACTAAATTTATTTTTTACCCCTACTTTTTTTATTAGCTTATTAGCCTGTTATCTACTCTTCCTTGTAGTCGATAAAGGTTCTAGCTTATGTAAAAGGTTTTATACTTTGTATGAAAATGATGGTTTTAGGTATAGTGAAATAAGATATAGGGCAAGTGTGTATCAAAGATTGGACTAAATGTACCATTGGTCCTCCAATTTTGTCAACTCACTCAAGTTGGTTCTTTAACTTTGACTCAATATGACTTAGTTCTCAATCTTTGATAAACTATGCAATTTAATCACCAAACTTTGATAAATTATTCGACTTGGACTTGGTTGATGGAAAGCACACAAGAGGGAGTTATATGACCTAGACAACATTGGTGAGGGGCTATTGTTCACGTATCAATTGATGGAGCTAAGCAATCTAGTGTAGGGGTAAGCATGGGTTAGGTAAACCCAAAACCAAACCTGAACCACCCCTATTGGGTTGGGTTGGGTTGGGTACAAATTGATCATAGTTCACGGGTTGATTCCACATATAGGAGAACCGACGGTTTTTGGGTTTGTTATGGTTTCATATAAAATCAACTCGATGTGAAATCAAACCCGAGATATATATATATATATATATATAATCATATAATAAAAATTATAGTATTATTAATCTATCCACACACACACACATAAACACACACACACACACATTTCTTTAAAGAATTATGATGATCATTTAAATATTTTTTTGAAGTATTTTGATGGTAATTTTGTGTTTTTATATTAAACCCTTAAACTGATGTTCCAAATTGAAACAGTAAGGAAGTTATTGGATCATTTATGAAATTTCTTCATATTCAATTAAATCACTTCGCTTCATAGACCTACTACTGCTAGCTCATTTTACTTTCAATCTTCCATTCTAGACTACTCTTTACGATATAATTATGATATTTTTTTCATTTATGAGTCATGCAAAATTAAAAATTCATGACATTAACATATTTTAGGTTTTGATACTGAAGAAAATAATCTCAAAAGCTCAGTTTCCATATTGAATATCATACCAATATTGGAGTTACTGGAAGGAAGTAAACTAGTTGAGATAAAAGATACCCCACAAGTAACTCTTTTGAACCATTTTGGTAAGAACAACATTTTAAATTCTTTTGAATATATCTAAGTACATATATTTAAATATTAATTTAATTGTATATTATGTTGAATATGTCAAAAAACTAGTTATCGATGCAATTTTATTGAATTTTAGTATTATTATAGGTATATGGTATAAACCGAAAAACCCGAGAACCAAAACCGAAAAACCTAAAACCGTGGTTCTTGTTCTATTTGGTTCTCGGTTCTCGGGTTTGGTAGAAAAATTTTAGAACTGAGGTCATTTCGGGTTGATTTGGTTTCACCAAAAAACCGAATCAACCCAACCCATGCTCACCCCTAAGATTCTAGTGTAGGATAAGGGTGAGTGGAAAAAGGAGGTTGGTATCAAGGAATGAGAAGATGGCAGGCTCCTAGGTGTAGTGCGAGACACAAGAATCAAGGCAAAGATAGATCTAGCTATGCAGGCGATGGCTCATTTTAGATCTAGCTATGCAGGTGATGGCTCATTTCGGATCTAGCAGCAAGTGGCAAGGGGATGGAGGTAATTAGAGGCAACAAATTTGATGGAAAAGAGGTCAACGACAATGGGAAATGGGGGAGAAAAGGCTGACAACGAGGAACAAAATGAGGAGAAAAGGCCAACAGCAAGGAGTAAGGGAGGAGAAGACGCCAACGGCTAGGGGTAATGCCATATTCGATGGAGAAAAGGCTGGATACTAGGGGTGAGACCAAATCCAATGGAGGAGATGGGCATTTAGCACAACAAGGGACTAACTAACTCAAATTTTCAAAATTGAGGGACTAAGTCATGTTAATCAAAGTTAAAGGACTAACACAATTGAATCAGCAAAGTTGAGGGACCACATATGCACATCAGCCATAGGATTCTCTTGTAGTTGTCGCCCTC
>SMDT01000039.1:0-224421 GCA_005392925.1 Aquilaria sinensis | reverse complement strand
GACCCTTTTATTATTCATAGCAATTAATGTATAATTTTATTTCTTTCAAAATTTATTATAAAAATATGAATATTTTATATGAAAATGAAACTTTTATAGATTATCATTTCTAAATATAATTTTTTAAGAAACTTTTTCAATACATATTAATATAAATATATTCATGTCAAACTTCAGTTAAAAAATGTGAAAAGATTAATACGAAAGAGAAGGAGTATTTGTTTAGAATTACATCATTTTTGGATTTAGTCCGATCTACATCACTCGAACCTTGTTTGATAAGTGTTTGTTCCAAGGAGTGTCGCTGGAATTTTGTGGAAGAGTGAAGGCCTAGTAGCCAAAAGGATGAAGGATAGCAAAAGGTACAAGGAGTTACTGGAGTAAGGGTAATATTAAAGATGATGGTGAAAATGATATATTTAGAAAATTATGGGCCATGGTGTTAGGTAAAGAAAACTTGAAATTGAAACTTGCATTTTTCTCATTATTTCATGTTTGTTAAGTAAGCAATTTTAATTGTTGGTGCAAATTTGCTCCCAAAACAAAATGTTGAATGCAAATCTATGCTTTTCAAAAAGGTTAATGACAATTTTTGCTTTAAAAAAAAAGTTTAGTGTCAAAATTACTCTCTCCATAAACTTTAGTGGCAAATTTGTCTCTTTTCTAATTAGGAGAAGTTGAAGTGCAGGAGTTTAAAAACTATTAATGATATTTTCATACGTCTTGCTATGTGATGTATCTCTTTAGCTTAACTTTTATATTCCCTCCGTCCCACCAATCTTGCTCCATTTTCAATTTTGGGTTATCCTACCAATCTTGCACCATTGTCTTATTTAGTAAGTTTTTTCACTTACAATTTACTATACTACCCTCATTTCAACATTTACTTTTTAAAACTTCAATACACTAAACAAGAAAATCTGCTCTCATTCTTGATCAACCAACAAACAAGTAATTGGACCTCATTGGTGTGGATTCCAGTGAACATCTAGAGGCAGTTGGAGGAGAGGATCTCTATGGAAAGGATATGATGAAGTTTACACCAGTGGTCACCATAGAAATAAGAGGTCGTCTGAGAGACTGTTAACTATAGAGAAGTCAATATTATGGGCCGACGACAGATAGATAGATAGAGAAAGTGTGTGTGTGTGTGTGAGAGACATAGGAAGGATGATAGAGAGATGGGAAGCTCAATTTGGATTTTATTATCTAGGAATCAAGGATGCTGGTGTGATGAGGCAAGGAGGTTGATGCAATGAGATAAGATTATCGAGGAGGTCGGGGAGTTAGGGAGGTTAGGTCAAGGTAAAGGGCAGCGGTGAGAAGGTTGGGCCCACACACGAGGAGTGATGGAGGAAAGAGAGGGGGATAGAGGGGTCAGAGCAAACCCAATGCAGAGAAATGGTGAACAAGCGATGAAGAAAGCGGTGAATAAAAGAGCAAAATTGAAAAGATGAAGAAAAATAGACATTTTTCTTAATAAGCATGCAAACCCAAATGGAGTAGAATTGTCAGGACATGGGGAGTAATTTTGAATATGATTCTATGTAAATAATAATGTGAAACATTATCTTTTACAAGGAAATGAGGATGCTACCTCCACAATTTTTCATTTTATTGAAAACACTCAGAACGACACTTACAATCATAAAAGGAGTGTCCTACATCATATAGATGACAGAGCTTGGATCAAAACAAAGTAAAAATAAATCCTATCACCTGTGCTACGTAACAAATAAAACAGCAGCATTCACATCCTTTACTATCATTTGAAAAATTTAGCAGTTCCTTTTATAAGGATGGTAAGATTTGGCCTGACCTAATGACTTAGGCTGACCCACCCGAGTCCAATCCTGACCTAACCCAGTTTGACAAAAAAAATCAACGACTCGAACATGACAGCGTTTAACCCAATTGAAGTGAAATTCAAAAAAACTCAAACTCAAATGACCAAAACCTGAAACATTCGATCTCGGAATGACCTGAACCCAAAATGACCGAATCCCGAGACTGACTTGACCTTCGGGGTGTAAGTGTTGACCCTAAACCCGAACCCGATCCTAATTTTAGGGTTCGGGTCGGGTTGGGTGAAAAGAAAACGTAAATTCGGGTTGACCCGACCCCATCCATGTTCAAAATTTAAATAATCGGTTTGGGTCGGGTGAACCCGGAAAAATCCGACCTGACATTATTTCTGATTTTCAACCCAACTCACGCACGCACACCAGCCCAGCCCAACTCACGCACACTGCTAGGGACGCTGTGGCACGCATACCAGCTGATGCCCTTCAGCATCATTGTCTTGCGACATGATGAATTCCGAGGGAGCTTCCGAGGAGGAGAACGTCTGACGAAGAGGTTCCCCAGGTGGGAAAGTACCTGAAAGACTCCGAAAAAAGGGTTAGGAGGTCCCCAGGATGACTTTCCGGGGAGGAGCCTCCGACGCCCAAGTTAGTATCCTGATAGTGAGTGAAGTAGTAACACTTAAATGGATATGGGGTCTGGCCTGTATATGTTTTCTGTTGTGCGAGAGTGCCGATGGCGAGAGAGCTCTCCTGCCAAGTCCCGTTTCCCAGTATTTATAGAAGCACCTGGCCCGTTTGGATCCTAACACGTGTTCGGTCGGATTCTTTCTGTGCTTTTTGGGCGTAGGGAACAGGTAGCCGTTTGTAGGCTCCTAGTTTTGTGGCTGAGATGGGACTTGGATGATGCCAGAGTGTCAGGCCTCCGTTTCAGGCAGCGTGTGGGCGACCTGTCAGAGGCTCCTTAAATGCTCATTAAATGCTCCTGCCGTACTCCCGAGGTCCTTTGGGCGAGGTCGCCCTCTGGTACGGACGCCCTCCTTCGGGAATCACGCTAGTGGCTCGGGGAGTTCTCTAGCTCGGGAGTTCCGCCTTCGGGGAGAATCTCTCCTGCTTTCAGTAGCTGGTTCTTTTCTCCCGAAGGCGATATGTTCGGTTCCCCGAGAGAGTCAACGACACATTTAGATAACCTGGCGTTTCAGCCGAAGTGCTTACTTCGTCATGCTCGATCTCGCTTCTGCCGAGGTCTGTGGCAATGCTTCTTTCCGAGCTACGTCAGGCTCCCCGGTCAAACCTTCGGGGGAATTGATGCTGGGGGAGGCGATAGCCTTTTGGCTATCACAGGCCCCCCTCGAAAAAAGGCGAAGTGGAGACTTCGGTTTGTTCGCTTCCTGAGGGCCCCTCTTTGGGCCTTGAGTGCAGAACTTGTTCCGAAGACAGACCTTCTATCCGAAGACGTAGGCTTTTCTTCCAAAGCCTGTCCGTTGGTGTCTTCGAAGTAACCTGCTTTCCAGCTTTTTTAGGCCTTCCTCGAAGAGGCCGAAGTGGAGACTTCGGTTTGCTGCCTTTCCCAGGATGCTTCTCGGGAGTTTCTAGGGAGTGCACTCTGTGCCGAAGATACACCTTTTTGTCCGAAGATACGGACTGTTCGGCCATAGCCTGTCTTTTGGTGTCCTCGAGGTAACCTACTTCTTTATTTTTGTAGGTTAGTGAACCGTCGTGTCTCGTAACCAGACGTGTCAGTCTGGAGCAGCGCGACGTCTGTCAGAGGGCGTGTTCCTCTTTTGGTGCGATGGCTGACACGTGTCGGCTTTTTGTTGGCTGGGGTTGCATCGGTTACAGCGGGCGCGCCTTTTTAGGTGCAGAAGGGCATTTATGGCGGCGTTTCACCTTCGCAGAGTACTTATGACGCCGGTTCGCCTACCCCCCTCGGCCTATATATATGCTCATTTCGTCATTTGTTTCTTTTGCTTTTGCTTTTGCTCTGGTTTTCCTTCTGCTCTCTTCTACCTTTCGCGGCGGTTCTTTCACCTGAGCTTTTTTCCGGTCATCTTTCACGACGGCGTCTTCACACCCAGATTTCGGCAAAAGATTTGGTGGGTTTTGATTTCTAGAACTCTTTATTTTTCAAAGTTTTTCCCGAAGTCCATTTTTGCCTTTTTCCGAACTTGTTTTCCAGCCAAAAAATGCCTATTCCTGAGAGTTGGTAGCCTCTTCTTTCTCACCCTTGTTGCACTACTCCTGCAAAATTAGCAAAGTGGAGGAAAAAAATTTTCCTTCCCTCGTATGCTGTTACGAGGTTGCCCCGTCCTGACCACTATACCTTTTCAAACCATAGTAACGAGATCACCGTTTTCCGAGCTCAGCTGAAAGCCGGACTTCGGTTCCCCCCTCCGAAGTTGATTTGCGACTTTTGCCAATTTCATGGCATTGCCGTAAATCAACTTCCTCCGAACTCGTACTGCTACTTCAACGCCTTCCTCTGTATGTGTGGCGCTTTCAAAATAGAACCCCACTTCGTTATTTTTATGCAGTACTACAAGCTCTACGTGGTCCCGAAGGGTGGCTTTTATTTCATGCTACCTCGGGGATCCGGGAGCAAAAAGTATATGTTCACCTTCGCCACCAAGGATAGCTGGCGAGGGTGGCAAAAAAAGTTTTTCTTTCTGAAGATGGAGGAGGCCTGGTCGCGTGTTCCAACCAAGTGGGCTCAGGGACGGTTAGAGGACGACGTCGTAGATTCGAGGATACTGCTGACTCCCGAGTTGGCTTCCGTATTCGCGGATTTCGACGGTCGCATCCGAGCCGTCGCCGACTGGGGTCCCGAGGTCCTTTCGCGCCCTCTTTACCCCTTCCCCATCAATTGGAGGTTGATGACCGAGGAGGTCCTTCGGGAGCTCGGGGTGGTAAAGGAGCACAAGACGGACCTCGGGATGCCGGCTCCTGCCATCGCCGGGAAGGACTCCTGGCTAGTGCAGCTCCTTCGGGAGGAAGTTTCTTTCGAAACTTTTTATGAGAGTAAGTTACTTTCTAATCTCCTTGTTATAACTTCGTTCCGGACTCACACTGATGTCTTTCTTCCTTTTCAGAAATGGGCGAGGACACTGCTGCCTTCTACAAAGCCCTTTTCACCGGTCAGCCCGCGAAGGGTGATCAGACAAAGAAAGCAGCCTCCCGAAGACGGAAAACGTCCGGGGCTGGGCCGTCTGCTTCTAAACGGGCGAAGAAGGATGTGCCCCCTCCCCTTCCGGAGATTTCCGAAGAGGTGGGCGAGGAGCCCGAGGCTACTACTGCCCCTCAGCCCGAGGTTGCTGCTGAGGTCCCTCCTCAAAGTCCTACCCCGTCGCAGGCTCTCCTGGACGCCGTGGTAGAGGCGCCTTCTGCCGAAGAGCGGCGCCGAATAAAAGGCAAGGGGATTTCTGCCGAAGAGGCTCCGGCTTCCGACGAGGACGTCGTCGAGGTGCCAGCAGGTTTGTTCTTCTAACAAACTGTGGCACTTCTCTTTTTTGATGATCTTTGAGATTTTCTTTTCTTGACCAACTTTTGTTTTATTTGTGTAGAAGAGTTGCTCACTCCGGGTTGGGTAGCTGAGCATGCCAAGAGGAGAGCCCTTCGGGACGCCCGCATCCCGAAGGGAAAAATCCCGAATGAGCCTTTCTGGACGTTTACGGAGGACATGAATTTGTACTCCGGAGACTGCCAGCAAATGGCTACGGAGATCTCGAAAGGGGTCCTCACCGATGCCTCCTTCAAGGCCATTGCCGCGGCTCACCCGGGCGACGATTCTCTTGCCGCGAAGCTTTCCGAACACGCCGCTCAGGTACACTTTTCGTCTATCTTCCTCCTTTGAATTTTTTCTAAGTGTTTGGTTTTCTCTTTGTCTTAACGACCTCGCCTTTATCCCTTTGCAGCTTCTGGGGTACGCTGGCTTTCTCCGAGTTTTGGTGGCGAGGCAGACTGAGTTCCGGGCCAAGGCCTTAGAAGCCATAGAAAAAACAAAGGCCATGTGCTCGGAACTGGCTGTCAAGAACCTGCAGCTGGCCCAAGCTGCAGAGAAGGAAGTTGCCGCCCTTCGGGAGGAGTTCCAGAAAGAAAAATATGAACTTTTGAGGGACTCCTCCCAGAAAATTTCTGACCTTGGCTCCCAAGTGGCGGAGCTGATCTCGGCAAATGAGGCGCATCTGAAAGAAAAGTCAGAAGTCGAAGGTCTTCTGGCGAAGGCGTTTGCTGAGAAGGCTGCGCTCCAAGCCGAGGTCGATGCTATGAAGAAGGAGCCGGAAAAGAAGAAAGTGAAGGAGCTGAAGAAGAAGGTCTCAGATTTGAAGAAGGACTTCGAGGAGCTTGAGGTTGAGAAAGACAAGTCTGACCAGATGACCAAGGTTGGTTTTCAGGACGGATTCTGTCTTGTTCGGCACCAAGTCCTTCAGAGGTTTCCAGATCTGGATCTCTTTTTTCTGGAGGCCCTGGACATTCCCGAGGGACCTCGGTGGACCTGGTCTAAGATTGACCATCTGAACTTGCCTCCTCGTATTCCGGCGCCGAAGGTGGTGCAAAAGGACGTAGGAGCCGAAGACTCCCGGGACGCCGAGAAGCCTTAGTTTGTTCTAGGGTCATTGTCCTTTTTTCTCTTCTTTTTTGTACTTCTTCTTTTGGCTATCTTTTTTGTAAGCACATTTATCTCAATAAAGACCTTGAAAATTTGGCTAAGTCTTTTCCTGAGATTTTTTGTTTTCCTTTGTCCCAAACTTTATTCGTTCAAGAGACTTCGGAAGATTTTGTCTGCGCTTATCATGGTGACCTCTTTCGCGAAATCCTGACTTTGTTCAACTTATGCCCAAAATTTTGGCTAAGTCTTTCGCCAGATTTTCTCTGTTGTCCCGAACAAGTTTGCTCTAGAGACTTCGGAAAATAATACCTTCGCTTATTTTAGCCGGCCACCTTTGCGGAACTCGCACCACTCATGCTAAGAAACTTTTTGGCTAAGAAACTTTTTATACTTTTAGAGAAAATTTTCCTTTCTTTGTACAGCACGGTCTTCCTTGCCGAGATTCTAAGCGTAAAATTTCCTCAAGGCGTCCGAATGCCACGTATTTTTTAATTCTACGCCTTCGGAATCGCCGAGCTTGTAGACCCCTTTTCGTACTTCGGCAAGAACCAGGTAAGGGCCTTCCCAGTTGGCGCGAAATACTCCGTGGGATGGCTTTCGAGGTGCGAATTCATTCTTTCGGAGAACGAGGTCTCCTCTCTTTATTCCTTTTGGCCTTGCGCGCAAGTTTATGGCCGCGGCCACTCTTTGCTGAAAAGCTTTTCTTCTTAGTTCGGCTATTTCTCTGTGCTCGCCGACGAGGTCGAGCTTGGTTCTTAGGCCGAGGTCATTTCCATTTTCATCAAAAACTTGTACTCGAATTGATGGTTGCACTACCTCGATTGGGATGATGGCTTCTGTACCGAAGACGAGTGAAAAAGGCGTTTCCCCAGTGGCTCTTCGGGGTGTTGTTCGGTAGCTCCACAGTACACTCTGGAGTTCGCCTGGCCATTTCCCTTTTGCTTCCCCCAGCCTCTTTTTCAGACCATCTTTTATGGTCCTATTAGATACCTCTACTTGGCCATTGCTTTGAGGATGGGCTACTGGGGCGAAGTGCATCTTTATTCCGAGGTCGTTGACAAAGTCCTGGAACCCTTTGTCAATAAACTGGGATCCATTGTCGGCTACCAGTATCCTCGGTATGCCAAATCTGCATACAATGTTCTTCCATACGAACTTCTGCACTTCTTTAGCTGAGATAGTTGCTAATGGTTCTGCCTCGACCCATTTAGAGAAGTAGTCTACTGCGACCACGCAGAACTTCACGCCTCCGGGGGCTGTTGGGAGCGGCCCAATGAGGTCTATGCCCCAAACCGCGAAGGGCCAGGGATAGTCAGCCGAAGTCACCATTTCCGAGGGTGCCCTCTGGATTTTTGCGTGTTTTTGGCAGCTCTCACATTTTCGGACGAAATGTCGTGCATCCTTTCTTAGGGTAGGCCAAAAATATCCTTGGCGGAGTACCACTGCGGCGAGGGCGTCAATTCCAATATGTGAACCACAAGCGCCTTCGTGGACTTCTTCGAGGATCATTTCAGTATCCTCTTCGCCAACACACCTCTGTAAAGGATTTGCATATCCCTGCCGATATAGTTCTTCGCCTATTAGGAAGAATCGCCCAGAGCGTCTTCGCACTTTTGCGGCTTCAATGGGGTCTTCGGGGAGCGCATTGTCCACAAGATACCTCTTTATTGGATCTTTCCAGCCCTTTTCCGAAGTTACTATGCTCAGTACTTCAATGCTCGGGTGGTTTAGAACCTCGGTGTATGTTTTTGCCTTTGCCAAGCAATCTGCTTTAGCGTTTTCCCGACAAGGTACATTTTCGATGCGTATGGTGTCGAATTCTCGAATGAGCTTCGTCACCAGTTCGTGGTATTTTGCCAAAATTGGGTCTTTCGCGCCGTAGTCCCCTGCCGTTTGCCGAAGTACCAGCTGGGAGTCACTATGAGCCTTCAAGTTTCTTATTCCAATTTTTCTAGCCAGGCGCAATCCTGCTATCAGAGCTTCATATTCAACCAAATTATTGGTGGCGCTGAAGCTGAACTTGATGGCCTTTATCACCTCTAGACCTTCGGGTCCTCGGATGATTACCCCGGCTCCTTGGTGTTCAGAACCTGAGGCTCCATCCACATGCAACGTCCACTCTGGCTCACCTTTTCTAGGATCCGGGTGACTATCTTCGGTGGTAGGTACTTCGGCGATGAACTCAGCCAGCGCTTGAGCTTTTATGGCTTTCCGAGGTTCATAAACAATGTCGTGTTCGCCAAGCTCTATACACCATTTGGAAAGTCTTCCCGAATGATCAACTTTTTTCATAACATCCCGTAGAGGCAGACTACTTCGGACGATGATGGGGTGAGCCTGAAAGTATGGCCGCAATCTTCTTCCTGCCAGCACCAAGGCATATATGGCTTTTTGGAGTAATGGATACCTGACCTCGGCGCTGTGCAGGGATTTGCTTACATAATAAACTGGCCATTGCTTCGACCTTTCCTCTTTCACAAGGACCGAGCTCACTGCTTTTTCTGAAACAGTGAGGTACAGGATGAGGGGCTCTCCTTCGCGAGGTTGTCGCAGAGTAGGCAGTCGAGACAAATAGATTTTAAGTTCTTCCCAGGCTTTTTGGCAATCCTCATTCCAAGGATGGTCACCATCCCCGAGGTCATTTTCTCTTTTTGCTGCCTTAGTAAGGACTTTGAAGAATGCCCGACACCGATCTCCGTACCTGGAGATGAACCTGCTAAGAGAGGTTATCCTTCCAGTGAGTCTCTGCACGTCTTTCACTGTGACAGGAGTTCAGAATTCGAGCAGAGCCTTAATTTTTTCTGGGTTAGCATCAATGCCCCTTTCTGATACCATGTAGCCCAGAAATTTTCCCGAGGTCACGCCGAAGACGCATTTTTCGGGGTTAAGTCGAATTCCGAATATTCTGAGTTGCTGGAAGGTTTCCTCTAGGTCTGTGACATGGTCTTTAGGCATCTTACTTTTGACTATCATGTCATCAACGTAGACTTCCATGTTCCTCCCTATTTGGTTATGAAAGACTTTGCTCATCAGCCTTTGGTAGGTGGCTCCTGCATTTTTGAGCCCGAAGGGCATCCTAGTGTAACAATATGTTCCACCTTCGGTGATGAACGCAGTTTTTTCTTCATCTTCGGGATCCATCCTTATTTGATGATACCCACTGAAGGCGTCGAGGAAGCTTAGGAGCCCATATTCGGCAGTTGAGTCGACCAACTGGTCTATCGGTGGGAGAGGATAGGAATCTTTCGGGCAGGCATCGTTCAAGTTTCTGAAGTCGATGCACATCCGGAGCTTACTACTCCCTTCTTTTGTAGCAATAACCACATTGCTTAGCCATTCGGGGTACTTGACCTCCCTAATTACGTTTGCGTCCATCAAGCGCTGTACTTCGGTTTTGACGAATTTACTTTTGTGGGCCGAGATGCCTCGCTTCTTTTGCCGGACAGGTTTTGCTTCCGGGCTTACTTTAAGGCTATGTTGTATTATGCGAGGGTCTACCCCTGGCATATCCTTTGGCGAGTAGGCGAACAGTCCTTTATTCATCAGTAGAAAGGATACAAGGTTTTTCTTGTCACCTTCGGCCAAGTTTTTCCCTATTCGGGTATTTTGGCCGGGGACAAGTTCTACTTCTTCCGTTTCTACTTCTGCAAGCTTTTCCGCCCCGCCCATTTTTGGTTCTTCGGTGGGTAGTGTCCCTCCTGCTAAGGTTTGTGCGAAGTTGGCTGCTGGGGCCTTTCGGGCTTTGACAAACACCTTTCTGACCTCGGCTTGGTTGATGAAAATTTCGGCGTCTCCGTCCTTGGTGGCGAAGGTGACTGTTAAGTACTTCACATCTGGGCGAATGTGCAAATTCCCTTGTGTTTGCCTTCCAAGGATGGCGTTGTACGACGAAGGGACATCCATGACAATGAACCTCGTCATTGTGGAGGCAAAAATTTCTCCTTTTCCGTTGATCGAACTCCCTCTCATCATCAGGGGAAGGTCGATCCAGCCGAGGACGGGCAGCTCTGAGGGTCCTATTCCAAAGGTTGGTGAAGTAACAGGCTTGAGGTCGATGCTGGATATTCCCAAGCTTGGGAGCAGATGCGAGAATAGGACGTCGGCGTTTGATCCATCGTCCAGCAATACCCTTTTGACGTCCCAATTCCCTATTCTTGCCATGACCAACAATGGGTCGTCATGAGGGAAGATGACGGAGGAACCATCTCTTCGGGTGAGTTTTTTCGATGGGCTTTGGTACTCCATTGTTACTATTTCCCTAGCTTTCCTCTTTCTCCCCGAGGATGGCAGTCCAGTGGTGATGGTTTGTATTACCCCCGCCGAAGGTGGGAGGCGCCTTTTTGGACTTCGGTTCCTCATTCCGTCGGAGTCATACTCATCTTCATCAGCCTTTCCTTCCTCCTCTCTCCTTGCCTTCGGCGAAGGCATTCGCAGATAGCGCCGCAGTTGACCTTGCTTAATCAGCGACTCGATGTACTTCTTCAACTGGAAGCAGTCTTCGGTGTCGTGACCGTGGTCGCGATGAAACTGACAAAACTTCTTCATATTCTTTTTGTTGTCAGCGGTCATCGCCTTCGGTCGCTGAATCTGGGACCCCTGTTTCTCCATTGTCATGAGGATGTTGGTCCTTGTGGTGTTCAGGGGTGTAAAGTTCGGAGGAGGCTTCCTTCCCCTGAACCTCCGAGGTCGTCCTGTTTGCTCTGTCGGATACTTGGCTTGCTGGCTTGATCCTTTGGGACGGGAATGTTCATTCTTTGGCCCCTCCATTCTTAGCTCTTCGGCTGTCATATGCTGCTCGGCTCTTCGGAAAAATTCACCGAGCGTGTCTGGGGGGTCTTTGGAAAACTCGTAAAATAGCTGCGAGTCCCTCCGAAGGCCCCGTATCATGGCGAGGATGCGTATTTCTGGCCGAAAGTCTGGAACACTTAGGGCCTCTCGGTTAAATCTTTCGACATAGTCACGGATGGTTTCCCCGTTCCTCTGTGCTATGTCGAACATCTGCACCGGCATCTTCGCCGTAGGACGACTTCCAATAAACTGCTGGGTGAAGGCAGTGGACAGCTCCTGGAACTCTCTGATGGTTCCTGGGGCCAGAGAGTTATACCATGCTGTAGCAGGGCCAGCAAGGGTGACCTCGAAACATTTGCATAGAGTGGCATCGTCAGCCCCGTGCAACACCATGCTCCGTTTGTACTTCGTCAGATGGGCCTGTGGATCTGTTCGGCCATCGTACGTTTCTAGCCGTGGTACCCGGAAATCACTGGGCATGGCTGCCTCGACTATTGTTCGGGTGAACGGTGACTCATCGCCACAGAAAGTTTCAGATAGTCTGGCCCAGACAGGTCTGCGGGCTACCTGTTTTTCCACCCTTTCCAACCTTGCCAATATTTTCTCCATAAGGAGTGTGGCGCTGGGCTCTTCTTCGGGGAAAGGGGATCGTCGGCATCTCTTCGGGGAGTGAGTTCGGCGCTGAGGGGATGGGGACCTCGCCTCAGGTGACGAGCTCCTTCAGCGCGGGGTTTTGGGTCGCTTGGACTCCGTCTGTCCCGCAAGCCGTGCCCCGAGGGGCGTGTTTTCTGTTGAAGATTCCTCTCGTGGGTCTCCACTTCCCGAAGTACGATGAGCTGATTTAGAACTTCTCTCTCGAGGGCGCGCTGGCGAAGGAGGCCTCTGGGCCTGAGTTTGTTGTGGCCACCTTTTGTCTATCTGCTGTGCCATTTCGGCCACAACAGAACGCTGGAAGTCGCGCAGAAAACTCATAGTGATGACCAGAGGACGTTCTTCCTCAGGCAAGGAAGTCCCTGGAAGAGTTTGCTCAGTAGCCGGTTGGACTTCAGGCGCGGACGGGGACCTCGGAAGTCCCTTGTCCTTAGAACGCCGAGTTTCAACGACGGCAACCTGAGGGTGGTTTCCCACAGACGGCGCCAAATGATGCCCTTCAGCATCTTTGTCTTGCGACATGGTGAATTCCGAGGGAGCTTCCGAGGAGGGAGAACGTCTGACGGAGAGGTTCCCCAGGTGGGAAAGTACCTGAAAGACTCCGAAAAAAAGGGTTAGGAGGTCCCCGGGATGACTTTCCGGGGAGGAGCCTCCGACGCCCAAGTTAGTGTCCTGATAGTGAGTGAAGTAGGAACACTTAAATGGATATGGGGTCTGGCCTGTATATGTTTTCTGCTGTGCGAGAGTGCCGATGGCGAGAGAGCTCCCTTGCCAAGTCCTGTTTCCCAGTATTTATAGAAGTACCTGGCCCGTTTGGATCCTGACACGTGTTCGGTCGGATTCTTTCTGTGCTTTTTGGGCGTAGGGAACAGGTAGCCGTTTGTAGGCTCCTAGTTTTGTGGCTGAGATGGGACTTGGATGATGCCAGGTGTCAGGCCGCCGTTTCAGGCAGCGTGTGGGCGACCTGTCAGAGGCTCCTTAAATGCTCATTAAATGCTCCTGCCGTACTCCCGAGGTCCTTTGGGCGAGGTCGCCCTCCGGTACGGACGCCCTCCTTCGGGAATCACGCTAGTGGCTCGGGGAGTTCTCTAACTCGAGAGTTCCGCCTTCAGGAAGAATCCCTCCTGCTTTCAGTAGCTGGTTCTTTTCTCCCGAAAGCGATATGTTCGGTTCCCCGAGAGAGTCAACGACACATTTAGATAACCTGGCGTTTCAGCCGAAGTGCTTACTTCGTCATGCCCGATCTCGCTTCTGCCGAGGTCTGTGGCAATGCTTCTTTCCGAGCTACGTCAGGCTCCCCGGTCAAACCTTCGGGGAAATTGATGCTGGGGGAGGCGATAGCCTTTTGGCTATCACCAGCCATCTTCAGACATCAGACTCTTCGCTCTTCACTCTTCAGATCTGAATCCGAATCTGATTGCTCTAATCCTCTTCCTCTCTTCAGTTAAGCTCTTCGCCTCTTCTTCCCAACGAATGTGAACGAGTCACGACTGTCGTCCTCTTCCGTCCGAACTGTCCCTCTTCTTGGCATTCTCTGCGACTGACTACTGCCTGCTGGTCTTCTGCGACTGACTGCGTTCTCCGCAACTGTCGTCCTCCTCCGTCCGAACTGTCCCTCTTCTTGGCGTTCCACTTTGTTCTCAAGGTAAACATAAATAAATCTTATTTTTGGCAGTCATCTATTATATTTGGCTTAGATAATGTGGTGGGTTGACAATTGGCCTCACAATCATCTCTCTGTTAGGTTTGTATGTAATAGTTGAAGCTTCTAATTCTCATGAATGCTTGTGTATATAGGAAAGCTGATTTTTTGCTGTAGATTTCTTTTATGACATTGCTGCTGAGCCACTTAGCAGCATAAATGGTCCAGCCATTTTAACATTTGAACCCTAAAACTAAAAGGATTTTCAAATGCCACACATTTCTCTACTCTACTTTTTCCTGTGATGAGTGTTTAGTTGGAGTGTTTAGTAATTAGTACACCGCCGGTCGGATGTATTTTGATTTTGTACCTTTCTGTTTCCGCTGTGGCTGGGGCAGGGCTGGGAAATTATTCCCACTAATTCTGTTTTCTTACCCCTCCTCAATTCTGATCACAGCTCATTATTCAATTCTGATTACAGCTCATTACTGGAGCATTGGAAATTATTTCTTCTTGTTTGTGTTACTGGAGCATTGGAAATTATTTATGGGGGCACTAATACTACTGTTTTGCATCAAACCAAAATAAAAACCTGTGTTCTTTGTGCATGTCATGTGAAAAGGGAAACCATTTCAGTAACTTTTTACATGGCATTTCTACAGATGCCTCAGAAAATACTTAAAAATAATGCCTGAAACTCGAGCTTCTGCAGATATGTTTTTTCAGTAAAAGTATGCATCCTTTACCTGGGTTCTTTCGGGCCTATATATTATGCTTGGTAAGGTTGTTAGGAATGTGACAGGACAGCTATTATCATCTGTTGGAGTCTTTAAAGTGGACCCAAGCATATTAAGGAATGTGATTGTTTTCTTATTTTTCTTGAAGGTTGTGGCTAATGCTTCAGTGTTGTTGGACGCAATAGGAGGAAACGAGTAGAAAAGGATGGTGATGCACTTATTCTTTTTGTTGAACCAAATTAAACTATGTGTGGTTATGACTTATGTTATGATATTAAGTTTCACTCTTTGTTCATGTTATGGCCATTGGGACGTGTTTATTATCATGTTAAGTTTGTTCATGTTGTAGCCATTTTTATGTTTGTTACTAGTTCTTTTAAGTGGATATTTTTAGGACCTGCAGGTTGGACATATTTGAATGTGGAATAGGAATTATTGAACTATGTAGTCAGAATTTTGGGTCAACCCGACCCTAATCGGGTTAGGGTCGGTTCGGGTCATCAACGAAATAGGGTCGGGTTAGGGTTAAGGTTAATCGGGTTAGTGATAACCTAAAAAAAGTCGGGTTTCAACCCGAACCCGACCCGACAACCCGAACTTTCACCCCTACCTGACCTAACCTAAACCCAAAATCATCCAATGACTAGACCTGACATAACCGCATAAATATATGATTGGCATAGATTTAAAAAATTGTGATTTTTTATATATTCCTTACTTATCTAAATTACACATAAATTATGCTCATACAATTAAAAAAATTTTAAAATGCTATAAAAACATTTTGTTATTTAGGGGTCTTTGAAAAATAAATTAACAAAATAATATACTTTACGTGGGGGTCTTATAAAATTTAATAATTTAAAATTTTGCTTATATATTCTTTTAAAGTATACAACTGACACATTGGGTCTCATTTGATAGTTAAATTGGATGTTGACTAATCCAAATTGAGTAATAGTATATCCATTTAGGAAAAAATTTATTTATCGCACAAAATTTTTCTTTTCATTTTTTTAGTAATCCTTTACAAATTTGTAGAATTGTTGGATACTTGGATGAGTTATTTGGGTTTCAAAATTTAAGTTTGCAGCACAAACTTCAATTGGTAAATATAATATTAATTTAATATACTTAATTGTTTTAAACTAGGGTATTTAAAATTTTATTTAATTAATATGATTATCTTCATTGTTTGAAATTTGATTCAGTTAATTTCAAATATATCAAATTAAGGTATTTTTAGGTTTAGTCAAATTAAATTTTTAATAATTTTTTCTTCCACTAGTATTAACATTTTCGCCTTGCACCGTATTACTAATATTCTTATCTTGTATTAGTAGAAATGGTAAATACAAGATTAATCTTTAATTATTTATCTTTGAATTTGAATTTAATTTACCATAAACCCTAAACTTAAACCCAAAACTCTAAGCACTTACTCTAACCTAAATCATAAACTTTTAATCCTAACTATAAATATTATACCTAAACTTAAACCTTAAACCCTAACCCTAATTGAAACCTTAACCTTAACCATAAGCCCTCAATCCTAACCCTAAACCCTAACCTTAAAACCTAAAACCCAAAACCTTAACACTTAATCGTATTCCTAATTCTTATCCTAAATCTTAACAATTAATTCTAACTTTTACTATAAACGTTAAATTTCCTCATTTATATCCTTCCATATTTAATAAGTTTTATATTCAAGGCCTTCCATATTTAATAATTACCCTTTTTTAGAAACATCCATATTTAGTAAATCTCATGTTAAAAAATTTTCATATTTGAATTCTTCTAAAATAAGTAACTTTCATATTTAGTAAGTTTAACGATCTTGGTAGGCAATTATCAAAGTCTCTAAACTTTTAATTATAGTGCAGTACATACCTAAATTTTAAAAATTTTCCTTTTTTCAGTCACCACAATAATTGCAACATGGATCCCTAAACTTTTCAAATCTTTGCATTTTCAAACATAATTTTTAACATTTTGCAGTTAGTCACTAATAGAGTAATAGTAAACTAAAGTTATATTTTGTAGCAATTTCATAGCAAAAGTTGGATATCACAACAAATTTTTTGGAACATAATTAAGAAATTTTTTATGAATTTTTTAATTTATCATACTAAGAAAAGAAAAATTACTATAAATTAATTGCACAAAAATTGAATTATTTAATTTAAATTTTAACAAAAACTAAACAAAAAATTTGAATTGATTTAGTGATTTCAATATATATAGTAGTAACACAAACAAATCATACTGGTTAACCTGAGTTTAGACTGAAACCCGACCTAAAATTGCCGGAAACTAAAATTGACCTTATCTGTGTTGAACCTAAACCCAAGTAAACCCGACCCAACCCAATCTGAACCTGAAATTCACTCAATCTGAAATTAACCCGAACCAAACATAGATCTAAATTCATACTAATCCAATTTAAACCCGAACCTGAATGGTCTAACTCAAACATGACCCAATCCACCCAATTGTCATCTTTATCCTTTCCATCCAAATAGCATATATAGTGACAGCAAATAAACTTTCCCTCAGTTTATCTTTAAGGCTTTTACCTCTAGCTACTTTACTAAGCCAACAACAAACTTGATTCCAAGAACTAGGAGAACCATAAAGTTTAACACAAGGCAAAGCTTTTTTGAAGCACCGATTCTGGATATTAAAGATAATAGACATTAACTATAAACGCCAAGCATAAGATAAGAAATTTGTTGTAATGAATCAAGCAAAGCAGTAATCCTCTCTTCAAGTGGTTTCAAGTGTTTCTATTCAAGTGGCTTCCTCATGCCAAGCAGGCTAACTATACTATCTTCCACATATTTATCAACACCAACTATAAAGTCAGTACTCTTCTGCTGACTAGTACTCAAGCCCAAAGGCTTGTGGAAAGCAGATATATAATACATATTCCATCTAACAGATTTTACAGAGGCAGCAGCAAATATCATCAAATTGTCAGCAAACAACAAATGAGATAAGCCAATTCTGCTACACTTTGGATGAAAGTCAACAACTATTTCATCAATAACGTTAGACAAAAGCATGAGAAAAGTGCATATCCTTGCCGAAGGCCTCTCTTTCCTTTAAAGAACCCACCAGGGACCCTCAGGGCTAAAGAATCCAAGAATGTTCAAGGAGTTTCTCAAGAATTTGTCAGCTCCCACTATCACAGGCTTTTTTCAGATCAAGTTTCAATGGCACCCTTGGAGAAACGTTTTGCCTACCATATCCTCTAACCATCTCTTGCCACAACAAAATATTATCAATAATAAAGCGGCCTTTAAAAAGGGCACCTTGACTAGAATTGGCAATTGTAGGCAAAACAGGCTGCAGTGGCTATATTCTGAAGGGTAAGATGCATGCTTGTCCTTTGGTATCAAGTGGATGGCAGTAGATATATCAGAGCAAACAGATTAATACCATGCTTCTTTACCAGTTTTCTAAGTCTCTTTTTCTTTAATGGGTTGACCAAACCCCCTAATATTCCCACTGCACCACATAGCTATATAGGAAGGAAGAAATCAAACACATATTCTAGGCCCTGATCTCCTAAAAGGTAAGCAAACAAATTAGAAGAAGCTAATCCTCTTAACTTCCACTAATAGTTATCAGAACCTTTATTAGTCTATTTTTCATTTCCTTCCTTAGGTTTACCAGGTGTTTCCTTGCTATCCTTTCTATTTTTAACAAGTTGATATTCTGACTCCCTAGCGTTGAGGTTTCAGGTTTATCCTTAGTTACCTCATTCTTCTCTGTCATGGCTTTTGAAGCAAGGATCATCCGCTTACTTCTTTAGCACCGTTTTTTCTTTCCTTCCTAGGGTTCCTAGCAAAGGGATTACAATCCTACTCAACATGGCAATGTTCGATGATAGACATGAAGAACTTGTCCTGCCACATCCAATGAAATCGGGTTGATTTTGGCACGAGACTAACGCTACCAAAGGTAGTCAAGTTACCTTGAGCGTATTGAAACAAACATTTTGATGAATGTTGTAGACACAGTATTCATTTCGTGTCTGCAGATACGGATTTAGCTTCCAATGAGCAAGTAGGCGCTACAAGGGAGGAAAAAGCCAGTCGGTAGAGAAATGATGCAGATGGGGAGGGCTTCAAGTTAACATGGCCGCCATCAAGTTTTGCAAACCAATCTCCTATACCGTTGTAGAAGTGACGAATTTGATCTTCGTGATAGCTAAGGATTTGCAACTAGTGAAAGAAGCGAATGAGAGCAACTGGAAATGACGACAAAGTTGAAACTACCAGAATTAAAACAACTTGCCAAAGCCAGAGGAATCAGGGGTTACTCAATAATGAATAAGGCAGAGCTTCTACAATTGTTAAGACCAACAAGCTAGCACAAACACAGGAACATGGATGTCCAACTGCCATATTTAGGATCAATCTGCTGACATAAATGACATGCTCATCTCTTTCCTTGAACAAAAATTTAATCTCAAATATGTAAAAGGCAACATCGAGCAAAATAACTGAAACCGTTGACTCAAAAAACAAAACCAGCTATCCTTAATACCATAAGAAAAGATGAACATGAAATCTCTTGGGTGAATCAGGACAGTTTGCACAAACAATCAAAAGAAAAGCTAAGCCAAAACTTAACAGGACAGTTTGCACAAAATCTAAGATGCTGCTATAGTTTGTGACTTGTTGAGGATAACTCCTTCATATTTGACCTGGAACCACTTCATAGCATCCTCCTTGGTAACTCTGTGCTGAATTCCAACACGGGACTTGCATCTACGGCGACGACCAACACGGTAGCCAGGGCGTTCCAAAACAACATAGAAGTCCATGCCATAGATGCCAGTAGAAGGGTCATATCTGCAAACGAATAGGATCTTGTCATTAATCATACATCTGGCTACCTTGGCAATTCATGCATTATCCTACCCTTTATGCTGTGCTTGCAAAAGAAAGTAAAAGGTGTTTCATCTTACACTTGAGCTACATTAACAAGAAGTAATTCACATATAGAAACCATTAAATCATGCATTTTTCCTTCTATTCGCACCACTAACCTCTCCACTGAACAAGGCCTTAAATTTAAACAGGCAGCATCTCATCTTAACAACAGCGATTAGAAACAATTCCACAGATTGCATTTGTTCAACAGTAAGCAATAACGCCAGTCACAAAACTGAATACCAAATGAACATGTAATCAGCCATAAGATTTCAAACCAATAAGTGTGCTGAGCTATCAAGTATCAATGATATAACCCAACTTGAAACACTTCCCAAGACCACGCTGCAGACGGTCAGTCAGATTACCTCCATACTCCTAGACAAACTGTTGATACTTGCTACGATAATCGAAAATGATTCACAAGGCAAACTTTTTCACAGAACACCTCTATTTTCCAGAATATTCAATTATAGAATTTGAGAATCTCTACTTCGGAAAGTACATAAACTTCATTCAACTGATTCTGCTTCATCAGAAGTTTCAATGCAAGGTTCATTGGGAACCTCAGATAGAACAAGTCTAACAAATTCATAACTTATAAGAAAACAATTACTGCGGGAAAAGAGCATCATAACACTCAAACCAAAACATAATGAAAAGCAAATTCAATCCAGGAAATGAAACATAATGAAACCTACTTGATCCCGAGATCAATGTGCTCCTGAATCCCAAATCCAAAGCAGCCAGTATCACTGAAATTCCTCCTCAGGAGCTCATATTCCTTCACCTTCAAACCACTCTCCAGAAGCTGCATAGCCTTATCTCCCCTCACCGTCACGTAGCAGGCAATCTTCTCGTTACGCCTGATCCCAAAAGACCTCACCGTATACCGAGCTGCCCAACCCAACAAGAATCAATACAATTCATAGCCAAGAAACATTAAAAAAAAAAAAACAATTGAATCTTTACCCTTGGAGAAGACGGGGGTTTGACTGCTAAGTTGCTCGAGAACCTTGGCGGCGCGGGTGAGGCGATCGCCACTCTCACCGACGGAGATGTTGAGAACCAACTTCTGCACCTTAATCTCTCTCATCGGGTTTGAAAGCTTCTTCTCCGACCCCTGCTCATCAGCATATTCGTTACCCACAGCCGATCAAAGAGAGACTCATTTGAATATTCTCCACAGAACAAAATCAAAGATCGAGCTGAGAGAATTACCATGGCTACTAGATGGAAATGCTTCGGAGCTCCGTGTACGAGCGAAGAAAGCAGTGACCTTGGTGAGACTGTGAGGTATAAAAAAGAGGCGTAAAAGGGTTGCTAGGGTTTGGGTGTGAAAAAGACTTAAAAGCCCTTGCTAACAAATTATTAAGGAAAAAAACATTAAATTCCGTTGCCGGGACTTGAACCCGGGTCTCTCGGGTGAGAGCCGAGTATCCTAACCAACTAGACTACAACGGATCGTTGATGAAGGGTCTAATGTAAATAGCCTTTCTATGTTTAAACATCCTCATCCCTCAACAAATGGTTAGTGTCACCATTGTGGCTCCGGAACGTGTCTAATGTGTAAGCTACTGTGACGAAGAGTCACGCAGGGAGAGTCCCTTTATTTCGATTTTCGATTGAATGCCATCACTTTTTTTTTTTTAATTTTTTTAGTAATTAAAAGCTTATATAAAGAAAAGAGTAAACTACATCTATCATCTCTAAATTATATTTAATATTGCTTGATCTCTAAACTATATTCTAAAACCATCAAATATTACTTATTCATCCTTAAACTATATCCAATATTACTTGATCGTCTTACTACTCATCACTGCTGTTAAAGACAAATGAAAAGAATACGTTGTAGTTGATGTGACATGAAAAATGATGTGGTTGCTGATGTGGTATTACTTTTCCATCTATTATTAACAATGTAATGAATGACAGAACGATATAAAAATAATTAAATAATTTAAGGATAATTGATAGAATATTTGATAGTTTCGAGACGATTAAGTAACATGAAATATAGTTTAGGGATGATAAGTGAAATTTATCTTAAAAAGTAAATTAAAAGATAAGAGAAGCATCAAGGTCATGAGTCGGAGAAACTCGTTCTTGATGTATGACAACTAAGCAGCGGGTGAATTTCTATATGCTAGTTTTGTATAGATATTCTTTGTAAATTCGGTGATAGATTTAGTGGCCTCCACATTTTCTTTTTCTGGTGGAGATTTCTCTTTTTTTAATATATATGTCATGCTACACATAAAAACACATCTCCTGACATCAACAGAGCTTGATCCAATAGTCCATAACGTCTATGATAATCATGGGCTATCACTTTTAGGCTGTGTTTTGCTTTAGACATGAAGGGTACATATTGTTTGGGACCTTTCTACAATAACCCCCAAGAAAGAGGGCACCAATATTGAGTACTATATTGACCGTTTGATTGAAATGAAATCATATGAATTGTTAGATTAGTAACCGGTTACCTATTAGTTATGTTAATAATGGGAAAATGAAAGAAAATGAAAAATGCAAAGGGAAGGAAATGGTGACATGTGAGACAAAAGAAAAAATAAGGGAAGAAAAAGTTTTAAAGGAAATTGTTTAACAAAGAAAAAAGGGACAATGGGGTGAAACAAGGAAATGATAAAGAGGAGAAGAGGGAGAAATTGAGAACCGGGTCCAGCAATTGCATTGTAGGAGGGCTAGTAGGAGTAAAGAAATTGTGTATTCTCTAGTGGCGGTAGCCTTGAAGGTGTTTGTGGTGAGGACGAGGTACGATCTTACCGGTATAACCCCAGGTGAGAAGGAGCTTCAATCGATGTAGAGCAACTCATCCCAACTGCCTTGGTTTTGTGTTCGTGGGTTTGATTCCAAAGTAGGTTTAATTCCGGTGACTCCTTTGAGGCGGTCACGAGGTTGTTGGAGCCTTTTCTTCCCTGGTCCAATCAAGAGTTATACAAAGATTTTAAGGTAAAATCAGCAGGTATAAGGACTAGATGCATTATATTATTCTATTTACCTCTAACTTTGTTAAGAAATTAATTTTACTTATGGTTAATTTTCTTGTTAACTCCATGAAGCAAGTGGTACATTCCATTGATTTGGTTGTAATTGTATTAATGAGCACAAGTTTTAATTTTGCAGGTTGAGACAAAATTGGCCAGGTGCAACATCGTGCGAAGCAACTCGTATACAGTGTTGGAGTATTTGAAATGGAGGAAAATAACCAATCAAAGAGGTCAAATGGTCAAATGGTACGAAAGCTTCAAATAAGTGTTATTTGAAGCGGAAAAATGCCTATAGTAACTTCATGTAAGTT
Source organism: Aquilaria sinensis (assembly GCA_005392925.1). NCBI lineage: Eukaryota > Viridiplantae > Streptophyta > Magnoliopsida > Malvales > Thymelaeaceae > Aquilaria > Aquilaria sinensis. The sequence goes on along the minus strand of SMDT01000039.1, from coordinate 201,924 downwards.
TTTTTGTTTCTATGAGAAATTTTGGATGACAATTTTGTGGATACAGTAGAGATTAAAATAGTTGCACTTTTGTAATGCAGTAGCAAAGAAAGGGGAAGATTTGAGGAAACCTATGGCCAGCCCATGACACCAGTTGTAAGTTTGGAGATAATATGTAATCTCTCATATAGTGTACATACGATTTGAATATTGATAACGACATGTATTCTGATGAACTGCAAGAGTGGACAGAGATGAGTATGTGGTGGAAATCTTTGGCTGATGACGAAAGGGAAAGATTTCCTTACTTTAAAGGTAGTATTAAGGGTAAGGTGATAGAAGACGGTTGCTGGAATATATCATGTCGGTCTAGGTGCTTTAGTAAGCATGTTAAAGGGTTGAGTGAAAAGCAGAAATGGTTGGCTTATGAAACTGGACTGGGTAGCTTATTAGAGAACCAAGTTTGGAACTTGAAGACTGATCTCATATGTTGGCTATTTGAGTTGGGAAGCATGACCCTGGCTTTTCATGGTAAGAAATTTGGCATTAGTGTGGTTGATGTAACGGTTATCATAGGAGTGTCTGATGTATCAAAAAAATCAATCTAAAGAAGAAATCAACTTTGGTGCATAAATACTGTAAGTATGTTAGTCAACACTGCGTGATTGATGAGAATGAAATATCAAAAAAGTTGGCAAAAGCCATTAACATTGAATTCAAACAGTTGTACGTACTTATAGCATTGGCAAGAGTCTTATGTCCATCTAGTTGAAAGTACCTTGGATCACAGTTTATCAATTGTGTTGAAAATGTGGAGGCATTCAATGATGGGCAGTAGGGGGTACTTATTATTCAGCAGCTTGTGCTTGGTATGAAAAAGGTATTGGAGGATGATGTTAAACGTCTTGGTGGTTGTGTATTATTTTTGCAAGTTACTTCGATCATATTAAGTACTGATCACATATATACTATTAGTCAATTTCACAATAAAGTTATGTAAATGTCAAATAAGCGAACATAAGACAGTATATTTATTCTTGCATGGATTTTTTAGTAATAACATTTATGGTATTGGTCACATGTATACAATTAGACTTCCAAGGTTATGAATGAGCTAAAATAGGTAAATGAAGTTTATTCTTTGTTGTAAGATCATTTGTCCTTGAATGTTTAGACATTACCTTGATGGAATTTATTTGTTTGAAGGGCTCTTATTTGAAATAATTGGTATTTGTGTAATATTTTTGTGCTTAATTTGCCCGTAGTCATCCTATTGGTCTAACTAATTATTGCTAAAATGATCTAAGTTAACATACACTTTATATCCAATACTAACTCTTTATTAATCTTAAGTTTTTGGTTTAGTTATAGAACCTTTTATCTCTGATATTACAATTACATGCCATTGTTGATGAGGTTTGGTTAGAAACCCAGAGTTGGTGTTATACTCTTTTTATTGTTTAACTTGACACCTGCATACTATTCTCCTGTTGATGTTTTAGGTATTCTACATGCGTCATGTATTACTTAGAGCAAAAATGGTGGATTTAACCATTCTTCCCATAGCATATTTCACGAATAACATGGTGAAAAAGATATGCAATAATGGTGTATTCAATGAAGTTGATGAGGTTAGATAATAGTAATGTGTGAAAATATTGAGTTGTGTTATATATAGTTCGATGGTTTGCAAATGGTCATTTTTAATAATCGGATATGTTTGTAGGTATGTGGTGATGAACGAAATGAACTGAAGAAACTTTAAGAAGAGCCATTGAAAAGAGAATGCATACGTCCACATGTGGATGGTACCAACCGTGTAAGATTTGACTACAATAGTCATAGTGTAGTTTTAGATAGTTAATCTAAGGATAAAGGGACATCAACAGTTGCAAGGGAACAATTTGATCAGCTGGTGGCAATTGTTGGTGCCTTGTGTAGGCAAGTGTCTGATTTAGCATCAAAAGTTCCAAATGTCAAAGTAGAATAAGAGTGGCAATGCCTTCAACTAACGAAAATTAATTGAAAGGTTGGGATTTTAATTTCATCATTGAAGAGCAAGTAGGTCAAGGACACTCTTCAACCACAGATGATGTGAAACAAGGATACTTATGCCTCAAATGCACTGTATGTTGCAACAACGTTCTTCACCCTTTAACCATTCACTAGAGCCACTCTTAAAAATGTACCACTTGAGACTGTTGAAGTAGATAATGTAAATGGGTAGTTTCATTTTGTAAATAAATTGGGTGAGAACAATCCTCTAAACAAATCCCCAGTTGAGAAGAATGATCACGCACCTAAAGAGAAGGTGATTTCACCAACTCTGGGGAAAGGTGAACAGGGTAAAGGACATGTAGAGGTAGTAAATTTACATTTCCACAAGCCTAATGTTGAGGTTGTTGATCTGTTTTCCAAGTCTCAACAAAATCTTGAGCGTCAAGGCGAGGTATGTGTTAGGGGTAGCTTCACCCATAGTATAAAAAGTAATAAGGTCAATTTTCTTTTCACTTAAATTTTTTAATTGCGATTCCATTTTTCAAATGAGGCATGTGAAATGGAAGGGTATTAATCCATTCATTGAAGAGAAGCGTCAACGAATTACTTTGTTGTTAAGGCTACAGACCTCACCATTCATTGCATATACGAAGTCCAAGAAAAGGCCGATAAGGGCACCAGTTTGCTGCTGGACCCTATGGTGTTTGCCATCCTCTTTCTAACCATGAGCTACAAATGGTTATGTACGTGTTTAGTGCATCAAACAAAGACTGGTTGGTGTAGTTTACTCAAATCTCGTATTTCTCTCATGGTTATTGCTAAGGCATATATGTAATAATGGCTACTCCTTTTCATAGTGAGGTTTTTGTTCATCTGGATGCCCCTTATGAGATCTGTTATACTAAGATGATAACCATACACCCTGGTAAGTGGTTGATAAATGTTATTATCAATGTGCACGTTGTAATCCTTACTCTTAGAGCTCGAGCCAAGTCGCCTTCAGTCAAAAATTGGTGGCTACCCATTGATTTCACGATATGTTGGTTCACATTTTTTAAAATTTACTATTGGATGTCTATATGATAGTGTTTGTGTTTTTTATGTGTCTCTATATATGCGTGTGTATATTAGTTTGGGCTCCTAGTCTTAGGACATGTTGTCTTAGTTGTATGCCACTTCCTAACTAGCCTAAAATGGTTTTCCACCAATTTTTGGCAATGCTGTCACCCGGTGATTTACTTTAATAAGTTAAAAATCATCATGTGGAAGAGTTGTTGTTTGATGACATATCAAATTGTGATAGGTGTGTATCAAGGTTTTTGCATATTAAAATGTAGAATAACTTCACAAGGTTATTGAGTTGAGTCACTGTAGGTCTAACTTTTACATTGTATCAGATATTTGTACCTATTCATAAAGATACGTACTTTTATTTGCTAGTTGTGGATATGACACTGTTGACAATTTTAGCATAAGACACCTTCATGAAAAGGAGAACACTTGACTCATATATGCCTTGCATGGAAAAAAAAGTACATTCTAATTAGGGCTTGACCACTACTTTTTTATAGTTTCTATTGACCTTTTGATTGGGCTCAAGATACATCAATTATCTTACATTACAAACTTATTTTTGTTTAGTGTGCAACACTTGATGTTGTCTTGAAGGTTGGCAATTTCAAGTTCATTGACTTCAAAAAAGGGAAATGCGATCTGTCTCCAACCTAGCTACATGGTTTTGACTGTGGGACGTTTGCTTATTAATTCATGGAAAATCCCACTAAAGTGATAATGTAGCCTCATTTAGAGGTAGCCTCACCAACTTTCTTTCACACTTATTGATCGTATTTTTTATCTTATATTTTCTAAAATCTATCATTCACTTTGTTTTACAAATAGGACTCGGATGAGGAAAGGTGCTAACTCCTTTTGGATCTAATTATGTGTGAAGAAAACAAGTTGAAGACTGTGGTAAAAGAACGTGTGAAGGCCTCGTTTGAGGGGGAGCAAGAAAAATTCCCTGATATTGATATATGAAAGGAATTTATTTTGTCTATGGACAAGGTAAGTATAGATATAAAGATAACTAGTACTCAGAAAAGAGGTACAAAATGCAGTAAGAAGTGACAAGTAGGATGTAATTTGGGTTTGGCTGAGAAGGAGCACTTTTTGTATAACCATGAATTTTGTATAGTGGCCTTAAATATTGACATAGTCAGAAGGTAGGCTGGTGGTGATTGTCGGTGTTTTTAGGACTATTGTCATGTATAAATGTTACTTGACTAACCAGACTTGTACATAAAGTTATTTTGCAATGAAGGAGTTATTTGAAGGATGCAATGAATTGATATGGTCTAGGTCTTGAACCATGAACAAACCAATTGGTTTGTGTATGTATGAATTGTTTAGTTGTAAATATAAAGTTTGAAGCTTATACAAGTTTCTGTGGTCCTGCATTAGTGCTGCTACAAATCTAAAACCTGATATGCAAAATATTTGCATAATTGAACAGGAAAGTGTGGAGGAATTTTGCTCCTTAGAAACCAATTTTTTGTTGGTTGAAATTTGGATATAAGATGCAACCAAAATTGGGTAGACTACATTAGATTACTAACTGACCCGGCTTTGAAGTCAATAATCTGGTTTTAAATGCACCGAGGCAAATTTGACTAGTAAAGTCTTTGAAAGATGTTATTGACATGTATATATCTGGTTATTGACATTTATATATCTGGTTTGTAAACAATTCATAAACCATTTCATGGTCAATCCTCGCATAAGGAAAACATAAATCATTCAAAAAACACGAAACTAAGAAGAAATCATTGAAATATAGTAATCATCTTATCTACTTCCAATAATCAAAATCATTTGTCACTCAAGTAAAGTGTGGCTAAGAAATAAGCAAGGTATATAGGATATCACTTACATTGTTCCGATCCTAGAATCAATGTAATGATCACTTTGGTTCAAGAACTTAATGAAAAGAGTAAGAATTTTTATCCGAGCCTAATTTCACCTCCAAAGGCCTGGATTCAACTTGGATACTATAACATCCATCTTAAACTTGCCACCAATAAAACTGACAGCATTGCACATTCCCACGAGAATGACCATAACTGTTTATAGAAAACTTCAAATTGCAATCCATAAAATTCCTATTAAACTAGACTTCTCAATCTATAATATATATTTTATTCACAATTTTTGGTTTAGCCAATTGATACAGTTTATTCTTTAACTTTCAGACTTGTTTAAAGCTAGACATTTCAACGATATCCAGCAAGAATCAACATAACTCTTTACTCATGCCTCCAAATCAAATTTCGCTTCTTCTATGTTAAAGTAAATTTGCAGACCTTTCCAATGATATATTATAAGCTTAGGTTTCAGTCACATTTTGAGTATATAACCAACACTTGCTGCTAGAATTCCTCAAATGACAGTGGTGCATGGAATTTTCCAATCCTTCTTAATATCCTCCTAATCTAATATATTTTTACTATCAAGATGCTATTAGTCCATGGTATTTCATCTCTATGAGAATTACCCAATCATCAATTCTCAAGAACAGGACTACCAAAATGTTGCTTCCGATTGATTGAGGTTTAAAAGAACTGATGGGTACAGGGTTCAAATGTGTAAAAGCTAACTATTGTGTTTGATGACCAGTGTGCTAAGCTTTGGTATAGCAATTTCAAAGTTCCAGATTGCTTTGCAAAGGCAGTGTTATAACCTTTGTGTTTTACAACCTTATGTATGATTATATGTGTTTATGTTTTGGTCTAAGTTCCATCTCCATTTTCAATTGGTAGGGTAAGGAGTATGGAGTAAGTACTTGTTTTTAGTCTACTTTTGGTAGAAACTTCAGTAATCTTGCCATCTAGTTGGTCTTAACAAAAAGTATATAACTTTTGACAAAAAGTTGTTTGAAAATGGTTTCAAAGATTGTGAAGTTTGACATAAGCATTGACTTTTAACTAGAGATGTTGTGGTGAGCTAAAAATTTTTATACAAGCTTTTCTTGTTGTTTAAGACTTATTGGGTCACCTTTTGTATGTAAATGGTCAGAATCAAGAAGGTTTTCAAGAAGTTTGTGACTGGTTTTTGCATTGGTGTTTCCAAATTGTGGTTCCAAGTTTGAAATAAGTTATGTTGTGTATCTATGAGATATTTAGGAGTAAATTATGTAGTTTGAGGCTTCAAATTAATTAATTATTGCCTTGTTTGAGTTGCTGGAAATGTACAGCAAAAAGGGTTGATATCCTGCATAATTCATCAGGAATTTGTTGGAAAAATCAGCATTTTGGGCCCTTGAAGTCATGTTTGACCTCTTAGCAATGGAAGGAGTTTTAAGCTGAAAATTTTCATGCATGTTCTAATGGTTACTTAAGACTTCTATGACCACTTTCTTGCATTAAAACATCAACTTTTTCAAGAGAACATCTTTCAGAACAAATTCTGTAGTACTAAGAACCAGTTTGTAGATGTGCAATAGCTATTATAGGGCAAAAATCAACTAATATGAAGCTTCAAACTACTGTGTTCATGACTAATTACCCGTATAGTTTGACAACAAACATATTAGACATGGCACTAATTTATGAAACATCAAAACATATAGCAACAATATAACTCACCCACTTTAAAACAAAAAACAACCATTTAAGTTACCCATTTTAAAAGTAGACAAAACCGTATAAATTTAGCTTATGAAAGTAGCCCGACAAGTTTTGAATAACAAGAAACACTTGCACAAAATTTTTTAGCTATGGAGGTGCTCCTCTAGTTATAAAGCAATACTCAACTCAAATCCAAAAACATGTATTTGGCCCTTTAAAACACTGGAAGTCTGTTGTAGCGAAATGACCACATCATGTTGTTATTGAAACTTAATGCAAACAGGCATATTACACATAATTTAAAAATTAGACATTGATTCCTTTCCAAGTACCTTTAATATGGTGGTACATATACAAAATGGCAAAAAATTACACCAATTATGACATACTCAAACCCACAAGTATGTTGTAGGCCAGAATGTTAACTATGTACATACCTCAAATGCAAAAACATCCTACAATAACTCTCTATGCTTAGCCAGTGACTTGTCTCCAACATCTTAGTTATGAAACTACTTTAGATTGCTAGATGGGTGCATTCCCCTAACATAGGACGATAGGAAATTATGCCCATTTATTGTGACTGTAGATGTGTCTGCAATAAGGCAGGGTATGATACAAATGGCCATGATGAAACATATGTAGCAGCTATGTTGGTAGCACACTCTGAAATAGAAAGGCCAGATATTTGCAACAGATCCTTAAACGGTCATAAGGATGAGGATGACAGGGTCGAGGCTATAGGCACGTCATGCTTTGGTGACATAAAGCTATACCTTGGAGAAGGGAGGGGGAAAGACTTTCTTAGCCAGTGCATAACCCAAACCACTCATAGAACAAGCATATGACCCTTTATCAACTAAAGATTCACCTTTTACATTGGATGTACCTTGCTTCAATTGACATGAATGACTTGTATGGCCACTCTTCCCGCACTTCCTACATTTTCTTGCCCCAGGTGCCTTCTTGATGAACCTTACTTTAACTTTTTTACCTCTTACTCTCACAGGATCACATACAACATTTGGATGGACTAGGTTAGCAGTACTCTGTTCATTGTCATGTTGTTGTTAGGCTTGGAACAACTCAGTGGCTCTCAATGTTAACCGCCCAATCTCCCACTTTAATTCTATGTACCTTTCATCGTCACACCGAGATGAAAAATATGTAAACTTGTGGCATTTGTTCCCAATTTGTGCATGCTTTGCAATAAATGCCACTTCCATTGGATCAGGACACACTCTTGGAATGTATGATGGCTCCTTCTTCACACTCTTTGTCCACCTTTTGAGTATCAACTTTTTAGGAATCTTCGTCATATTCTCAACCTTCATCATAAAGAACATATGGCTACACGGGAGGCATACATTGAACCGGTGACAAAGTAAAGATCAATCCTTACTGTTCAAGTGAATTACTAGTATACACAACATAAATGATAGTAATATGTATATTTTACTGCAGTCATGCAAAAAAAAAATTGAAGAAGTGTCCATGGGTTCTAGGTAGAGTTTACCAGTGTAGGTCAGTACTTGCATGTGCAATGAATGATACTTTGGTCACAATTAACATGAACCACGTAACTTTCTTTAGGAGACACATATTTGGAAACAAGATACTTTTTTATCGGTTACACTATCAGTCCGAACTGCATTGTAATTGTGCTCATCATTAATTTAGTCCCAGACACGAACCAAGACATTCAATGTGTACACATCACCTGCATGTTTTTCTAACAATTTGAGCTGTGTTAGCATTTGTGGTACCGTGTGTCTACCATTGAAGTTCTATTGCACTTCTGCCTCACATATACGATTAACGGCAACATCAACTCGGTGCACAAAGTCATACAACCTCATTTGGTTGTCAAGGAATTATTTTTTAAGGAAGTGCATGCCCTTTGTCCTCTGTGTACTTGTCATACCAATGAAGAAATTGCTTTTCAGGTGCACAATGGCCCATGACTTACAATTATTCCATGTATCACGCACCAACTAATTGTGCTGTAGTCTAAACTTATCCACTGTTTCTTCCCATTTAGCTTCTAACTCATCAGTGTCTTTAACATGTAACATCATATGCGCAAATGCACCTTTAAAATGTTCTGCCTTTTTGACATTAGTCTTGCAATTTCTCAATAAGTGCCATGAACAAATTTAATGCGTGGTACTTGGGAAGACAGACCTAATAGCTTTTTTCATGCCTAGTGCTGCATCTGTTATAACTGATTTGGGTAATTTCCTGTACATACAATGCACAAAATTGGTTAATAACCATCTAAAGCATTCTTCTGACTCACTAGTTATAAGTGCACAACCAAATATGAAAGTCATATAATGGTTGTTGCCCCAATATCACGACATATGGTAACTTATATCCATTGCTATTGTATGTAGCATCCATATATATGACATCATCGAAGCATGAATAATCCATGTACATCCCACAGTCGGCCTAAAACAGACCCCAAAGTCTATTTAAGTTATCTACAGCATAACGCCAATGAAACTCAAGGTCACACTGTCCACTCTTCATTAAATGTGATATAGCTTTCTCCGAATATGTTTCCAGCTCATCCACTCTACTATCAGGGTCCACCCAATTATAAATATCTTGTCGTATGAAACCAACATTTTTGTATGCACAATTTACAACAACCATGAAATCCATTATGTAGAAAGTCCCCACACTTGCCCTACTCATTGTTCTAACTTTCTTTTTTGTAAAATCAACCACACATCTATTCGATTGTATAAAATGGACCTTACTTTCAAAAGCTAGCTTATGGTTATGAATATGTTGGAACTCACCCATATGGTAAGTATTCGATTTTGCCTTCAAAAGTACTCGAAACATAGCACGACACCTGTACCTTGAAATGCGTCGAGGCTCCTTTTTTCATTTCTCAGGAGTAAGCTGAAGCTTTATATGACCCTTTTTTGAACAAACCCACCTTCTTCGTTGTATTACATTGAACTTTTTGCTCATCCTTATATCATCTCTTCTCACACCAAATCCCAAAACATACGCATATTTACAATAAAATTTCTCAGCCTTATCAGTTGTCTGAAATTCTACTTTAAAGTCGTTGAACACCCACTCATCTATAGGTTTTTTTTATCTTCATCACTATCCTAGACCAATAATACTCCAAATTGATCTCATAGGATTTTAATGTAGTGTCTGGTTTATCAGACAATATCCCATCTCTATTCAAACTGAAGGCCAATGTCAATTGCGTTCTGGCTGTCCATTTGAACTTCTACAAAATGGCATAGGAAACCCAAATGACAATTTGCCACAACAATACTACAAACATTGGAACCCATACGAAAAAGATAACACAGTAATGGACATAAAGTACCTTGATTTCATCGATTACAACCTCTGCTATACTTGATGTGTACTAAGAAAAATAAAGGAAATTTCCAGCAACTCAAATCGTTGACCTAAAATGCCAAAACTACAGAAGAAATTACCTTACTACTGTTGCCAGCAAACAATGCTGAGAGCTTTCACACCCTGTTTTTAGAGAAAACCTATATAGGTCCACTTCCAAGGTACACACTAGACTACTTCAGGTTTTGTTTTCTGTATTTTGTAACAATGATTTTCACTGTAACTGGTTTTACAATTTATAAATTGTAATTCTTTAGTTATCATTGTACCTCACCTAGTCACAATTGCGTAATTTTGTGATTATTAATTATAATTTGAAAATATCAAAATCTAACCAAAACTTCATTTTAGTGTCAAACACACTTTTCTACCCTAAAAATTTAATCTAACCTGACCTAACCCAACTCAACCCAATCCAATCATAGCTAAACCCGGTTTACGTGAAAAAGTCAATACAAGTTAAACCATTGTCTTTTTAGCTTGTGGAATGTTTTTTGTTAAAATACTTAAAGAAGAGTAATATTATTGTTGTGCCCATTATAGAAAAAAAAAAATTTTTGTCCACTTTAAAGGTATAAAAAAAAGAATAAAAAAAAATTATTCAGGTGCCTAAATATTAATTGGGTCATTAATTTAAGTACCTTAGATTAAGATTGTTTATATATAAACAATTTGGGAATTTTAAGACATTTACATATATTTGAAAAAACTACAAATAGAGTAGCAAATGGATTTTTTTTAATATTCCTAAAACCCATTTTGGTCTTATTTCTCTTTTCTTTTTTTTTTTCGTGCAATTCAATGGTAAACCCCTTATTAACTGTAATAATGGAGTTAGGATTTTGTAAAACAAGAATTGGCCATGTAAGTGCACAACAAATCTATCCAATGTTGACTAAGTAGTATGTTGTTATTATAAATTTGTAAGCTTTAGCTTTGATGAATGAAACTCTTTGTCCTTTCTCAAGCTGCAAAACTCCTTTGAGATGCTAATCATCCAAGCGGTGGCTGCCTATGTTAACAAACAAGAAAGCATTAATTATACTAATCTTCATCATCAAATGTGCAAGTATTATCTTTATAAGATGACATTCATTTAGGAGTAAGAAATGTAGTGGAGAATAAAGTTTTTAATAAGCTTATTTTTTTTTGTGAAATTTTTAAAAAGTTCATGCTTTGAAAAAATCATTGTGAGCCTAATAAAGAATATATCTATAATGCGCTTCGACAACACAAGGGGCGAAAGAAAAGTATTTGTCACTTTATTTCTATTTAAAATCATTGTAATTTTTATTCGGGTGCCTAAATTTTAAATCGGTAATTAATTAAGTACCTTAGAGTAAGACTATCTACATATAAACAATGTTTCGAATTTTTAAGACACTTACATATATTTGGTAAAACTAAAAATAGAATAGGAAACTTGGATTTTGTTTTAAATATTCCTAAAACCAATTAATCCATAATACCTTTAAGTGTGCTCCCATAAAATCATATTCTTAAAACACAACAAACCCCAATCATAATTTTTTTACATAATCTTAAACCCTAAACCCAAAACTTATGCTATAACCCGAAACCCTAAAACAATCCCCCCTCCCCACATAACCTAAAGTCTAACCCCTAAATCATATCTTTCAAACCACAACCTAAACCCTAAACCAGACCCCCATAAAAAATCCTAAACCCTAAACTCAAAACCTATACACTAACCCTAAACTCAAAACACTAAACCAATTCCACAAAAAAAAAAAACTCATAAACCCTAAACTCAAATCCTATACGCTAACCCCAAACCCTAAATCCTAATCTCAAAACCTAAACACTAACCCTAAACCCTAAACCAATCCCTCTACAAAACCTAAACTCTAACCCTAACCCTAAATCATATCTTTAAACCATAACCTAAACCCTAAACCAATCTTTAAACCAAAACTGAAACCTTAACCAAAATCCTTAAATCTTTAAACGATAAACTAAACCCCAACCAATCCCTCCATAAAACCTAACCTAAACCATAAACTTTAGAACCAACCCCTAACCCTACCTTAAACTTTACCCTAAATCCTAAAATCCAAAACCTAAACTACCAAAACATAACATAAACCTAACCTTAAACACTAACCAAAACCATTTAGGTTATCTGGTCACATTTTGGGTACTTTCAAGGTTATCCTGTACTCTTTTTAGGTTACCTTTAATATGACTCAGTCACACTTTAGTTACCTTCAAGGTGACCCAGTAAACTTTTTAGGTTACCTTCAATATGACCCGATTACACTTTAAGTACATTCAATCTCACCCAATAATCTTTTTAAGTTATCTTCAATGTGACTTGGTCACACTTTAGGTACCTTCAAGGTGACCGGTTCACCTTCAGAGCTTACCTTTAATGTAACCCGATCACCTTTTAGGTACCATTAAGGTGACTTGGTCACCTTTTTATGTTACTTTCAATGTGACCCGGTTACACTTTAGGTACCTTTAAAGTGACCCGGTAATCTTTTTAGGTTACCTTCAATGTGACCTAGTCAGACTTTAAATACCTTCAATGTGACCCAGTAATTTTTTTAGGTTACCTTCAATGTGACTCGATTACATTTTATGTACCTTCAAGGTGACCCAGTAATCTTTTTAAGTTACCTTCAATGTGACCCGGTCATACTTTAGGTACCTTCAAGGTAACTGGGTCACATTTTGAAGTTACCTTCAACGTAACCTGATCACCTATTAGGTACTTTTAAGGCGACCCGATCACCTTTTTAGGTTACCTTCAATGTAACACAGTCATATTTTAATTACCTTCAACGTGACATGGTAATCTTTTTAGGTAACTTTCAATATAACTCGGTCACACTTTAGTTACCTTCACCGTGACCCAGTAATCTTTTTAGTTAACCTTCAATGTGACCCAATTACACTTTAGTTACCTTCAAAGTGATCTAATTACCTTTTAGGTTACCTTCACTCTGACCCAGTAATCTTTTTAAGTTACCTTCAACGTAACCTGATCACCTATTAGGTACTTTTAAGGCGACCCGGTCACCTTTTTAGGTTACCTTCAATGTGACCTAGTCACACTTTAGGCACCTTCAATGTGACCTGGTAATCCTTTTACATTACCTTCAATACGACCCAGTCACACTTTAGGTACCTTCAAGGTGACCAGGTCACCTTTTGAAGTTACCTTCAATGTACCCGATCACCTTAAAGGTATTTTAAGGTAACCCAGTCACCTTTTTAGGCTACCTTCAATGTGACCCAGTCACACTTTTGGTATCTTAAATGTGACCTAGTAATCTTTTTGGGTTACCTTTAATGTGAGTCAGTCACACTTTAGTTAACTTCAAGGTGACCCGGCAATCTTTTTAGGTTACCTTCAATGTGACTCAATCACATTTTAGGTACCTTTAAGGTGATAAGGTCTTTTTGAGGTTACCTTCAAGGTAACCAGATCACCTTTTAGGTGCCTTTAAGGTATCCTAGTCATCTATTTAGGCTACCTTTAATGTGACCTTATAATCTTTTTAGGTTACATTCAATGTGACCCGGTCACATTTTAGGTACCTTTAAGATGACCGGGTCACCTTTTAAGGTTATCTTCAAAGTAACCCGGTCATTTTTTAGGTACCTTTAAGATGACCTGGTCGCCTTTTTAAGTTACCTTCAATGTGACCTGGTCATACTTTAGGTACTTTCAACGTGATCTGGTGATCTTTTTAGGTTACTTTTAATGTGACCCAGTCACATTTTAGATACATTCAACATGACCCAATAATTATTTTAGGCTACCTTTAATGTGACCCGGGCACACTTTAGTTACCTTCAATATGACTCAATAATCTTTTTAGGTTACCTTGAATGTGTCCCGATCATACTTTAGGTACCTTCAAGGTGATCCGATAATCTTGTTAGGTTATCTTCAATGTGACCCGGTCACAATTTAGGTACCTTCAAAGTGACCCGGTAATCTTTTTAGGTTACTATCAATGTGACCATGTCACAATTTAGGTATCTTCAAGGTGACCCGGTAATCATTTTAGGTTACCTTCAATCGCACTTTAGTTACCATCAAGGTAACCCGTTAATCCTTTTAGGTTACCTTCAATGTAACCCGGTCACATTTTAGGTACTTTCACTATGACCCGATAATCTTTTTAGGTTACCTTCAATGTGACCTGATTACATTTTAGGTACCTTTAAGGTGACCTGGTAATCTTTTTAGGTTACCTTTAATGTGACCCAGTCATAATTTAGGTACCTAAAGGTGACCTGGTAATCTTTTTAGATTACCTTTATTGCGACTTGGTCACACTTTAGTTGCCTTTAAGGTGACCCAGTAATCTTTTTAAATTACCTTTAATGTGACCTGGTCACACTTTAGGACTTTCAATGTGACTCGATAATATTTTTATGTTACCTTTAATATGACCCGGTCACACTTTAGGTACCTTTATAGTGGTCGGATCACTTTAGGTTACTTTCAATATGACTCAGTCATATTTTAGGCACCTTTAAAGTTGAGGTTAAGGTTAGATATAAGGTTAAGGTTGAGGTTATGGTTACGGCTTAAGGTTAGGTTTAGGATTTATGGTTTAAGGTATGTTTGAGGTTTAAGGTTTATGGTTGGGGTCTAAATTATTTGGTTGAAATTTTAAAGTTCATGGTTTAGTTTAAGATTGAAGGTTTAGTGTTTAAGGTTAGAGTTTAAGGTTTAAGATTTAAGGTTAGGGTTAGGGTTTAGGTTATGGTTAGGGTTTAAGCTTACGGTTTAGGTTAGGTTTGAGGTTTAAAGTTTAAGATAGGTTGAAGGTTTTGTTAGGGTTTACGGTTTAAGGTTTGAGGTTAGGGTTTACATTATGTTTACGGCTTTTGGTTAGGGTTAGAGTTTATGTTATGGTTAAGTTTTAGGGTTAAGGTTTAAGTTAGGTTTAAGGTTTAAGGTTTAATATAGGTTTAGGGCCTTGGGTTAGAGTTTTGTGTTAGGGTATGAGGTTTAGGGGTTAGAGGTTAAGGTTAAGGTTTATGTTATTGTTAAGTTTTAGGGTTAAGGTTTAAGTTCAAGGTTTAGGTTAGGTTTATGGTTTAAGGTTTAAGATTGGTTTAGAGTCCAAGGTTAGAGTTTCGAGTTAGGGTATGAGGTTTAGGGGTTAGAGGTTAGGGTTAAGGTATAAGGTTTAAGGTTAAGGTTAAGGCTAGGTTTAGCGGTAAGGCTAAGTTTAGGGTTAAGGCTAAGTTTACCTCTTAAGCTTAAGACTAGGTTTATGGTTTAAGTTTAAATTTTTTTTAATTGAGGGTACTGAAAATTTAGGGTTTAAATTTACGTTTAAGGGTTTAAGGACTAGGTTTAGGGTATGAGGTTTACGATTTAAGGTTAGGTTTAAGGTTTAAGATTAGGATTAGGGTTAGGGTTAGAGTTTAGGTTATGGTTAAGGTTTACAAATTTTATTGCTAATTCGCACTGTAAAAAGTCTATGAAGTAATTTTAACATATTTTTTGTCCAAAGTATTTATTTATTTAATTTTGTAAATTTTTCAACTTAACTATCACAAAAGGAAAAAAATTTGTAAAAAAATATTTTATTCTCATTTAAATAGTCACAAAATTTTTTGGACTTCCCCCATTTTAAGGTTAGGGTTAAGTTTAGGGACAAAGTTAAGTTTTGAGTTTATGGGTTCTTCCTAAACAAGTAACATTTCATATTTAGTATGTTTAATGATCTTGGTAAGTAAATGTCAATATTAGAACATTAATACCTAAAATTTTAAGTGTAATGCAACAAAGTACCTAAATTTTGAAAAATTTCTTTTTCACCACCCATAATAATTACATGATGAGTCCATAAATTTTGAGTATACAAAAATTGTATATTTTGAGTACCATTTACCTATGTATAAAATAATATTTTATTAAGCATATTATTTAATCATTAATATTATTGGTAAGGTTTAAGGTTAAAGTTAAGTTATCGTAAGGGTTAAGTGTTTTAATATATTATTGTATATTATTATTATATGAAGTGATTATTTTGCCTAAATTATAGTTGTATTGATAATTCACAATGCAAGAAGTGCAAAAATTAATTTAAAGATATTTTTTGTACACATAATTTATTTTTTAAATTTTATTACAAAATGATTTCCAAAAATTTTAATAGTTTTCATTTTCACCCCTAAAATTTTTGAAATTTAACAATTTTGTACTATAGACAACATTGAATTGGACTTACATTTCATTGTAAAAATATGAAACTATAGTAAATTCATCGGAACATAGTTAAGAAATTTTTAGGTGTAATGCAATAACGTACCTAAATTTCATAGTAAAAGTTGAAAATTTTTATGAATTTTTTAATAAAACATATTAAAAGAAGGAAAATTACTTTTAAAAATTGACCCTTAACAATAAGCCTATAAATTTTAAAATTAATTAAAGGAAAATTTTTGGGTGACATGACCACATTAAAACATTATCAAATGAAGCTTGGCCAAATTAGCCCAAAATAATAGACATATTAATTTTAAAATCAAATATGATTTAAAAGAAAAGTTTTAGAACTCCACAAAAAAATTGTTAAAGGAAGTTGGCCAAATTGGCCCAAATAATAAATATTTTAAAATTAAAAACAAATATTTGGCACAAAATAATAAACCATTTAATTTAAAAAATAACTATTTTACAAAACATTAAGTTTTGGGATGATGAAAAGATTTTAAAATTATACAAAAAATTGAAAATCAACTTAGCCCAAAATAGCCCTAAATAATTAACATAATAAATTTTAAACAATAGATTCAATTTTTTTTTACCTAAATAAAAACATCCAAATTGGTTTCCAAGCCAAGCCAAGAAAACTAGATTTTGGGCCGGTTCACAAAAAAATATGAAATAATGAATATTTGGCCAAATAAGAAAAATTAAAAACAAAATGGGCCCATTTTTTATTCTGACCCAAAATTAATACTAATCCGTGTGTAACCTGTTTTACAACCCGATTAAAAAACTCAATATATCGTCTGACCACATCTCAAATTCTAGGTACTTATTTGAAATAAATTAAAAAAGATGAAGGGCCGATAGCAACCAAACCCCTAAAACTAAGGACTAATTTGTAAATAATCTATAAAATAGCTATAAGTATCTCTAATCCAAATTTTATTTTTTTCCTCTACATTTCTTGCGTTAGTGACCTAACAATGGTGAACTTGGAATGTAGGTGTTACACCTGCAAGGTGTTTGATGATTCCAAGTGTTTGTTTCCTTGATAAAATCTGTTTATTATTTAATGACATTGTCATCTCAAACCAGGAAAAGCAGAAATTAATATGAAACTTGGAAAGAATCCACGAGAAGCATAAATACGAAACTATAAAAGAATCCAACAGTAATAATCAAAAGAGAAAATTTTAATAAATAAAGATACTAAACCTACAATATAAAATTTGAGTAAAGATAAATACGGTTAGAGAATTAAGCGTCATAGTCTAAAGTCAACAACCTTACTATTTAACTAATAAAAAACATCAAAAGTTGTCATAAATCCAGGAAAAAAAATTGACCTTTTTTTCAAAAACTTAAATATCTTGGTTCTACTTGCATATTTTTAAATGGAAGGAGCATGAGAACTTAGGTGATTGAGCGCTTCGTCAATGAATATGAGGATGATCATCGGGAACTATAAGTGGATGAAGAGATAGAAGGGGGGAGAATGGTGGAGTAATCTATTAGCTTTGGTTTAGGCTACCTGATTACTAGTTCTGAAAAAAAAAAAAAATTATCAGATAACATTTTTATTGTATCTTGATGAGAAGAAATCATTTTAGATGAGACTATAACATATCTTAATTACAAATTAATTTAAATTTAATCCTATTTTTTAATTTACAATTCAAATTTTAGAATTAAGTTAATAATTGTGGCTTTAGTTGCCACATGTTACTACCTTAGTGCTTTATAGGACACGAGTATATTTTGTAGACTGCATATAAAAGATTATAGTTAATTTATTAAAAAAGAAAAGTGTATTATGTGTCAACTTTACAATCTCTTTCATTAAAAAACAGTCAAAATCATTATTAAATGGATCTTGTTTTTTGTATATATATTGATTATTTTAAAGTATGTTTTATTAAAAAAAACTTTTGTTTGTGTATCAACTAAAAAAATAGTTACCCAATTTTTTTATATTTATGTAACATAAATAAGTTAATTAAAGTATAGCTTGCTTTTTAAGTTCATCATTTCCTTTCTTTTTCTTTCCCACATTTTTCCCTCTTCTCTCTCCCCTCACACGTTTTCCTTTTTTTTTTTTCCCCTGTTTCCTCGCGATTGGTCCACCCTATCTGACTAGTTTCTTCCCTATCTTCTCTCTCCTCCCAAGGGCTCTAATTGCTTCAACACCTATGCCCACTTTTCATGCAGGGGTTTTGTAAAAACGGAAAACTTACGATCATCGTCTAAGGTATATCTTAACTTACAATTTGTCTCTTCCTATTTTTAAAAATTTACACTTTACACTCTATATTTTTTATACTATCTGATAATAACTTTTGAAACTGTATTTAAACTATATGATAGTCATTTTACAGTAATTTTGATCTCTATAACATTTTTTTATAATTAATACATATTTTAAATTATTAATTTTTTATTTTTGTAAATATATTTTTCTTCCTATAAATATATATTAGTATCTTTTAAATGTTGGTTAACTATGAAAAAAATATCAAAAATATTAAAATTACTGAAACATGATTATTAGCCAATTTAAATTAAGATTTTAAAAGTTGTTATTGAACACTATAAATCAAATAAAGGGTAAAGTATATGTTTCTTAATATAAAGGGGATGAAATATAGATTTAAACAAACCTTAGGAAATTTTTTGTAAATTTTCCCTTGTAAAAACTCCCGTATGTTTGCATACTCAAGAAATGAATCGTAAGGTTTAGTTCAAGTGATAAACCCTACCCAACAATTGAAAGAGTCCTGAAGATTTGATTATCCTCAAAATAATAAAGAAATCTTCTCTAGATTACTTTCGTCTTCCACATATATGCCTTTCTTTTCTACGTGCATTCTTCAAACTAGACAAACAGATAAATATTCCATAAATTTCATATTAATTGACCCTTTTAACTTTTTTTGACTAAAATTTAATTTATATATATATATATTAATACGTATTGACAAAAAAAAATTTAAATGATACTTACAAACTATAATATTTAAATTTTCATTTTCATGTAAAAAATTCATATTTTTATTATAAATTTTAACAGAAATATAATCATAAATTAATTATTATGAATGTTAAAATAGTCAGCTTTTGTAAAATAGAGGAATTATCTTCTAAGGAATAGATTTTATAAATGCTCTCTAACCTCTAATTATTATTTTCTTTTAATCTCTAACCTATTAAATGTTTTATTTTAGTCCTAAACCGATTAAAAATGTTTCATTTTAGTTCCAAATTTATAAAAATGTTTTATTGTGACCCTAATTTGATAAAATTTGTTAACTCAAAGTATTTGTTTGATATCAATTTTTTAAATCATAATTTAAACAATCTAGTAACTGTTTTATAATAAATTTAATCTGTATAATAATTTTTTTTACAGTTAATAAAAAATTCAAATCACTTTTTTTTTCTATAAATTAAACTTATTTTATTCAGAAAGAAAAATGTAATAATTTAAATTCTCTATTTACTGTCGAAAATATTAAATTATTTAAATTAACTCAAAGACAGTTACAAGATATTTAAATTAGAATTTCAAAAGTTACTGTCAGATAATTATTCTGATTTAAGGAATTTTATTTAATGATGGACTAAAATGAAACAATTATAATAGATTTAGGACCAAAATAGAATATTCAATATATTAGGAATTAAAACAAAGCAATAATTAAAGGTTAGGGACCATTTATGCAATTTACTCTACCTTCTAAGTGGCGATCAAAGAACATCAGATTCACAACCAACAAATAGATCATTTTAATGCTCAATCACAATATGGAAATTTTCCGAAATAAAAAAAGTGGTATTTGCCTATAGAAGATATACGGAATATATTGATGAAAAAATTTAAAGAACCAAACCATTTTCACATGTAAGTAAGCTTCAAGTAATGGGGGTGTCATAATCTCCATCCTTGTGATGCAGGCCAGCTCCAACTGAGAACAATTTAACGGCATGGAAGAAAAGCAATGGCAAATCATGGCTGCTACCGTTTCCAGGGTTGGCTCAGTGCACGGCCAGGAGAATAAAGTTATGTGCAGAAGCTCATCAAACATAATATTCTTTACTACTCTAAAACATATTTACCCGAAAGAACCAAGGCAGCACAAAAGAGATCACAAGGCAGGCCATCAAGAAGTTGCAGAATGGCTGCCCTCGCCAGCATGCCTCCTCTCTTTCTGACAAGATACCATTACTACTCGAAAATCCCTGTTCGTTCCATCCTTCTATGAATCTGAGATCCCCAACACCGCTTATGTTTTTTGCAGTCTCGCCACAAATTTCACACATTCTGCAGTGACAAAGATACAATAAAAAGTGAAATTTCCCCCTAACCCTGGAAGGGGCAATGATAAAGATACAATAAAAAGTGAAGTTCTCCCCTAACCCTGGAAGGGCCTCTTTATCATGAAAAAAGTCTACCAAGCATTAATTGAGATGAGAACAAGATATTTGATTGTAAAAGAGTGCAAGTAAGAAACATTTGTGCCTAGAATCAGAGTTATAAAGAATCCCAGCAGTCCATATCCCGGATAAGAGCTGTAAACCCCAAATGACCAGAAATTTAAGGCAGGCCCTAGAGAAATCTCTACAGAATATATCAGGGAAACACAGAGAAATGGTTGTACTGGACACAGGTCTAGCTGCATTAGTAGATGATTTCGAGAAAATAAAGAACTGATTATAGTAATAATGCACTGTCCTGAAATAAGCAAAAAGATTGGTCACTGTTTAGACCAATAAACACAGTTTTCGGTTACCTACTTGGTGCTTAGATTTTCCAGCTGATACCAAGGCTATCAGTATCACTTAAAGTCATTGTTTATTACCAATTACGAGAAGAATGGGGATGTTTGCATGAAAGGAAGCCAAAAAGCTACTTAAAATAAGCAAACACCTGGGCAGCACTTATTTGCATCCCTATATCTGACTGCTGATGGATTGCTTGCCAAAATGAAAAATTCATGGCATTATTCATTTTGCTTTTAACATGTATAGTTTTCAATCCATACGTACCAACAAAGAGAGTTCCATGCACTGATTCCTACAAAGTTTCTTACTAGCACCCAGCCATGGAATTATGCTTTGAAAGAAAGCAGATACCTGTTTCCTTTTAGCTTGAACCATGCCTCAGCACAATGCCTATGAGCAATTCCTAGTTCATCTTTGCAACCGCACCCAAGCTGAATTAAGTCCCCAGTAGCCGTAGCAGCAGCAGAATCACCATAAGTAGATTCCTGTGATTGTTCGGAGGTCAAATGACAAATTCTACAAACCTTTTCACCATCCCAACTCTCCTTCAATCCTCCCCTATCGCCAGTAAGAGCCTTTGTATCAATCACTCGTGCCTCTCCTGCTTCAACAAGCTTTTCTGCCAATGCCTTAACCAAACCTAGTCCCTTCCCTTCCACTTCGAGAATTCTGTTTTCTGTACTGAGAGATGCAGATTCCTCTCTGTTTATCACAATAACAGTCTCGCCAACGGATTTGTTAACATAGTTGCTATTCAAGCTCCCACTACTGCTTTCTTCAACTCGACCAGAAAGCATGTTTTGACCTATTACTCCCTGCTTATCCTCAACCAATGCCTCAGCCAATCTGAACCCATTACTTCTTCTTCCCAAATCCACCTCTTTATCACCGCTGCTTAAATTTTCTCCAGAATTGTTGGCAGTAGCGTTCCCAGAATCCTTCCTGTCCACCGATGTTCTCGAATTCCCCTTGCTTCTTTGGCCAATTTGACGCAATGGTGCATCAATTGCTTTCAAAAAGTGCCCCTCACCATCTTGTGACATCAAGGCCTCAACTTTTATGGAAGTACTAGCATTCTCTTCAGAGCTCGCTCCACCAACAGTTACATTCTCTGGACTCCCATCTTTACCTCCCTTATCCAGATCCAAATTCCCAGAATTTCGATCCATAAATATCAACTAAAACCAGATAAATCCCAAACAGAATACCCCTTGCTCCTGTATTCTCAAAATCCCAGAAACATAGCAAATAAGCAATCAAACAACAGAAAACAACTCACAAGAAGCAATCTTAAACACATGAACAACAAGATCAACCCAGATCCTCAAATTTTAATCAGTTCACGCTTCAAACACCTGTTTTTTTAGAAAAAAAGAACATCAAGATCCAATTTTGCTCCAAATAATACAAACCTGTTTTCCGTTCAAGACAAATCCTGATCCAACCAACTCTTATGATCAATGCTTCATTCCAAGCCCACCAGTTAAATTAGACCAAAATAAAAAAAGGCATTAACTTTGCCATAGAAGTAGAATAACCACCCAACAAAGAAAAAGGAAAGAAATCTCGCATTAATGATTTTCCCCCAAATTATAACTGAACCACGTACTTGCTATGCTTGAATATACTATGATCTTATTTTGCTTTCCTATCTGTGACTTGTATGATGTTCACGTGCAAGGAGATTAGGTGGAGAAAGAAACTCGTACTCGTAGGCGGAGACGATGAGTCAATCTTCTAACTGGTAGAATAAAGTGTATTTATGTCTATTCTGCTAGCAGATAAGAACGGGGCTGGATGAGGGTAAAAGCAGCAGGAGTCACATGGTTTGCATGCTTTTCTTAATCACCACTTAACTTAGATTCCTTACAAATAAATCACTGAGCTTGTTATTCTTTTCTATGCCGCGACTTTTCCAATTGGGGGAAGGACTTTTTTGGCCCTCTAACTTTTTCTACTTTGCCATGCTAGTCCTATAATTTTTCAAATTACCAACTGAGTCCTCCAACGTTTAAAACCTTAACTCTGTTAGTCCCATAAGTATTGATTTTGCCATGTGGCTGACGAAAGTCCCCAGCTGGCAATTCATGCCATGATATTGTACACACATAAGGAAGAAGCACTTAAACGCTATATTCATCTTGTAGCCATCAGATAGAGAAGCGAAGAAGTTGAGCTCCGATGCTTGTGCGTGTGTCCCTACATGATAGGAAGGAACAAATTGTTGGTCGTTGTGGTGTCGCCATCTAATCATAGGAAGAATTGAATATTTGTCATCTTTGGTGGGATCCAAAAAGGTAAGAAAGTAAATTTTTGTATAGAAGTTACAATTTCGTATTGCAACCATTAAAAAGTTTTACAAAAGTTAATGAGGTGGGTTTTATTGTGGTAAAACATGTTCTAAAAATGACAGTTTTTTAGTTGAAGGGATTGAACAATAGGCAAGGATTGGTGGAGGGATGGTGGTTATGGTAGGTAGACAAAATACATTGTTCACTACTGTTGGAGACGTTTTTTATTAGTACAACTTATTAAGGAAAGAATTTATTGCTTGATTGATGAACGTGTGTGACTTGGAAAAAATGTTGTGCACTTGTAATGCAGGATGGTTGTGCATGATGGTTGTATCACTTTTGTTTATGGTGGGCGGTTTGTAAGGAACCAGAAGGAAGTGGATTATATTGGTGGAAGGAAGAAAAAACAACAAGTTAACACTGACTTGTTGTCCCACCATGAACTATTGGACATGGTTAAGGGATTTATAAAGAACCGAGTTAAGAAATTCTTATATCTGGAACCTGGATATATGGAATTTAGTAACTTGAAAGAGATAGATGCAACACAAACAACCAATACACAACAGCCACACACATATACAGCAATTGCTTTCTCTTTATTTTCACCATCTCCTCCTCCAATCCAACAACTCTTGCATGAACATTGTCCTCCTCCAAAAACCGTTCCTTTGTTTTTTCCTCATATACTGCCTCATTCAACCTCTTGTAATCCTACAGCATTTTTATCACATATTCTGGAATTGGCCCATCAACCCATTGCCTATAGCCACAAAACCTAAGTTTCCTATACCTAGGACACTCAAGAAATCACCTCCCCATGTTCAATTCTGTCCATGCAACCTTTTACTGCAGCCTTCATGTTGCAATAGCATTGCCCATTTGGTTGTATGTTGCATTTGCCTGACAATTGGAACGACGAAGAAGAACTAGGTATTGCTGTCTCTACTTTTGATCAAGCAATTTGGGGTAAATGTGGCTCCTATCCCCATCCCAACTTTTTTTTCACCTAAGAGAAAGGTTTCCTTCAGCCCCACAATACCACCCCACTTTATAAAAAAGGGAACAAAAATGTCTTCTTCATTGATTTTTAATAGTGTCAATTGCTACTTGAGCGTTCCATCAACCGCATGGCAAGATCAATACTTATGGGACTAACAAACTTAACGTTTTAAGCTTTAGAGGACTTGGTTGGTAATTCGGTAAATTATAGGACTAACATGATAAAGTAGAAAAAGTTAGAGGACCCAAAATGTTTTTTCCTTATAAATTTGTGATTTGACAGAATTTCTTATTTGCTCTTTTTTCTATTAGACTCATATGTTAGTCGTATCTTTAAGATGATAAAATTCACACATTTTGATTGACTCAATAATAAAATAGCTTACGTTTTTTACTTAGAATGTTATAAAAGGAAGAATACAATAAATATTCTACAATTTAATATTTTCTGCATTCAACTCAACCTAAACTCATTCACTAGATATAAAGAGAAGTAATCTCTTACAAAATTTAGGATTTAAAACCTGATGAGTCACGTGATGGTGGTATACATGTCAATTGGGTTAAGACTCAATTAATAAAATAGTTTATGTTTGAGCCATAGTTGTAGTTAGGTTATTACTGAAGTTTGATTAAAATTACACAAATAAATCTACTTTTACTTTCCTTTCTAAAATTTTTAATAATATTAGTTAGCATCATGAAAAATACTATCTTGACTTAGTAGAGACATAATAATTATGAAAAAATTGAATTTAAAATGTCCACTAATTATTTTTTTAATAAATTTAAACTTTTTAAATCATGTCGTATTTATTAGATATTTTAAATTAGTAATCTTTTCCCTTTAAAGAGAAAAAGAGTCTTCTTCTTTTCTACATGAGTCAATTACAAGTCAACGTTTATTAAGAAAATGGAGAAATACATTGCATATAAATGATTTGATGAGAATACATCCAATTTAACTTTGAATGCCGGTCTTTATGCTTCCCTAATTTGGATGACCTTAAAGTTTCACCACTGAGCTAAGACAAAAAGCTACTGTGGACTAATATTGTTGAGAAAGAAAGAGTTAGTCAATAAGTGTAAAATTTGAAACTATTAGTAAGTATAATTTCAAATAAAACTTAGGAAAAAATGTAACTACCCAAACCCCCCCCCCCCCCCTTTTTTGCGAATGACAAGAATTGCAAAGAACGGAATTTTGCAGCCTAAAACTAATAAGGGGAAAGAACAGTTTAGTTTCAAAATTTGTCCTGCTGACTTTTCATCTTTTCAATAAGATAAAATTTTGTTAAGGTGTTAATAATTAGTCCTGATTTTCATGAAATATAGTGACTAAAGATAAATGTAATTCACAGAGAAAAAAACTGATAATTTAAATAAAACCAAAATACTCTAAGAAGTTTAAACTTTGACAACTCACATGAGTTGATCCTTAAATTGGAACTTGATAGGCAAAATCCTTCACTCATTATGTTTTTGTCCAACTCATTTACTTACTTACTTTTTTTTTTTAAATGGCTTAAATATATTAGAAGCCCATAACTTTGACAACCATCTAAGTGGGTCCTAGAAAGCACCAGCCTTAAAATTTGAAATAAAAAAAGTAGTAAAAATCTAATCTAAATAAATGAATAGAGATATGGATGATATGAATATCAATTGTATATTTTAAAAGAAGTCAAAAAATAATTTTAAAATATTGTCTCTAAATAAGAAGTATTTTTTTCCATTAATCTTTTTTTTTTCTAGGTAAGGAAAGAAGTTATAATGATTAATCATTTTATAAAGAGTATTTTTCAAGTGAATATTAGTAAAATACAATATAATACATTAAATTACGCTAGCTTTGGACAAAAAATAAAATAAAATTTTGAATTATTTAAAATGAGGAAATAGTAGAGTAGAAAAATAACATATGTTGACTAGAAAAACGCAAATAGCCACTTTATGTATAAAGTGCATTATTTTTAAATTTAATTTTTTAATGTATGGTGGATATGTCAAAAAGTACTACCAAAATCATGAAAAGAATACATTGATTAAAAATTTGAAGGAAAAATGTAGCTTAAAAAGAATTAAGGGAATATTGGCTCTTATGAAATTTTTGCACAAATACATAGTCTACTTCGGCCTTTAAATAATCCATTTGTTGTTGAATGATTATTTCACGGCTTGAATTTACTAAAAGATGTTTATCAAATAATTTAAATTAGATTATTAAAAAATTTATGTTGGAGAAATGAACAGTTTTAGATCTAATTGTTTACATAGCTATAAAGTTTTAAGATTCATTTAGGAAAGAGAAAATTTTAGGGCTAACTCTTTATATAGATGTACAATTTTAGAACTCATTTATAAAAATTAAAAATTTTGGGACAAAAACTTCCACCACTAAATACTGTTATCACGACAACAGGGGAGGGGAAAACCCCAAGGTCGAGCCAGATATGTGTCATCCTAGTTTTTGACCAATTTTTATGTCAATTATAAAAAGTGCCAGGCAAAGGTCCACGTCATTTCTATATTCTGTTTTTTGTTTTTTTACTTTAATTTGATGAAGTGATCAATTTGAAAACAAGTTCACCGGTTTATATATATGGGGCCAAGATACATAACTTGAGGGATGGTTCTAGAAATTTTAGTGGATCTCAGTGACCTATAACATTGTGTTGTACTCCCATCAACAAGGGTGAAACTAGGGAGAGGTTAGTGGGACAAGTCCTATTAAGCAATTTCATACATTTGGCTTTGTTTCTACTTTTCTATCCTATGCGTAGTGTTTATTGTTAACCAGGACTAATTCTTTTAACTTAAGTTATTATATTAAATATTTCCTTTATCCTATTTTTTTTTACTTTATTTCAATTTTTTTAATATAAGTTTGACTTAAATTTATTTATATTATTATTTGATAAAAAATTATATTTGAAAATATAATTTTTATAGATTCTAAATATAATTTTTTTAAAAAATACTAGAAAATAATAATAAATAAATTTAAGTCAAACTTAAGTTAAAAAACTGAAATAGAGTGAAGAATTTGAGACAGAGATAGTACTATTTAGAATGAACAATTCATAAAAAATGAATTTAGGTTCGTTTTTTATCTCATGACTCACAAAGTTTACAACTTTAACCTTTTTTGCCTTTTTAACAAAAGTCAGAAGTTAATCGCTTGGTCTAATTTGAGTGGCAACCTACTGCAATCCTAATCTTAAACAAAGAACTTCAAGTTGAAATGAACACAGAAAATTTTAATCTTCATTAAGAACATCCATGGATTTTGCATCAATCTAACTTTTATATATGATTTCTTCAACTGATCTTAGAATTCTTAGCTTTGTTTAGACTAAGTAAAACAAATCAAGTTTTTTCTTCTGTGAACATTGTAAATATTTGACTTCACAACCAGACAAATATCAATTTTTTTAGGGATTCTTTATTAATGTATACAAACAAAAAGCTTATTGCAATAATTGATTCAAATGTAATTAGAGACGAATTTAGTTCCTTACAGGAATAATGAGTACAATTTAAATAAGTTATATTTATGTTTTGGATCTTTTTATTACATAAAAATAACTTAAGATATTAATAGTCGACCTTACTAACAAAAATTTCTAAGTCCACGGATACCCATCAAGGTCACTGAAGTTACTAGTTTTGTCAAATAATTAGCCAACTTTGGTTTCCCTCTTTTATCCTCCTATTCTTGTTTTTTTTTTCTTTTTTTGAGTTTTGGTTTTGGGTTTCAAAGATTGAAAGGTTTAGCATATTCCAAAGTCAATGCTTGTCACTAGTCCAACTAGGACTTATGATAGCACTATCATTTGCCTATTATGTGTATAAACACACACATATATAATTTATGGCCCATCTCATTTGCATTTAACTTAACCAAATTAATGTGTTTTTCTGCAAAGCTCTCAACCCATGTGCTATCAAAATAACTTTTGCCCGCAAATTTAGTAGAAATTACCGTTGGCCTAGTTTGCTTTCCTCTACCTGTCACAGTTGTTTCCCTCCATCTCAAGATGCAACTCTTTTTGGTTTCAAGTCCAAAGTGACCCAAAAAATCTCCTTAACTCATCCTTTTCCCCTGATGGTGCCTTATGTTTTGGAAATAACACAATATTTCCTTGCTCTTTGCCTTATGCCCCAGACCAGG
The DNA here is from genome assembly GCA_005392925.1 of Aquilaria sinensis. Lineage (NCBI taxonomy): Eukaryota > Viridiplantae > Streptophyta > Magnoliopsida > Malvales > Thymelaeaceae > Aquilaria > Aquilaria sinensis. The sequence goes on along the minus strand of SMDT01000039.1, from coordinate 173,463 downwards.
TCTAGCGATTCAATGACAGGCCATTTTAGTCATTGGCCTTGAAGTGCGAGCCTAGCCACTCTATTGGGAGACCAAAGCCTAGGGGTGTAAAGCTGTGGGGTAGGGTGCAAAGATGGTGAGAAGGGGACTCAAATAGGCTACCCAGCCAAATCCGTGTTGTATAGCCTCCGGTAAGCTGCTTGTGAACCGATATCAAGCCTTGTATGAGCTTGATTCAAGCAGGAAACAAGTTGCTGAATCATGATGTTGATTGTCAGATCCTCGATTAGTTCACGCAAGGCCTGTCATAAGCAATCAGCACAAATCTAGTTGATTGGATGCAGGGTGAGAAGCAAGGGCGCAGATGTAAGGGGACATTTCAAATAGCTATGAATCATTTTGCGCTTGACATTTCAATTTTGCCACTTTCACCCTTTTGAATTTGCATATTTTTTTATTGCTTGGGAGTAATAGAAGGTTGCCTTGGAAAAGATTGCCACATTACAATGGGGATTGGTTCTGACTTTCTTTGTTTTAATGATTCTACCTTGGAACAAGCTGAAAAAACCAATATCTGGTGCCAATTTGTGCTCAATTCCTACAGATGCCATCGGATAGGCTAGGTTCTAGAATGGCGAGATGAAGGTGCAATCGAATCAGTTTGGTAACAATGACCAGTGATGCATATCGATTCCATACCAGGATGGTTAGTTCAAGCCATAAATTATAAAGAAGTAAAAAAAAAAAAAAAGATTGCTAGATACATCATCTACCATATCAAGAAAAGGAGATTGAGTCATGGCTAGAGGTGGGCTTGTACAATAGTTTCCATTTGATAGTATTAGGGGAAAATGGTAGAGAAATTAATAAGTTTCTAGTCAAGAGACAAATAAATAAGCAAAACAAGTAACCTGCACGATTTATCCATCTCTACAGTAAAAACAAGTTAATATGAATAAGTAAATTTTTCCATGAATAGCCAATATGTGTTGATGAGTACTGTAGCTCAACAATCACCAATTTGAGTTATAAATAAAAGGTGCAAGCTTCCCAAAGGAAGAGCAAAAACTAGGTCCCCTAAATATCGTGCTTGTTTTTTTGGCCTTTAAACTCTCCTCTCTGACAATTGACCCCTCCTTTGAAATTTGTTGTCTTCTTGGTCCGCCGAATAACAAATTGCAGCAGCAATGCATGGTCTTCTACCTATATATATACTAATTATGTGTTGATCAATATTGTACATCTACGATAACCAAAAGTTGGGCATTAGATAAATAGTGTGAGTCTGGTCTAGGAATATGCCCAAGCTAGAAGAATGGTAAAATGCTGAAATAGGCCTAACAGATATCACACCTTACTTTTTCTGCTCTTTAAACTTTTATTTCTCTCAATTTGAAAGTCTTTATCCTTTTAGTTGCTAAACTTTGCTTCATAATGGTCAGATTCTCGAATAACAAATTACCATAGCAAAATGCGGTTTTCTACCTAATAATAGGTTATTTCCTGGTTTTCCTTTCTCTTGCATAAATTGTTATCAAATAATAAAATTCATTGACCACTTCAATTTGGTCAATCTTTTTTAGGATGGAACTTTTGTTCCTAATTAGAATAATGAACTATAAATACTTTACAATTAAATCACTCTATCCTAATTTTTAATATGTCAAAATTTGGTCCTAAATTCACTGACTCTAACGAGTTGATCCTTAAAGTTTGACACATCATGATTTAGTCCTTCAACTTTAAAAAATGTACTGAGTTAGTCCTTAGATGGATGAAAACCTGGATGACAATACTTTTTAAGCTGATACGAAGTAGGGCTCGGGTAAGGCTGGGCTGAGATGGAAAAGGTGGGCAGATCACTAAATAATTAGAATGAGAATGGGTGACATGCATTAGAATATTCAGCATACAGGTGCCAATCACCCTACTTACCATGACCTTCACGAAACTTTTAAACAAAATAAGATAAAATAACCAGATATTAAGACTTGCAAATACCAACCTTTCCAAAACCCAAGAAACACGAAATAATGATATTTTTATATAAAAAAAAAGTAGGTGCAAGATATCCAAGAAAATTTTTTCAAGGAGTAATCTGTGAGCCAAAAAGGAGCACCTCCAACATTTTTCATGTTTCCAACATATTTCTAACATTTTTGCAGTCTCCAAAAATACCTACACTACATTTTCTTGAATGCTGAAAAGTCCAAGCCATTAGAGACATATAACACATATCATAGCACTTCTATATGGTCCTATTTACATCATAGTACTCTCATTTATAATTAGAGACGTGCTCAGTACCATATCCACACAAAATCACCAACTCAGTACAGGAACCAGATATTAATAGAAAAAAGTATGGTGGTCTGAATCAAGCATGCTTCGGTGATAACGCCAGTTTTCGGTAAAGTACCAAATGGGATGAACTCTAAAGTTTTAAAGCTAGATTTGATTATTCCCTATGTCAATACTATTGTCACTCGGACAAATGTTGTTGGGCTGACTAGATTAGAACCCGATACACTGAAAATAAAGTTTAGTGTTATTTTTAGAACTTCCACAGCTTGCCCTCATGTACTTGACGACACCTCATTGCTTAAATCTACTCACCCTAATTGGATTCTGGCAGCCCAAAAGCATTTGGCACTACAATAAAATTTGAAATAACGACCAGCTAGAGCCATCGATTTTTCAGTGGCTAGAAAAACAATGGCTAGAATGGTGGCAGAAAAGATTTTGTAGGTTTATAGCGACCGTCTGGCCACCGTCTATAGTTGGTCGCCAAAGAGGGTCAATAGAACACTCACTAGGTCAATCGTTTTAAGAATCCCATGTTTTGGTTATCAGACTGTAGCCCAAGAAAAAAAAATGCAGTGAGTTAATTGTAAATTTTTTAAGTTAAAACGAGCATTTTGGAACTATGAGAACTAATACAACAGATGCTATAGAGAGTTGGATAAACTTGTAACATGGAATTAAATTAGGGGACTGAGGGTGTATTAAGGTGTTTAAGGCATATAAAATGACCATTTTCTTTTTCTTTTTTTTCTTTCTCACTTGCCACATACATCTTCTCTTTGTCTCTTGCCTCTTTTTGAAGCTAAAAGCCTGCCGCCACTTCGAAGCGATTGCCGGCTACCGTTCACAATGGCTCTTAATGAGCCACTTACATGGTTTGATTTCAATTTTCTTTTTTTTTTTAAAAAACTTTTCCTAAAGAACTATGTTCAAGTTCTTTGTAGATTTTGCTATATGTTGAATTAAAGTTTAATGTCCTTACCATTTTTTTTTTGTATTTTTTCGTTATAGGTTTGTTTTATAGGAATGACTCTTTGAAGAAAGTTGTTCCCGAGGTCAAGACGAGTTGATACTTTCTCTCAGTGCAACAAATCCATTGATGATAGCCTTACCGAAAAAATTTCCATCTATAGTCCACGATGGCTCTTGAGCAGGTGATTATGTGGTTTGGCTCTAATTTTCCTCATCTTTAATTTTTCCCAAAGCACTATTTTCAAATTCCTTTTAGATATTTATATATCTTGAGTTAAAGTTCTATTCTCTAACTATTTTTTTTTTTTATGTTTTTTGGTCTTAGATTGATTTTCTAGGTATGGTCCTTTAACCAATGTTGTTCATAGAGTGAAGGTGAGGTAACAACCTCTTTAGGCGCCAGCAGCTTCGCCGGCTGGCATAGCTACCATCAACATCAGAAGAGTATGATGACCTCTGAATATTAGAACAACCCCTAAGAAAAAAAATTAAATTGTAGATTTGAATTGATGAAAAATTTTAAAATTTGGATTTGAATCCAACTTTGAGTTTTAATTCTAACTAGAACTTTTTTAAAAATTTTAATTTGGGTTTGGTCACCAAGACGGTCACTGCCTTTTTCGGTCTCCTAAAAGTGAGTTTAACCACCTTTTGGCCACCAAAAAACCGGATGCTTCAAATGAGTTTTTTGGTAGTGTGGTCCTTGCCATCATTTTTGCCTCTAATTTCTTCTCCAACGCCTAGCTCAAGGTCGCCGATGAACCATATTTGGTGGATTGCCATTACTTCATTCCACCTGCTTCCGAATTGAAGATGTGAGCAAGTTGCTACTTGCTTCAAGGGATTTCACATCCCTTAACCAGTCAACTAGACAACCACCCCCACCTTTTATTCACCTCACCTCCCCCCCAACGGTGTCATGGTCATGTGACAGCTCATGACCATTTAAGGAACTAAGTTGCACACACTTTTGAACTTTCAGGACTAAGTCGGATATTTATCAAACTTAGAGGACTAAATTGCAATGAGTCAATCTTTAAGGACTAACTCGTTGAAGTTTGTAAACTTGAGAGATCAAATGTGTTTTTAAGCCCTTTTAATATGACAGAAGTTAGCAAGACCCAAGTCACTTAACATTGATAAATGATAACAAAATCAATATACTTTTTGAATGAATGGCCTCACTAAAAACCTTTTGACTTCAGTAGCAAAAGTCTTATAATGGAACTTTCAGTTCAAGTCACTTTAGAAATTTAATCGAAACAATGGAAGGCAAAGAGAATTTACAAAAAGTGAAATATATAATTTTATATGTACTATAAAGTTATTCGTTAATTTTGTCGATTATTATAAGGTGCCGTTTTACTCTGTCAACTAAAAGTTTTGCATATAGAACACCGAATCCCAATTTGGCATTTCAACTTACCAAATCTACCCAAAGTTGAGCACAGTTGTGGGTAGAAAGCTTCGTTGAGGCTACTTAATAACGAGTTGGGTCCTTGAAACTCCTTTCGTGCATTAATAGTAAAGGACATCTCGCACACACTAGGTTAAGGTTTGAGTGGCGCCGCACTCTCCCACAAAAACCAGGCAATTTAGAAATAGTTAAATTATAACTCAAACATGCTTAGTTTTGTGAAGTGGACACTTTACCTCCTATGTTTTCCTATAGCAGATATTCATACCTTGTTTTTGTAATGATTCTGATTTTCAAAAAGAAAATAGCAAGTCAGGGACAGATTTGAAAGTTTGAAGGATAAATGGCACCCAACATTCTTGAACTATCACCCATATTACATATTCATCCTTAAACCATGAAATGTTGCACTATTTGTCTTGAAATTATCGAAACGTTGCACCATTCATCCTCTATCACTCCTAATCATTAGACATGCACCAAATTGAACAATTAAACTAGGTTGAAGGCTTAAAAAAGTAATTTACTACAAATATAAGATTAAGACTTATGGTTTATGAAAATTGAAATGAAAAAAAATAGAAACAAGAAATAGAAATAATAATGAAAGATAACATTTTACTTATATCCCAATATATATTTTTATTTTTAATATAAAATAATAATAAATAATAAATTGAAAAGGAGAAAAATATAAAATAAAATAAAAATATGAACTTAGGAAATATATAAAAATCATAAAATACTGAAAAAAATAAAAATGAAAAATATTCTTAAAAATAAAATATAAAAATTAAAATGATAAAAAGCAAATAATGAATAGAAAAAAATAGAAAAAATAAAAAGGAAGAATAAAGAAAATAAATATTTGATGCTAGTTTTAGTTATGTTGATCGAGTGAGGGAGATGGGTGGGAGAGAGGAGAAAGTGAGGCAATAAAAAAGGGTAGATCCTATGGTTGTAGATGCTTTAATATATTTATTTAAACACTTTTACACTTTTACATATCATTTTGGAAGAGATCAAATGGTTTGTGTATTATCTGAAAAGAACTGTAGCTACATGTTTTTAGGAGTCATTATCAATCTGTTTATACCTAGATTGATTGTACACCTTAAAATGGTTTATGAGAGTTTAAAGGGTTCAGGAGTACTATTATGCTAAAATATCTTTATTATATCTTTGGCACCTTTGTTTAATTTAAATTTTATTTTGTTTGCTTTTAAATATTTTAATTAATTTTCTAAACCATGGAATATAGTCAAACCACCAGGATATAGACTTTTAAACTTATTAGTTAATTTACTTGTTTTGTGTAACATTTTAATGTTTCCAAACTATGGATCCTATCGAACTCTTCAGATATGGATATATAAACTTATTCTATTTTTTTTTTAGATTTTAGATAATTATTAACTCAAACCATAAATCTTATCAGATCACCTGGATGTAGATATTAAATTTATTTATATTTATTTTCTTTATTAATTTTAAAGGTTTTAAATAGTTATCCAAACCATGGATTCTATCAGATCAGTTGGATATGGATTTTGAATTTTATTTTTAATTGCTATCCTCCTAGGGTTTTATTAAGTCCACACGAAATTAAATTTTTCTAAATGTAATTTTTTTAGATGCAGTATGCAAATTAAATGAATTTTAAACTTATACTAGTTATAAAACATTATCTATCTACCCTAAACCTTCAACCCTACTTTATGTTAATGAGCAAACTAATCCATGGCTCTAACGAACAAAACAGCAGAAAAGAAAGAAAAAAAAAACGATGTAAACCAGAGAATGATGGAACAGAAACAAACAGAATAAAAGAAGATCAGGGAGCCAAACGAAGGTTAAACAAAAGTCAATTGCTTGACAGGCCAAATTCGGATGGATCGGGTCGGGTCGCTGTTCCTGGAGCGGGTTTGGCTGCAATTCTCCTCTCGCCGGCGATGCTTGGACGATCGGCAGCCTGGGATTAGAGGAGCGGCGGCAAGGACAATCTCGGAGGGCTGACGGCGAGGAACGGAGGCTGACGGTGGCGAAACAAAGAGGAAATCGCGGCAGTTGAGAAACTCGATCCCCTTCTCCTTTCGTTGTTAGCGTTGCCGGTGGTTGGCGACGCTTGGGATCGACGGCGCGTCATTAGGTGAAGCAAGGGCGGCGATCCTGGACAGTCGACGGAGGCAGAAGTGGCGTCGGGCAGGGGACCGAAATGTCAAGGGTGGCAGCCGCTCAAAAGGAAATTCAGGGTTTCTGGAAATGAGGAAGGTGAGACCAAGGACTAAAGTTGTATTTTGACCTTTCCCTGGTTGCAGTTTAGGGTTACAATCCCAGCTTTTTCTCTATAATTTCTCTCAAATAGTGACCTATATTTATACTAAAGGGGGTATGAACGTGATTAACAAGGTTTTTAGATATTAAATCTCATTCAAATCTAATTTGAAGATATTTATATTTGGTAGGATATAATTTGGCTAGACTATCGGTTTAGGTCTACAAAAACTCTTAAGTTATTAAATTGTTCTAAATTTTTGTGAATTTTAAATTTAACTTAAATCTTTTAGGATTTGTCAAATTGGCCCACAACTTTGTAAAATGCTCATATGTTCTCAGATCTTTATAAATTGACCAAATTTTCCTAAAATTTTTTAGAGTTGACTGATTTACCCTAATGTTTTCAATTTTGCTTAGAACTTTCTAAAAATCTTCAATTTACACCAAAAATTCTCATTTTTACCTAAACTAACCCCAAAAGACATTTAGGATGCCAAATTAGTGCCTAAACTAAATTAATTCCTATTTCTACCCAAGATAACCATTCTAAATTCCTAAAAATTCATAACAAGGAATGACAAGATAATCAAAATGCACATAATCCTAATAACTTCCTAAGCTATAAAATGACCAAAAACACCAAATTGTACTCTAAAAAAAAAAAAAAAAAGCCCATTTAAACTAATTTTTCTAGCCTAAAACTAAACAAAAATTAAAGCCTAGACAAAATTAGGTGTCAATAGCTGCCCCCCTTTGTATACTTCGTGAAACATGATACATGCAAAATTGTTACCAAATTTTGTTTAGCCTCACACTTAAATAATGAGAACCTTCTTCCTACAAAAAATCTTGGGAAGAAAAATCTTTTTGTTCTCCTCGTCGAGGCTAAGGAACATTCCTTATTACCTCTACGAGAGGAACCCTTTTATCATTTAGAAATCTAAGGAGAAAAATCTTTTCTTCCTTTTTCATCAACCTAAGGAACTTTCATTGTCTTTTTGCAATAAGAACCTTCCTATTGTTAAGAGAAATCAAAAGAAGAAAAATATTTTTCTTCTTTGTGAAGTTAAGAAATCTTCCTTATTACCTTTATGATAAGAACCTTCTTATCATCTAAAGATTAAAAAACTCTTCCCTCATTTCTCATTAGGCTAAGGAACACTCCTTGCCATTTTGAGTAAGAACCTTTTTATTGTTACATGAAGGAGAGAAGCACTTCTCTCATTCAATTTACCTTTGTAGGCAAAGAACTTTCTCTGGCTATTTCCTTTTGCAAGTAGAGAGCCCCCTCATGCCTTTTTGGGTACAAAATCTTTAGAATATCTCGGTTTTACCTTATAATTATTATGAGGAAGAGAATTTCATTCTTTTTGCAAACCTTGGTTTTGCCTTTCTTTAAATGTGACAAGATAGAAAAGTCTTTCTCATTTAAAACTTTGGTTTGACCTAAGTAACGAGGAAGAGAATTACTTTCTTTTTGAAACCTCAGTTTAGTTTTTTTTTAAGTGATGAGATAGATAAAATTTTCTCATTTAAAACCTCTGTTTTGTCTAAATTATAAGGAAGATAATTGTCTTCTCTTTGAAACCTCAATTTCTCTTTTCTTTAAATGTGATGAGGTAAAAAAAAAATTTCTCATTTAAAACCTTAGTTTGACCCAAGTTACGAGAAAGATAATTACTTTTTCTTTGAAATCTTAGTTTAGCCTTCTTTTAGATGTGATAAAGTAGAGAAACTCTTCTCATTTAAAATCTCGGTTTAACCCAAGTTACAAGGAAGAAAATTACATTCTTTTTGAAGCCTCGATTTAGCTTTTCTTTAAATGTGACAGGGTAAAGAACATTTTCTCATTTAAGGTCTCAATTTGACCTAAGTTATAAGGAAGATAATTGCCTTCTCTTTGAAACGTCAATTTAGCTTTCCTTTAAATGTGACAAGGTAGAGAAATCTTTCTAATTTAAAACCTCAGTTTGATCCAAATTACAAGGAAGAGAATTATCTCCTATTTGAAACCTCTGTTTAATTTTTCTTTAGATGTGACAGGGTAGGAAAACTATTTTGATTTAAAACCTCGGTTTAACTTATAGTTTATGAAACTGACATAATGATCTCAGCTTGTGTGAACTTATCTAGACTGTAAAACTTCATTCCCTTGGTTAGCATTGAGAAATTGTAGTCTCTAACCTTTCACAGAAGTTAAGTGGTTGAAACACTCCCTCTATTTCCTTTGTCTAAAATGTTTCCCTTTAATGTGTTTTAATTGAATTCTTCCTTAAATGTCTACACCAAGCTTTATTAAAATCTGCTTGTGATAAAAGTATTATGGAAATGATATGGTGATGCTCCTAAAGCATGCTCCTTGGCCTTTTAATTTTTTTAGAATGATCGTAGTGAAAATCATGATGCATGAAGATGGGTGAATCCTATGTTTTGTTCAACATTACCTTTTGTGGTTCTTTTCGTTAATCTATTTGAAAATTTTCCTTACCTCACCATGGGTTCCATGCTATCTGAATGCTCAAACATCAATGAAAAATATGCCCTTTTTCCTTTATTCCTCATGTTCATGTTCTGGTGTTTACTCAATAATTGCATCACCATATAAATAATGGTTTTTTCTTAAGTTTTAATTCATAAAGCTTGCCCCCATATCTATTGAGCTTCTTTGTTTGTAGTGCTTTCCTTGCACTTCGTAGAGATTACTTTGCCCCCTAAATATGGTGTCTATATTGATAACGGTATTGCCTCCCATAATTTATAAAGGCCATGTCTTTCTAAACCTTTATGATTGCACTTGATTGTGAATTTCTCTTGCAAGAACTACACATTTTTGGAAAAAAGTCTCAAGCTATCTCTTCACTTTTAAGTTCCCACACTTTAATGAATAATGGTTTAGTCTTAAAGAAAAACTATCATCAATTTGCAGAGTTTGACAAAATAACTTACGGTCTTTGTATTTGATTAAAATTTTTTGTTATTCTTTTCCTTTCTTACTCAAATATGTAAAATGTATAAGGAAAAAAGGTAGAAATGGGTTTCAAAATGATAGCCCTTTAAATCAAGTATAAATACTGTAAAAGAGAAAAAACAGGTTTGAATGGTGTAAAAGAAAGGCCTTTTAATGTTACTCATGAATAAATTTAATTGCCTTAGTAAACCTGATCGTGCTAACCCTGAATCTACCACTTTTTCCAAAAAGCTATACCTCGTCCTTTGCCCTTCCAACTCTTGTATTCCACGTGAAAACTTGCTTTAAAGGTTGCCTTTATCTTCTAAACTGCCATTGTAGATTTTCAATTTAGAATCCATAGCTTACTTTTTTTCCTTTATTTTTTATTTTCTATTTATGCTATAACTTTTACCTAGGCTGTGTTGGAGTTTTATAGTCCAACGAGCCCTAATTTTTTTTTTCTTTTCTTTTATGAGCTATAATTCTGATGTGTGATGTACTAGATAGCCCCCTCGTAGTGTACCTTAAGTAGGACGACTCAAGTGACATTAGTTGTTCACTCTAACTCTTAGACTTTTCTTTCTTTTGATTTTCCCTTGTTGCATTTTTATTGGAAGGGATGGACTTCTTTCCTTTTTGGAATTTACGTTAACTAATAACCTTTTCTTGTATTGAGCATTCATTGGATACCACCAAAGCCATTTAATATGAGGACTACATTCTTCATAAGCTAATTAAAAACTTATCACAATGATGTTGATAACCACTACAAACTTTCTTTTGCTCTTGTATACTGAAAGTTGAGGTGCAACATTTAAGGTCTTTTTCACTAGATTAGGTAGCTTGTTCAAGATCACTACCATCAAATCTCCCTTAGCTTTCATTTTTACTCATGAGTAACATTATCATATTTTTTTCTGTTTATGGAAGAAACTATAATGGCAAAAGGTGCAGTGAACATAAAATACTGATTTTTATCAAAAGGCAATGAAATGCAAATGTTACATGTTTTTATTGTAAAAGAAAAAGAACAGTAGATGTCCATTTAGCAAAGACTACACCTTAGATTCTGGACTAAATTTAGAAAATTTTTACTACTAAATTACTTTAGCAAGCTCTTAAAGATATAAGTTCACTCAAAGGATTCCCTATCATTTAAAAGTATGTGTGGACCGCCAGGTTGAATCTAACTTGGAAACCTTCCAAAGTTAATGTAATTCCAGCTCAAGATCTTCACTTTCAATTACCAATCATATCAGGATCTAGCCATTTAGAATCGATTAACTACTGAACCTTAAGTTTTAATGTTGCATAATTTTCAGTTGAATGCCTGATTGAGCCTATGTGGTAGTGAGATTTAGCATTTGGATCATACTATCTCGGAAGATGAGGCAACTTGATCTTTGCTACTGTTGGTATGGGTGATAATAAGATTGACTCTATAAGCTTATGGAGCAACTCCGTGTAGCTTGTAGGAATCAAATCAACCTAAGTAGCTTTCTTCCCACGAATGGTATATGGTACTGATGGACAAGCCTTGAAGACTACAGCCTCACTAGGACATCCTTTTCCATGTAATGTAAAGGCTGAATCTTCCATAACACTGATGCTTTGAAAGTTAGTCTTAAAATCTATCAATTTCTCCGCTTTGATCCCATATTCTATTATTTCTCTAGATAACAAGATATCAGAGAAGCTATTAGAGGCAATACCAACCAACTTGTCATAATATGGCCATTTTAGCATTTGAACAAATAACGTGTTCATCTCATTTTAAACTATAGGAAGTTGAACTAATGCTGCTAAGTCCCTTCACCTTTGTACGTATTCCCTGAAAGACTACTATTGACACCTCTGAAGATTTTACAACACTGCATCCTTCCACTTGTTTGCCATAAGTCTTGTTTGAAACCAAGTCGAATATCAGTGTGAAGTACCAATCTTTGACCGTTTTTAAAGTAAGATTCATTTTATTAGGTTTCATATGCACATGATTGATTTAATGCATGGATGCAATGAATGAGCTTGATTGCCCACTATCGTGGAACTTTAAGACTTCTTGTTGACACTAGAAATACAAGAGCTAGTATAGTTTGATGTGTGATTTTGATGCATGAAGAAAAAATATACTTGAAACTAAAAAAGACAACAAAAGAAAAAAGAGGTTAGTAACAAGTTAAATAGTATGTTTCTTGAAAATGAAGCAGGTAATGCAAGCAAATAAATTATAAAACAGAGAATGATGGAACTGAAACAAACAGAATAAAGGAAGATCAGGGAGCCAAACAAAGGTTACACCGAAAGGCAGACTAATCAGATCCGGATAGAACGGGTCGGGTCACGGTTCCTGGAGCGGGTTTGGATTAAAGTCTCCTCTTCACCGACGATGCTTGGACGATCGGTGGCCTGAGATTGGACGAGCGACGGCAAGGACGATCTCTGGAAGGCTGACGGTGAGGAATAGTGGCGAAGAGAAGTGGAAATCGTGGCAGTTGCGAAACTCGATCCTCTTCTACTTTCGTTGTTAATGTTGCCGGTGGTTGACGATGCTTGGTATCGAGGACGCAGCGTCGGGTGAAGCAGGGGCTGCTATCCTGGACGGTCGACGAAGGTAGAAATGGGGTCGGGCAGGAGACTGAAACGTCTGGGGTGGCAACGGCTCAAAGGGAAATTTAGGGTTTCTAGAAAAGAAGGAGGTGAGACCAAGGGCTAAAGTTGTAGTTTGACCTTTTCCAGGCTAGAGCTTAGGGTTTCTAATTTCTTACTCTAAATTGCACCTATGGCCCCTAACCTTTTATTATTATCCTATTTTGGACCCTAACCTCAAGACCTCTTATGGAACGTTCTCAATCTTAGGGCCAATTCGTTTCGTCTAAAGTCAACTGACTTTTTTTAACTTTTTCATTTTTTTTATATGAAACCAATTTCATTTGAAAGTCAATGTTATATAGATGCAATAATCAATTTGAAAGTAAATTTTTAGGATGTTGTTAAATTTTTATGAATTTTTCTTTTTTAAGACTTGAAACTAGAAAAATTCATAAAAATTTAGTAAGATTATAAAAATTATATTTTTAATTGATTATTGTAGCTACATAATATTGGCTTTTAATTAAAATTAATTTCAAGTAAAAAAGATGTAAAAATAAAAAAAAGTCATTTTGTAGCCAATTGGCTAAAGTTGAAATGAATTGGCCGTTAATTTTTTTTATTTCATTTTAAACTTTTAGATGACAGAAAGTTTTAAAAATAACGGGAATGATTACGTGGCATGCCAACTTGGGGTAGTTGCCCACGTGGCACAATGAATTACCAGCGATAGATGCCCATAATTAGTCACATCAGATATTTAGGGCTTATGTTACAAAAAATGAAGAAACTTAGGGCTTATATAGGATTAGCCCACATCTCTCCTTCCTCCTCCCTTCTCCGTCACTCCAGCCTTTCCTTGTCTCCTCTTGTTGCACGATGTTCCAATGCCTTCCAGCCTCCATCCGTCACCATCAACTCTCCTAGCTGGTCACCCTCGGTTTGTCCAATGTTGCACCACACATCCTAGACATTGCCCCTCCATCGTCCGCACTAAGCCAAGAGAAAAAAGGGGAAGGACGGTTCGCGTTTATCTCGGCTGCTTCCAGTTCGTCGACTGCCTCCACTACTCTTGGTCATACCCATTTCACGACGCCTCCATTGAAGCTCGAGCAACTGTTGTCCTCCGTTTAGTCGTCTGCCCAGTGAATTGAAGTTAGACCCGCAACCCGACCCGTCTCCCATCGTCGACCCAACAAAGCATTTGGGTAAATTGCACTCGTGGCCGAAATCGAGGGTTGGAATCTGATGAAATCGGGGGTTGAAATTGGAGAAAATCAGGTAGCAATTAGCCGAGGCAGGAGGAAGCAAAGGAAGGCTAGAGGTGGCGAGGGAGGGAAGAGAAAGGATAGATGTGGGCTAACATTGTATAGGCCTTAAATTTCTTCGTTTTTTTGTAACATAGGTCCAAAATGTCTAATTTGGCCAATTTTGGGAATCTTCCCCAAGTTGGCATGTCACATGGTCATTTTCATTATTTTTAACACTTTTCATCTTCCAAAGGTCTAAAATGGAATAAAAATTTGAGATTGAGGACGTCCCACACAAAGTTTTAAGATTAGGGCCTAAAATAGGACAATAATAAAATGTTATAGGCCACGAGTGTAATTAATTTCCTATCTTTTTTTATGTGAGTTCTTTAAGATAATGACCCATATTTATACTAGAGGGGGCATGAATGTAATTAACAAGGTTTTGAGATATTATACCTCTTCTACATCCAATTCAAAGAGATTTATTTTTGTTATGATATAATTTGGCCAGGATATCAGTCCAAGTCTACAAAAACTCTTAAGCTGTAGAATTGGCTCAGATTTTAGGAAAAATTTCATGTCAATCCAGATTTTTCAGGATTTGTCAAGTTAGCCCAAAACTTTGTAAAATTCTTGATTTTGCCATATCTTTATAAATTTGCCAGAGTTGCCTAAAGCTCTCTAAAGTTGATAGATTTGTCCCAAAGTTTCCAATTTTGCCTAAAACCTTATACCGAAAGATCTTTGGGATCATGGTTATTAAAATCACATTTCATAAACACGTACAACTTTTAAGACTTTGTAAACTAAAATCGACTTAAGTAAAAAAAAAATGGTAGCTGGTAGAGGTGAGCATGGGTCGGTTCGAGTTGGTTTTCTGGTGGAATAGAACCAACCCAAAATAGGATCGGTTCCAAATTTTTTTTACCCAACCCGAGAACTAAGAACCGAAAAGAACTAGAACCATGGTTCTAGGTTTTCAGGTTCTAATTCTCGGGTTTTTCAGTTTATATAATATACCTATAACAACATAATATTTAAATTCAATCAAATTGCTCACAACTAGTTTATGAATTATTTAACATAATACACAACTAAATCCATATTTAAATACACAAGTTCTTAATAATATTCAAAAAGTTTCAATGTAACAAGAAGACAAATATATCTAGTTACATGTGATTTCACAAAATGCCTTTAACAATTTTGGAAGATCATTGATTAGATACTTTATCTCCTTTCTTTTATATCTCCTTTCTTTTATCTGTACAAAATAATAATAATAATATTTAATTTGATACATATCCGCTTGCTACTTAAACCAAACTAACCACCATGTTGATGGCGTTGGGTTGGCCATCGTTTGTGTTCCCGCCGTGGCTCCACGACGGGGGTAACAGGGACCTCCTGAGGAATGTCGTGCGTGGCCGTCGGATGGTGGATAGCGGTGGCCGTGAAGGATTTCCGGTGCTGGAGAGAGCCTGAAAAGGGGACGCCCCCAAGTAGTCCGACCTGAAACATACAGAAAACAGGGGTTAGGAGGTCCCCATAGTGGTTTTCTGGGGAGGAGCCTCCGACGCCCAAGTCAGTGCCTCTAAATGACAAAGAGTAAGCACAAAATAGACTTGCCGGGAGTATTTCTCTGGTATGCACAGAAGGGAAAGAATCTCGCCGGAGGCGTTTTTCTGGCATGTCCAGAGGAAAAGAGAGGAGGAAGCTAGAACCCTGGAGCCCCAAAAAGCCCCCCTTTTACCGAGAGCCTCCCCTACTGTAAATAGGAGAAAATGAGCCCCTCGGATTGTGACACGTGTATGGACGGATGCCGTCCGTACCTCTGAGCAGAAGAGTGCCTGCAGGCTTTATCGGGGCAGTGGTTTGTTGAGAAGCGTGTCTCTGCGTGTCA
Organism: Aquilaria sinensis; assembly: GCA_005392925.1. Classification (NCBI taxonomy): domain Eukaryota; kingdom Viridiplantae; phylum Streptophyta; class Magnoliopsida; order Malvales; family Thymelaeaceae; genus Aquilaria; species Aquilaria sinensis. Next base: position 157,819 of record SMDT01000039.1, on the reverse strand, counting down.
GAGCGCAGACTGCAGTGGCCTGTCAGAGTGGTTGAGGTCGACGTCTAGTGTGTACGGGCGAATATGTCAGAGACTCCTTCGTGGCATCCATCGCTCCTCCGAGGTCCCTTCGGCCGACGTTACCTTTTAGGGGGACGAGCAAGAACCTCTCCCCGGGGTGATACCGTTTCTTCGGGGTGTTCTTTTTTTTCCGAAGTCGGTTCATTCGTCCTCTACTGGAGAGGCGATATGAGAGTTTTTTGAGGTTGGTACGATGGTGCTTCCGAGGTCGTATACCTCAGGTGTTTGGCTCCCTCTTTCTCCGAAGTTAGTGGACCAGGGCGATAGCACTTCGGCCATCACATACCCTCCTTCGAAAAGCCGGAGTGTAACTTCGGCTTGTAGCCCTTTCAGGAGCATTTTTCAGAGGATTCGGCTTATATCGTTTACAAGGAAGGTACTTCGCCATTTTAAGGGCATAGTTCGCTCGGGCGGATGTCGCATACCACAAACGATGGCCAACCCAACACCATCATTTGGCACCGTCTGTGGGAAATTTCTAGGCAGCCGTGGTCGAAAACTCGGCGTTCTAAGGACAAAGGCTCCCTGAGGCCCCCGTCCGCGCCGGAGACTCGCCCGGCGGCCGAACAATTAAGAGCAGGGACTTCCCATCCCAAGGATGATCCTCATCCGGATATCGCCGTGGCTTTCCTGCATAGTTTCCCATGCGTCGCCGTGGTCAAAGTAGTGCAGCGGGTAGGCTGAAGATGGTCGTGTGCAAATTCGAGCCGAAGTCTCCTCTCTCAACCCTTTCGACGAGAGAAGTAGTGGTGACCCAAGAGTTCAAAGGGAAAACAAAAAGTAGTGGGATGAGTACCCAAAGGACGTGCTTCCCCTTGGAACATGATGGACGAGAAAGGTAGAGTCGGTGCTATCCAGACCTCCCCGTCGAAAGGGTTCGGGCCAAAGAAAGGTTGTTGTTCCTCCGACAGCAACACCGAATCCACTACCCTGAAAAGACGCCTACGCTTTGATATTAAATAGGCAAAAGGCTACGATCCTACTCCAACGGACACACTACCATCGTCCAAAAATGAGCCACCCCCGCGCGACGTCAGAGAGAATAGGGTAATCGGGCAAGTGCACCGAACTCCAAAGATATTACATCGCGCACAAGCCCAGAGGGGCAATATAACCCCAGGCGCTAGCAGACTATTGCCGAAATTCCAGAAACAGAAAAAGGGAAATCCAACGAGGACCGAATATAGGTGAAATCCAAAAGAAGGAACTCCCAGCCGAAGAAATCCCAGGCGCAAAAACACTGCGGCGCGGGAACGGTACCTCGGAGGCCCAAGGATAGGGAAGTCACCTGAGTTAGCATATTCGGTTAATAAAGTGTTGAACCACCCAAGCCCGGCATTGCTAGGAATAAAAACCTAGGACAAGGGAAGGAAGAACCCCACAAAGAGACATCTCCCAAGAGTCCCGGAAAACCCTCGCGAAGTGGTGAAGAATGCAAAAAATGCCCCGCAAAGAGGCATCTCCCAAGAATCCTGAAAATCTTCATGAAATGGCGAAAAGTACAGAAAATGTTCCGGACAGTCTTCCTTGATTGAAGAGGAATAACATCGGTAGGGAAGCCCAGGCCTGTTATAGAAAGGCATCGGCAGAAAGGGGTGCAGAGCAGCGCGCAAAAAGAGGTGCGAACAAATGCGTCCAAAAAGGGCGAGAATGGTCAAAAACGCACCAGCACCCGAAAGACTGCCTTCGGAATAAAATACCCGAAAGACTCCCATCGGAGTGGGTAACCCCGAGAGACTGCCCTCTGCCCTCTACAAAAAAGGGCAAATACGGTCCACTGCCAACAACGCCTGAAGTATAATGCTATGAGAAAGCAGTAAATTACTTCGTTTCGCGAGACAAGACAGAACCCCTACTGATCAAGCAGGCAAAAGGTATACAAAAGCCTACTTAAAGGAACATGACGCACCAAGATGGCATATTATTGCCGGTAGCATAATGGCTTCAGTCTTTAGACGAAGGAGGCCAAAAAGTTCGCCATTAGCTCCGGAGTGAAATGACATTTCGGTCCACCAGCTTAGTTCTGAAGCAACAAGCAAGTGGAGTCCCCGAATAGAATTGTACACCCGGGACTACGGAAAAGTCGGGAGAAGCAAAGGGGAGAAGGTCCAGAATGGCCGAGAAAATTCCTTGTGGGAATTATCAGACAAACTTCCCGAAAAACCACAGGGAGAAAAAACCTTCCTTACTCGCCTGCAAAGACCAGTGCCCACTTGGAGCAATACAGCTACCAAGTGAAGCGCGAGTGTTCGGTGGTCGGGAAGTGCTCGGCAAAGAAATAGCCTCGGATTGGGGAACCGAACTTGAGCCACTCCCCGAAGCATGAACGAGCTCAGGAGAAGTGTTTTTTCCGTAAAAGGTGGCCGTGAGTGCAAAATTGCGCAGAACGCCAAAAGGAGATCTCATTCTCCGAAAGGCCAAGACAGAACCCCGAGAACTACCTCAAGGGAGAACTTCGGCCACTAGGAAAAAGGACCTCGCTTCTCGGTTTGACGACTGAAATCGACCGATTAGCCAAACACCGAAGGAAGAACGAGCTCGGGAGGAATGCTCGGCAAAGAAAGAAATAGCCTCGGATTGGGGAACCGAACTCGAGCCACTCCTCGAAGCATGAACGAGCTCAGGAGAAGTGTTTTCTCCGTAAAAGGTGGCCGTGGGCGCAAAATTGCGCCGAATGCCAAAAGGAGATCTCATTCTCCGAAAGGCCAAGACAGAACCCCGAGAACTACCTCAGGGGAGAACTTCGGCCACTAAGAAAAAGGACCTCGCTTGATCCAGGGCGAGGTCCGAAAGAGAGCATTATCAGCTTGGCAGCGTCAAAGGGAGAAAATCGAGAAATACCCTAGAAGAGTTCTATACTTAGAATTTCGTTCTATACTTGGAATTTTTAGATGAACAAGCTATACGTAGAGAAATTTCTCTTTTCTCCTGTACAGGTTACCCACCGAACAAAGCTGAAGCACACGTGCTTGAAGGCTATGTTTTCCTTCTAAAAAAAAAGGGGGGGTTGGCACGACGTCCATCAAAGGCAATCAACGAGGACAGACTAGTGTTCGCCTGGGATGACTACCCAAAGGACGTGCTTCCCTTTGGAACATGATAGCCGAGAAAGCGAGATCGGCCAGCAGAAAGGGCAAGGAATGGCAATCCCCTAGCCGAAAGTAGCCAGGGCAACTGGAAAACAAAAATTGCTCAAGCCAGACAAAGCGAAGAAATGAAGAAGAATCCATTAAAGAAGGTCTTTGGTACAAGAGGAGTACAAGAGAAGCACGAAAATGAAAATCCCTAGGATGTCTAAGGATCCCTAGCGACACGAGAAGTTCCGGCTCCCGTGTCTCTAGCCGTCGCCTTTGGCGCAAGTAGAGGAACAGGTGGCAGGTTGAGGTGATCAGCTTTCGACCAAGTCCACCGAGGACCCTCGGGAATATCCAGGGTCGCAAGAAAGGAGGTCTCGAGGTCCGGGTATCGTTGCAGAAATTGATGACGAGCTAGACAGAAACCGTCCTGAAAGGACACCTTCGACATTTGGACGGCTTTGTCCTTTTCTACGTTTGGCAAGTCCGCCTCATTCTCAAGACCAGCAACCTCTTTCTCGAGACCCAGGATCTCTTCCTTAAGATCGGCAATCCTCCTCACCAATCCCTTTACGTTCCTTCTCTTCATCGCACTCCTCCTCAGAAAATAAACCCTGGCTTGAAGAGCCGCTTTTTCGGCAAGAGTTTTCTTCAGAATGGCAGCTTCTTCTTTCTTTTCCTTCTGAATAACCTCATTGGCCAAAGTCAAACGCACAACCTCCTCGCCAAGGTCCCGCATTTTGCGGGAAAAGTCTTTCAGGAGGTCCGATTGGCCTATCAGGAACTCATCCCGGAGCTGGACCACCTCCTCCCTGGCTATGCGCCTCAACTCGACATTAGCTATGTCCGAGTTAATACAGAAGAGCTTGGCCTTCTCTAGTTCACTTTCAGCCCGAGCTCGGGTAGAAGACTGCTCTGCTGCCCAAACTCGGAGGTGCTCACTGTACCCCAAAAGCTACGAAGAAGAAGGAGAAAATCCTCAGTAAAAGCAGCATAAGGGAAGGGAAAACACTTGGGCAAAAAAGAGGAGGCCAAAAGGATCACCTGAGCGGCGCGCTCAGAAACTCTAGCAGCGAGGATATCCCCAGAAGCACACTTCCCGGCAACTGCCTTAGAAGAAGCCTCGGTAAGAACACCCCTCGTGATCTGGGGAGTCATCTCTTGACAATCCCTGGAGAACAAGTTCATGTCCTCCGTGAAAGACCAAAACGGCTCCCTCGGAACCTTGTCTTTCGGGAGAAGGGAGTCCAGGAGAGCCCGTCTTCGGGCATGGTCAACCATCCATACTGGGGCCGCTCGGTCCTCTGCAAAATGGAGGGGCGCAAGTCAGGAATGGCTCCCTGAAAACACAAGTTATGAGGGAGGAGGTGTCAAAAAAGAATCCGACGCAAACCTGGCGCAACCCCGGTAGCCACCTCCACAAAGGCCGGAATGTGCTTGCCTTTGTCCTTGTGACGTCTCTCCAGCTTTTTAACAGTAAGACTCTCGGGCAAAGAGCCTAAAAGCTCCACCGACGAGGTAAGACTCGACGAAGTGAAAAGGGTGACTACTCCGGCGGGCACCTCGGCTGCAGCAGTATCAGCCTGAGAAGATGTCGCAACTACTTCGGAGGGGGCAGCAACCCTGGTAGATATCGGAGTGACATCAACGATGGCGAAGGTTGCAATAGCGTCGGTGGAAGTGGCTATCGCATCAGTTGAGATAGCAACCTTGGTGGAGGTAGCAATAACTTCATCGACCTCCACCACATCTTTCGAAGGTGGATAGGCGGCAGAGTCGTCAGCCATCTTTGAAAAAGGGGGAAAAGCATCAGTATGAGTCCAAAAAGGGCACTGAAGCTAAAGATGTGAGTCCAAAAATGGTTAGCCAAAAAAGAAGCTTCCGGGAAGGAAGGAAAACTTCAACAAAAATCGAAAAAATACGACTTCGGGAGGCTGAAAAGTTAGCAGAAGTCGAACGATTTCCGAGGAAGGCACTCACGAAAAGCCTTGCCGAAGTCAGGATTCCTGGATGCCGTCATAAATAATGGCCGGAAATCGCTCGGCCGTACAGACCGTCGCTGAAAGAGATGGAAAAGGCGAGAGAAAATGAGAGTAAGGGTGAGAGCAAAGAAAAAACAAATGAGAAGAATGGCAAGGGGAGGCTTATATAGAGCAGGGAAGGGCAATTGAAAAGGCATCATAACTGCTGCGTGGGAGTGAAACGTCACCGTGATTACTCTTCCCGCGCAAAAAGAAGTGCCATCCCAAGTGATGCTTCCCACGTGTCGATCATCGCGAGAAACTAGGGCACGTTTTCTGACATCCTGAAGATTTAGGTGCATCCCCAGATTGACACGCCCAGTTTCAAGGCATGACAGTCCACTAATTTAAGACAGAAAAAATAAGATTGGAAATCTCGAGGACGCCGAAAGTCAGGTATGCGACATCCACCCGAGCGGACTATGCCCTTAAAATGGCGAAGTACCTTCCTTGCAAACAATATAAGCCGGATCCTCTGAAAAGTGCTCCTGAAAGGGCTACAAGCCGAAGTTACACTCCGGCTTTTCGAAGGAGGGCATGTGATGGCCGAAGTGCTATCGCCCTGGTCCACTGACTTCGGAGAAAGAGGGAGCCAAACACCTGAGGTATACGACCTCGGAAGCCCCATTGTACCAACCTCGGAAAACTCCCATATCGCCTCTCCAGTAGAGGACGAATGAACCGACTTCGGAAGAATAAGAACACCCTGAAGAAACGGTATCACCCCGGGGAGAGGTCCTTGCTCGTTCCCCTAAAAGGTAACGTCGGCCGAAGGGACCTCGGAGGAGCGATGGATGCCACGTAGGAGTCTCTGACATATTCGCCCGTACACACTAGACGTCGACCTTAAGCACTCTGACAGGCCACTGCAGTCTGCGCTCTGACACGCAGAGACACACTTCTTGACAAACCACTGACCGATAAAGCCTGTAGGCGGCTGGCCACTCTTCTGCTCAGAGGTACGGACGGCATCCGTCCATACACGTGTCACAATCCAAGGGGCTCATTTTCTCCTATTTACAGTAGGGGAGGCTCTCGGTAAAATGGGGGCTTTTTGGGGCTCCAGGGTTCTAGATTCCTCCTCTCTTTTCCTCTGGACATGCCAGAAAAACGCCTCCGGCAAGATTCTTTCCCTTCTGTGCATACCAGAGAAATACTCCTGGCAAGTCTATTTTGTGCTTACTCTGTCATTTAGAGGCACTGACTTGGGCATCGAAGGCTCCTATCTGGAAAACCACTCCGGGGACTTCCTAACCCCTATTTTCTGTACGTTTCAGGCCGGACTACTTGGGGGCGTCCCCTTTTCAGGCTCTCTCCAGCACCGGAAACCCTTCACGGCCACCGCTATCCACCATCCGACGGCCACGCACGACATTCCTCAGGAGGTCCCTGTTACCCCCGTCGTGGAGCCACGGCGGGAACACAAACGATGGCCAACCCAACGCCATCACATGTCATTGTAATTTCTTACGATATGAAAACGTAAACGATTTCCTATCCCCTGTCCCAATTTAGATTCAAGATTAAGAATATTAGTTTTGGAGTTTAATATAAAATATTAAAACACCCTCACAATTGTTTATTTTTTCAATATATAAATGTATGGATAATTAATTTAGTAATATCATAACTTCGGTTCGGTTCCACTTCAGGTTGGTTCCATATGAAACCAGAACTAACAAAAAAATCATCAATTTTCTCATATGTGGAACCAACCTGCGAACCATGGTCAATTTTTACCCAACTCAACCCAATAAGAATGGTTCGGATTGAATTTTGGTTTTACCCAACTCATGCTCAACCCTAGTAGCTGGTGGTAAACATGCACAAAAAAATGTTTTTTTTCGTAGAATCATAAAATCTAATAAATTCCCCGATTCCACCAACTGCCCCAACATTTAACAAAAAAAATAAAATTTCAAATTTGGACTAAGAGTGTTGACTCTTTAAACCTATCTCCACAGCCCCGTGAACAGAAGGTGAAGCTTATCCTTTTTTATAGGCTTAAATGTGTCATTTGTCCCTCAAGTTTGTTGACTCACGCAAATTAGTCTATAAAGTGTGACTCATTACCAGTTAATCCTTTTTATTTTATAATTATTGTGACTTGCAGGGGCGTATCTATTCAGGGGCGAGAGGGGGCAGCCGCCCCCCTAAAATTTTAAAAAAATTATTGGGTACTTGGATATTTGATATAATTGTAGAAAAATTAAAGTTAGGTACCTATCTGTAATTTTTATAATTAATAAGGGGCTCTAGTATATTTTATCCATTTAAGGTCTCAGTCATTTTCTTATTGAATAAATTACGTGATAGTCCGTACTCTTTAATTATTATTTCCTTTTGGTCCCTATCTTATTAAACATTTTGTTTTGGTTCCAAACATATTAAAAACATTTTGTTTTAGTCCAAAATTTATAAAAAATGTTTCATTTTAGTTTCATTGCATGAAATTTATTAACTCAAAGTATTTGTCTGATAACAACTTTTTAGATCATAATTTGGACTATCCGGTAAGTGCTATAAAATAAATTTAATTTGTATAATATATATATAATATTATTTAGTATTTTCTATTAGTGATTGTAAATTTATACATGCTGATAACCCGTTTCACATCATGCCCCTGCCCCCCTAAGTGGAATTTCTGGCTACGCCCCTGGTGACTTGGTCCTTAAACTTGGAAAGTATTGGTGAGTGACAGTCTTCCATGGTCACGGATTATCATGTGACCCTAACGACATTAAATTGGGGGCTATGTGGATAAAAGGGCCACTGGCAAATGTTGAGTTGGCTGGTAAACACCGAGAATGTGAGTTGCCAGCAAAGAGATACACAGTGTGGAAGGACAATTTGAGAAAGAGGTGGACGATGTTGACAAGTATTCCAAAAGGCATATCCCACATGGCTTGGACAAGGAGAGCTTCTAGACTTTATAAGTTACCATGCCCAAGTGGGCTAGGTAAGAAAGAAAGTAGTAATGGGCTCGCGCGCACAAGATGGGCCAAAACAGTGGAAAGAGCCCGATTTGCCCCCCCTGCGCGCAAAGTATCACTTGGCCCGGTCCAAGTCAGTTTTTACATTTTTCTGAATTTACTTTTTTACCCTTACCCGGAAAACTTGTTTTTCACGTGTTGGAAATCAAAACGGGCTCAACGTACAAAATCATAACCGATATTAATTTTGTAACTCCCAACATTACTACTCCAACGTTCAAATTTGGACCACTGCTACCTATAAATATCCACTCCCACTCCACTTTCAGATTACCCGCTTTCGAGCTCTCTGTTCTTTCCCCTTCCTGCTCTGATCCTCGCTGGTTTTAGTGTTTCTCCTGATTCCTAGAGTATCCCGGATGTGAGTGCACACTTCCCGGAAGACCCGTTGTATCCTGGGGGATTTTCACAGACCTGTTCTCCCGCATGTTTTGGAAAGTCGCAAGTTATAATCCTTGATGACAGTGTATACATGCCTCGGGTCACTGGTGGTTCGTGATTGTTGTAATTCAATTATTCCAACAATCTCAAGGATTATATCATGAACCACAACAATGGTGCTCCAATCATTGATCCTTTGGACATTGTCCGAGAAGAGCCTGCTGATATCGAGGCTGCAGCTGCAAACTGTGAGAAAGTTCTTGCAACTGCAATTGCGCAAATCAATCGCGAGAAAGATCCCGACCTTGTTGCTGATTGCGATAAGGCGCTCGCTGATGCTTGCTTCTACATGAAAGCTGCATCCAATGCCAGGATGCCGGTTCCTCCAACCCCTCCATCGACATTAGCAAAGCCATTCCCTGACATTTCAAAGATAGAAATGTTTAGTGGAGAAAACTACAAGAGATGGCAGGAACGCATTTACATGCTGCTAGATGTGCATGGAGTTGCTTTCGCACTGAATGAGTCCAAACCGACTGATCCCAAGCTGCAGGAGTCTTGGACTTATGCTGATAAGGTATGCTGTCACACAATAATTTCAACTTTATCTAATGAGTTGTTTAATGTCTACATTAAGTACAAGGAAGCAAAGGAAATATAGGAGTCCATGCTGCTCAAATACATAGCGGAGGATGCGGGCAAGAAAAAGTTCGTGTTCGGGAAATTCTATCGATGGGAAATGGAAGATGAAAAGGATGTAAAAACACAAATCAATGAATACCACAAGCTTCTGGAGGACTTGAAAGGAGAAAAAATCACACTGCAAGAAGAGTTCGTAGCTGGCTTGTTGATTGAAAAACTACCACTATCATGGAGAGAATACAAGCAATAACTAAAGCACAAGCAGCTGTCTTTGGCCGACCTAGTCACTCACATCATCATCGAGGACACCAATAAGAAGGAGCAACGCATAGCCAAAGGGAAGCAATTGACCTCCAGTACTAATCTCGTCAACTCCAAGAGGTACAATCTAAAACCAAAACTCAACAATAACTTCAAGCCAAGACCAATGCCAGCCAATAATGATGACAAAGAAGTGCCGCCTTGCTTCGTCTGTGGAAAAAATGGGCACTTTGCTCGACAATGCCGGAAAAGAAAGCACTTTGATAAACCTCCTAAGCCAAGGGCAAATCTGGCTCATGGGGATGATGATGATGACATCATTGTTGCGGTAGTTTCATAAGCATACCTTGTTGCTAATTCAAAAGAGTGGGTGATAGATTCTGGTGCCACCAGGCATATTTGTGGCAACAGAAATGCATTTTCCTCCTATACTCCACTAGGAGAAGGCGTTGAAACAGTGTATCTTGGTGACTCCCGAGGTACACCAGTTCTGGGCAAAGGCAAAGTACTTCTGAAATTGACCTCTGGAAAGACACTGGCTCTAAGTGATGTATTGCATGTACCCACCATAAGAGCCAACTTAGTCTCCGTGTCTTTGCTGATGAAGGCTGACATCAAGGTCACATTTGATTGTGACAAGATAGTCATGACTAAAAACAATAATTATGTGGGCAAGGGTTATTGTAACCAGGGTCTCTTTGTACTGAGTGTTTCTAATATCATCAATAATAATTATGCATCTTCTTCTGCTTACTTGGTTGAGTCTATTGATTTATGGCATGCTAGATTAGGACATGTGAGTATATCTTATTTGAAAAAAATGCAATCATTAGGTTTAATCACATTCCCTAGTAATACAAGTTTTGATAAATGTGAAATATGTGTTGAAACTAAGTCAACAAAGAAAACTTGCGCTTCAATTGAAAGAGAATAAGAATTATTAAGTTTAATTCACATTGATCTTAGTGATTTGAAACATATTATGACTAGAGGAGGAAAAAGGTATTATGTGACCTTCATAGATGATTTCTCTAGATTCACCAAATTTTATTTGTTAAGAAACAAAGATGAGGCTTTTGATATGTTTTTTTGTATAAATCTGAAGTGGAAAATCAATTAAACAAAAGGATTAAAAGAGTTAGATCAGATAGAGGAGGTGAGTTTTTATCATTTAATGATTTCTATGAAAAAGAAGAAATAATTCATGAGTTAACTTCACCATACTCTCCTGAATCAAATGGTGTAGCTGAAAGAAAAAATAGAACTTTGAAAGAAATGACGAATGCTATGCTTGTTAGTTCTTCTGCTTTTGATAATCTTTGGGGAGAAGCTATCTTATCTGCTTGTCATTTGCAAAATCGAATTCCTTATAAAAAGACTGGTATAACTCCATATGAAATATGGAAGGGTTATCCCCCAAACTTAAAGTACTTAAAAGTTTGGGGATGTCTTACAAAGGTTATACTTCCTGAACCAAAAAAGCGTAAAATTGGATCAAAGACATCCGATTGCATGTTTATTGGATATGCAGAGGATAGTGCTGCATATAGATTTTTAATGTTAAGAAGTGATGTGTTGGACTGCAACATCATAATCGAAACAAAAAATGCTGAGTTTTTTGAGCATATCTTTCCTTTGAAGAAGGAAAAGATTTCTTGTGCCCCTACTGATGAAAATATCCCTGAACATCAAGTGGAAGATTTGAGAAAGAGTAAAAGGAAAAGGAAAGAGAGTTCCTTTGGACATGACTTTTACACCTACCTTGTAGATGATCCTATAACTTTTAACCAAGCGATTTCTTCGAAAAAATCTGTTTTCTGGAAAGAAGCCATTCAAAATGAAATAGATTCTATTTTACAAAATCAAACATGGGATTTGGTAGATTTACCACCTGGTGCTAAACCCATTGGTTATAAATGGATTTTCAAAAGAAAACTTAAGCCTGATGGCTCGGTTGACAAATATAAAGCAAGATTGGTAGCAAAAGGATTTACTCAAAAAGAAAATATTGATTATTTTGACACTTTTGCACCAGTTTCTAGGATTTCTTCAATAAGAGTTTTATTTTGGCTTCTGTACATAAACTCATTATATATCAAATGGATGTTAAAACTGCTTTCTTAAATGGGGATCTACAAGAGGAAATATATATGGTCCAGCCAGAAGGCTATGTTGTTTCTGGACAAGAAACAAAGGTATGCAAGTTGTGAAAATCCTTATATGGATTAAAGCAAGCACCTAAACAATGGTATGAGAAATTTGATCAAGTCTTGTTAGGTAATAACTTTTCAACTACTAGACTTGATAAATATGTTTACACAAAACTTGAAGGTGGTGAATGTGTAATAATTAGCCTCTATGTGGATGATATGCTCATTTTTTGAACTACTCTTGAAATAGTTGAACATACCAAAAGCTTCCTATCTTCACAGTTTGACATGAAAGATCTAGGGGAAGCTAGTGTAATTTTGGGTGTTAAAATCATAAGGAAAGAAAGTTTTGCTTAATGTTGTCACAAGAGCACTATATTGAAAAACTTCTAATGAAGTTTAACTATTTTGAGGTGACACCTGTGAGCACTTTTTATGATGCAAACACATAATTAAAGAAAAATAAAGGTGAAAGTGTTGCTCAACAAGAGTATGCACAAATTATTGGAAGTCTGATGCACCTAATGAACTTTACTCGACTTGACATAGCTTATGTTGTGTATAGATTGAGTAAATATACTCAAAATTCGAATGAAGAACATTGGAATGCTCTAGTAAGAATTATGAAATATCTAAAAGGTACCATGAAATATGGTATCATGTATAGTGGTTTTCCCGCTGTACTAAAAAGGTACAGTGATGCTAATTGGATTTCTGACTCTGATGAAACCAAATCTACTAGTGGGTACATTCTCACTCTTGGTGGTGGAGCTGTGTCTTGGAAATCTTCAAAGCAAACCATCATTGCCAAATCCACTATGGAGTTAGAATTTATAGCCTTAGAAATGGTTGGAAGTGAAGCTGAGTGGTTGAAAAACTTCTTAGCAGATATACCGTTGGGTATAAAGCCAATGCCTTCTGTGTCTATGCATTGTGATTGCCAAGCGGCAATAGCAATTGCAAAAACTAAAACTTACAATGGCAAAAATAGACACATTCGATTAAGACATGATGTTGTAAAGCAGCTGCTTAATGATGGTGTTATATCGATCGATTATGTAAAGTCAGAAGTGAATTTGGCCGATCCTTTGACTAAACCTCTAGGAAGGAAAATGATATATGAAACATCGAAGGGAATGAGACTATTGCCAACCTGAGTCAATAGTGATGGTAACCCAACCTATGTGAATGGAGATCCCATGAATTAGGTTCATATGGGTAATAACAAGTCACTGTTAGACCTGGAAGCATTATTGAAACTTTTCCTTAAAGGTCCTTCCTATGGTGTAGATAATGCAAATACTGCATTTACTAGAGGATGGGCAAAAAGCTCTTAATGATTTACATAAGCCATGATGGGTAGTGTATTTATGCAGTATACACTTGATGGAATCACCTATATGGGTGTAGGAGTGAAGCCGCTCCTATGAGATTTGTGGCAGAATCTCTAAAGCACTTATGAAAACCAGGGCATGTGCATGGTCAATAAACGCAACACCGCAACGAACAGCAGAAATTGTGGGGGTGTAATGTGATCAATGAATCACTTAAATTACAAAAGGGTATTTGGTTCATAGAAACTAAAATGCTTTAGCAAATACTCTGTAAGTTAAGTATCATTGGCTTTAGGACTGGTTCATAGTCTAATAGACACCAGCCATGATGCATTGCATTCTTGAGCTTGAAGCCAGCAAGAAACCTTGAAGTAATACCTTTTGAAATATGTGGGGGATTGTTGACAAGTATTCCAAAAGGCATATCCCACATGGCTTGGACAAGGAAAGCTTCTAGACTTTATAAGTTACCATGCCCAAGTGGGCTAGGTAAGAAAGAAAGTAGTAATGGGCTCGCGCGTACAAGATGGGCCAAAATAGTGGAAAGAGCCCGATTTGCCCCCTGCACGCAAAGTATCACAAGGCCCGGTCCAAATCAGTTTTTACATTTTCCTGAATTTACTTTTTTACCCTTACCCGGAAAACTTGTTTTTCACGTGTTAGAAATCAAAACGGGCTCAAAGTATAAAATCATAACCGATATTAATTTTGTAACTCCCAACATTACTACCCCAACGTTCAAATTCGGACCACTGCTACCTATAAATATCCACTCCCACTCCACTCTCAGATTACCTACTTTCAAGCTCTTTGTTCTTTCCCTATCCTGCTCTGATTCTCGCTGGTTCTTGTGTTTCTGTTGATTCCTATAGTATCTCGGGTATGAGTGCACACTTCCCAGAAGACCCGTTGTATCCTGGGGGATTTTTGCAGACCTGTTCTCCTGCACATTTTGGAGAGTCCCGAGCTATAATCCTTGAGGACAGTGTATACATGCCTCAGGTCACTGGTGGTGCGTGATTGTTGAAATTCAATTATTCCAATAGATGATTCGGAGGAATGCGTTAAAGGTGGCGGAGTAGGTCTTGCAATGGATGATTACTGCCTCCGTCGGTCATCGTTCTCACAAGCGTACATACTTTCTTGGTTCATGAAGAGCAAAAGGAGGTGACTCGGGTCGATCAATGTCGGAGCTCGACGCGGCAATAATAGTAGATTTGGAGGTGGCGGCACTTTAGTGACCAACAGTGGAGGAGGAAAGAGGCAGGGATGATCGTTGAGCAGCTTTGTTATGATTGGAAATTACGAACTCTAGTCCGAAGCTTGGAGCTAGTCCAAACTCTAGTCCGAAGTTAAAGAGAGAAAGGAAAGTAAAGAAAGAAGAGAGGTTTTTCCTTTTTTTTTTTGTTTATTCCTTGCCCTCTTGGCACCATTCTTCCTCATATTTTTTGGTCTTTTTCTTCCACCTCAACATAACCCCAAACAGACTTTTCCACGTCAGCTACAGAGGTCACACTATCAAACATTCCATCTACTCACAGATCAAGTCGCAACAATTATCAAAGTAGAAGGACCATGTCGTGATGAATCATACTTTAGGGACTAACTCTAGCAAGTCACTAAACTTGAAGGATGAATGGTGCATTTAATCCTTTTTTATAGGCTTAAAGTCTTTCTCTCTATCCTACATCAGCCATGTGGGACAAAAGCAACCGACTGTATCACCCTTCTTTCTCCCTCACGGCACCTTCTATCTTTTGCTTCCTCCATAAACTTCGCCACCTATGACCTCCTTCGTCATCATGGCAACACCTACTCACCAGCCAACATCATAGCTCAACTCACATTGCTGCCCATAGCCTCTCCTTCGGCGAGCAAAACCACCATCTCCTCTCTCTCATCTGCCTGTATTTCCTAGCCCGTTTCTTTTAAGTCAATGGTTGCTCAACCTCATAATAGCCATCCAACGTGTATCTCTTTGTCAATTGGGCCTCCAACGTTTCAAATTGCCTAAAACAACCACCCAAAAAATTTACCACATTGATAACAATATTTCAATCCTAATTGACTATGACACATTAAGATCTCAATTCCTATGTTTATGATATGGTTCATTCTTTATGGTAATATGAAAATATTGTGAAACATAAACTTAAGAGTAAAGTCCACCGTGGTGCCTTAGCTTTTATTATTTTCCCAAATGGGTACCCAACCTTCAGGTTTGTCCCATTTAACTACCTAAACTCACTTTCGCCAATTAGGTACTTTTTGTTGATTTTACCAGTAAATTAGACAAAAAATGCTAATCTGACATTAAATAACACTAAAATAAATTTAAATAACAACTTTGAACCAAAAATTTTTATAATCACTTATTCTAAGGCCTAAAACTTCCACTAAAAGTAGTTCTCCTCTTCCAATGTCAATCTCTCAATCTCTCTCTCTCTCTCTCTCTCATCTAATTCTCTCTGCCCTCCCTATGTCAATCTCTTTTTCTCTCACCCATTGCCGCCCAGCCACCTGATGCTACTGCCACCGTCCGGCCATCGTCTATACCTTGAATCAATCAAGAATTGGCCGTCATTGTCAACGCTTTGAATCGAGCGAGAATCGGCCTTCATCTCCTTTGAATCGAGTGAGAATCGACCTGAGCAATTTGATGATGATGGGTTTGAAGGAGGGTGGAGCAGTGGGTGAATTCAGTGAAAGGTAGGACTGGAGATGGGAATGGCTATAAGAGACCCAAAGATCGGAACTTCTGTCTTCTGTGATGATGAATGCTTTGTGTTCGACGGTATGCTCCATCGACAATGGATGTCTTCTGGGTAAACAAATTTGTCTAGAGTGGTGGCACGTTCAGCGGAGAGCATTTGATGTCTGGTAAAAGGAAGGAAGTTGCAACAGAGGATTGTTTCCTCGTCCGATTGGAGTTCCCCGACTACGCCAACTGGAGTCGTTCAAAAAATCGTCGGTGACAGACAGTTGGAGGCAATCAGTGATTGGAGGCAGTCGACGATTCGAGAAATCGTTGGTGACAAGCAGTTGCCAACCGGAGGCAGGTGATCGACAGGCAATTGGAGACTACGGCTGCGCTAGCGACGGCAGATAAGAGGTTAAGGTTTTGAGGGCTAGAGTGAGGATGAACTCAATTGATTTTGGTTGAAATTTATGGGTTTAGAATTAGTGATTAAAAAAGTTTGAGGACTAGAGTTGTTATTTTAAGTTTATTGCAATGTTATTTGAGTTTATGAGTTTATTCAAAATAAAATTATAATTTAACATAAACTATCATATATTACTTTAGTTTATGAGTTTTTAGGAATTAATTAATTGTAAATATACATATTTTTTTAAAAAAATATATGTAAATATATAAAAAAAAATCTAAAAAAATCAAACATATATCTTACAATGTAGTAGTGGATAGTACTTGCTTACCTCCTTGGTGGGTACAATTTTTTAAAATAAAAAATATTATAGCACTTTTTCTTTGGAACCTAGTTTTTATTCTACTTTTTTTAAAATGTCCCTATTTTTATTCTAAAATTGTACTCGCCTACCTCTTGGGTACGTATAATTTTTAATAATTAAAATATTAATTATCATAGCCAATTATGGCCTACAAATATTTGTAGGGGTTGATTGCACTAACATGTGTGTTTAGATGTGGCTTAGACTATTATTGGTGCCATTGGGATTCTAATCCAACACTTCCATTGACCATAACGTATGCTTAATAAACCAATAATTAGCAAAAGTAAAACAATTTAGTGATTGTTTAGTGGACATTAAAATTTGCCCAATAAACTTGCCACAAAAAAAAAAAAACCTTGAACCGAACAAATAATAAAGTTCCTCACTGTAGATATGGATGCAGAAAGTATAGTTACCTGAAAAACTCTCATTTTAATTTATTGCGCTAGATGCGATAATGCATTTATTTAGTCAATTCTAACATAAGCATAATGGTTTATACTACTACACCACTTTGGGTCCAAATCATTGATTGGAATTTTTTCAACCTTATCATCTTCTTTGTCATCTCCTTCATTTTTGGCTTCCCCTTAGTTGTCATAGTTCATCAACCGTCCTCCACCCTTAGACTTATTGTCGAAAAATCTCAATTTAAATGTTGTTGATCTTATTTCACTTGCTGCACCTACCTTGAAATCCTTATAACAAAAAATAAATACAGAACTATATCGGCCCATCGAAGTCCGACTCATCAACATCAGTATCTTCCATCTTTGCAGACCATTTACAATTATTTTCATGCCCTACAACCAAGGTATTAAATATCATTATCATTACATATACCATATTTTGAATTTTTAAGGTATACCGTATGGTATATCGCTTTGCATATCGTTACCGTTTTCATAAAAAATAAATATTAGAATATTATTTTAAAATGACATAATTTGTTTAATAATTTATTTTTACACATTTTATATATATTCTAATTTTTCTCATCATAATTTGTCAAATATAAATAAAATATATATGATAGAATATATTTTTTAATACAAAAAAAATATAAAAAATGTTATATATGGAGAAAAATAAATAATACTAAAAAAAACTAATTTATTGATATACTATAAATATAAATAATGCCATCCATATACTTTGCATATACTATAAATATAAATAATACCATCCATTAATTTTTTATATTAATTAAGAAAAGTAACAAAAAAAATTTAAAGTAAATGTTTATTTTATGATATGTGTATTATTTTTATTTTAATGTTTTATATATTTATGATATTTTGATGAAAAATAAAAAAATAGGCTCAAAAAATTAAATACCACGATACGTAACACACGGTATTTGCTATATATCATAGTTTTTTTACAAAACACATACAAAAAGTGCACAATATGCGGTATAATGTGAAATACAGTGGTATACTATGATATACTACATGATAAAATGATAAAATATGAAAACATTAATACCGCGTACCGCATACCCGTGGTAAGTGGTATACCGCGGTATTTAATTCAGTGTCTACAACCTGCAAGGAAAAATTATGTTGTAAGCCCGTTTGAGCAAATTGAACAATTTTAGCATATTAAAATCAAAATACACAATAATCAACCCCATTCACGCCCTCCATGGCAAAGGTGGGACCTTGGCCGGGATCAGTTAGGCAATCAATCCCGCCCTACCGTGGTCAAACCCGCCCCGCCATGCCCCGACAAAAAGCAGCAAAAAATTGGGCCGAATATGGGCATGGGAGAGGAAGATGGTGCAAAATGGACCACCCCGGCCCAAATTCGAAGTCGACCCAACCCGCAAACTACCCCGGCCAATTTGTTCTGCGCCTGGGGCGCAAGAGGCAGAAAAACAGCTACCTACAAAGAAAAATTCAAAAAATGGGTTAATTACAATATAGGTCATCCAACGGTTTTCTGCTACATTTTAGCCTCCAAAATTTCATTTTCACCACTCCCAACAACTAAAATTTAAGGACTTTTTGGTCCAAATACTTTTTTGCCCTCCCCTATAAATACCAATGCCATTTTCACTCTATCCTCTACTATATTCTCTCAAACATTTTAGTTTTTTTTCTTAATCATTTCTAAATTTCTTACTAATCTCCCCATGATATTTTCATAATCTTCTCTTAATTTTACATTAATCACTACTATTAGTTCGTGAATCATGGCTTCAAGGGAAAAGGCAAGGTGATAGAGAGTTCATCTTCTCACATCACTCGCCGATAAAGGTATCTCAATTGAAGAGTTGCACGATGATGATGCCGGAATTGATATGAAAAATTACGATTTGAGACTCGACGATCAATTATCGGATGATGAAGTTGAAGAGTTGGATGCAATGGCGGCAGGGAATCCGTCAACACAACCAACACCGACAAGTCATGGACCCACCGTGGAGGAAACCTAAGGACAAGGTAAATCCTCGAAACTAACTGCTTGAGTTTAGAAGCATAATGAGCTCATACATGAAAGGGAGTCGAGGTACAGAAAATGCAAATATTGCAGTAAAAGATTGATGCATAAAAAGAATTTCGGTACTAAAACGCTGAAGCGACATATTGAAAATCAACATCCTAACATTCTCCCCAGTGCCGGGACTGGTTCTAGAGGACAAACACAACTTGGGTCTACAATCGGTGCAAATGGGTTAGGTATATTTTGTTTTAACCAACAATCTTGTAGAGAAGGTATGGTAAATTGGATGATGCTTACCAAAAAATCTTTTTCACAAGCTGAAGATGTGCACCTAGAACCTTAAATAAAATCACAATTAAATCTCGCATTTAAAAAAGTGTTTAGGAAAACCATTAAGAAATAAAGCTTTAGATTATTTGAACCCGGAAAGTCAGATTTACAAGTCTATTTTTCTGCTCTTGATCATTGTGTGACATTCACTTCTGATATGTAAACATCACTTATAGGTCAATCATTTTATTATGTTACTTCTTATTAGATTAATTTTGATTGGATTATGCAAAAACGAATTTTGTCATTTAAGGTCATTGAAATGGATCATAGTAGTTATCACATATTCAATTGCATCTTAGAAACATTATGTAATTATTTTTGTGCCGATAAAGTTCTATGCATTTCATTTGATAATACTTCAAATAATGATATTGCCACTCGCCTTTTGAGTCAAACATTGAAACCACCTCTCAATGGTGTATTCTTTCACATTAGATGCATGTATCATATTTTAAACCTTTGTATGCAAAAGGGTTTAGAAGTTCTCCAAAATGAAATTCTGTCTATTCGGAACTCATTGACATATTTGAAATAAAAACCTGTTGTGTTTTGTGAATTTAAAAGCTTTTGTTTTGAAAATCAAAAAGAGTTTTCTTGGAAATGGCTTAAATTGGATTGCTCAACCCACTGGAACTCCACATATTTGATATTGCAAGACATTTTCCCGTATACAAATTTGTTAATGCATTTCATGAACTTAAAAATGGGTTGTGAATTTCTTACGACTGAAATTTAGAAAAAATGTTCCAAAATCGGTAAATTGCTTAATTTTTTTTATGAGACTACTGTAATTTTTTCTGATATTTACTACCCAACCATTCATCAAGTTTTGCTTAATTTAGTGGACATTATATATGCTTTACATCAATTTAAAGATGATGTGTTGTTAAAATCGATTGTCGAAGCCATGCGGGCTAAATGGCTTCAGTATTTCGAAAACATTCTACCTATTTTTTAGTTACTTCTTTGCTTGACCTATATGTTAAATTAACGGGCACAACAATATTGTTTGAAGAAATTTTTTATACTTATTTAGAAATGTCTCATATAAATGTTTTGGCTATGTCTGCTACTGCTTCCGAGTACTTACATTATTTATACAAGTTATATTATGAGTGGCTTTTCGGATAAGGTAAGATCTGGATCTCCTCAAACTGAGGCTCCAAGGAAATCAATCTCATCAAGATTCAACCTGGCCCTCCAAATGCTCAAACAACCCCGACCGACGACATCAGGATTAGCTGAGGTCAATAACTATCTTAACACATCGTTTGAGGCAAGTGACATTAACATATTAGAGGGGTGGAAACAAAAGAGATCAAGGTTTCTAAACTTATCAATAATCGCATAGGAGATTTTTATCATTCCAGTCTCTACCATATCATCTGAGGCAGCATTAATTGCAGGAAAACGGATAATATTAGAGACATGATCAACATTGACACCTAGGCGGTAAAATTATGTGTGCGCAACTGAGATTAAGGCCTCGCAACACTCCGGCAGTAAAACCAAAAGAGTTTAGATGATGAGGTAATAGCCGATACCGAGACTTGAATTTTTTTTTTCAATCATACATGTAGTTTGTATTTGATCTAATTATGCTGTTAAACACAGATCATAGGTTTCTATTTTTCATCATTTTTGGAACGTTTTACCATTTCAAAATGTAAGACCTGTTCCGATTATTTGTAAGTGTCATTTGACTTTTTAACTTAATAAAACTTACATCGGAGGTGATATTTTTTCTTAAAAATATTTATTATATATACAATTAATTATATTTTTATTTTTATTTTTTAAAAAACACCTTCAAACCCGTCCCTCCTTGCCCCAGACCCGCCCCGAGACTAGCTTGGGACAGCCCTGCTTGGGACCGGGTTGACCCAAGCCCAGGCCCAGCCAGTCTGGGCTAGTCTTAGGTTAGGTCAGCCCACCGGCCACCTCCACTCTATGGTAGCTAGTAGTTTCACCTTTCTTTAATGATTCACAACCTGCAACCAACAAGCAGACAACTTGTAAATATAAAAAAAAAACCCCATATATAAAAAAATATTAATTAAATTCAAATATCGACATTATTAATTGAAAATTTTTGTCCTTCAAAATCGCATTCTCTGTCTCTATTTTCTTCGATTGATCACGTAAAGTGAAATTGAGGCTCCATTCAATCACCAATTCCTGTTTCTCATAAACATACGAATTAAAATTAAACTCTAAGATTTTGAAGGCACAACAAATCTACAAATCTTTAATTGCTTCAACAATAATATCTTGTCATCCATTTAACTTGCATGTAGATGGTTCACTATGGTAGTGAAACTTTCTACATTTTTTCTCTGATCATTAACATCAATTTCTATAAACATATGAATGTAGAAACTTCAACTTCATCGATGTTGAAAATTGCCTGTGATAAGAATTTTTTCAGTAAGCAAACATAGTAAGTAGTGATCAAATCTATATTATAACAGCAGGGAAACAGAAAAATTGAAGAATGGATGTGAAGGATGGATGAATACTCCTACTGGTCGGGTTTTATAGTGATTGTATGGTAACTTCGCCCAATTAATTCCTTTAATTTAGATTTCTTTTAAACTTGTTACTCTTAACTATAAACATTTCCTTATTTACTTCGCCCAATTGATTCCTTGAATTTGGTTAATTAATTTGTAGATATGAACTAATTGATGCCTTTAATTATCCGTTAATTTGGCGTGCGAAGGTCACTGATTAATTGTGCGCTAAATTGTGTTAATTTGGCATGTATTGTAAATGGACGTTATATAAATTGAGAACATATAATTGTGCCTTAATTCCTTTAATTGCCAAGAACAAATCCGGCTACAATTTGGGGGTCCGAACATTTAAAGATTTCCCTTTTTAATTGGTTTGAAGATTTTTTTCTAGTTTTATTCGTTTACTGACAGTTTTATTCATTTGATTTAATTGACTTTTTACATTCTTGCCATTTACCAATCCCACTAATTGGCCATTCTTCTATGTTAAATTTGAAATTCAATTTTGGGAATTGAAGAGCTAAATTAAAGGGCCAAATTAGTTAATTAATTTGAATGGTAATTTGTCAAATGTATTCCTTTCCTATTTTATGTAAACAAATGCATGGTTTCCGTTTTATGTAAGCTTGATAATTAACAGTAAATGTACTTTTGGATTTTCACTTTTCATTCCACAATATACTGTTCATTACTTTATTAAAAAAGTTAAAAAATGGTCATATGACAATTAGTGAGAGGATTAATTAAAAAAATATCAAAATTTATCTAAAATTTATCTTGCTTTATATATATAATTAGATGCTAAAATGTACCGCTATAAAAATGGTAAGAGATTTAATAGTTTGGCCCTCTACTAACCCGACGCCAATTTGTAGTGTCCGACATTAGTTAAGTGATGGGCAAACTTTTTGTGTTTCCAGCCCCTCTAGTCGCTTCACTTTCACATCGTCAGACAGAAACACTTTGGTTCAGGTCAATATTTAGTGGTTATTGACAAGAGTTGTACTGTCAGTTTATGTAATGAAGTGGGGGAAGATGGGCTTAATGGTCATGTGCATTTGGAATATTGTCAACAAAAACCCCAACATTCAGTTGAAAATACTTTCTGCTACTTCTATTTCAAAAATGCAGTTTTTCCCTGCATGTGAATATATATATATATATATATATTTGCCATGTAGGTTTGTTGTTAACTTTCCAAATCCCAATTTAAGCCATTTAATAAATGTCCTTGAGTGAATCTAAAATGTTTAAAATAATCTGACTGTAGTTGATAGTCTAAATTACCAAAAATTTCCCTATTTCTCCAACTTCACTCGGATTTGGGGGCCTCCCAGAAAGAGATGATCAATACTCGTGATTTGTAAAGGGGTGATTGAAGCAGCTGTTGTTGATCAGATGTAGACAGGTGGATCTATTAGGAATTAGTTTTTAAGTTCTTATCGTTTGTGTTTTTTTCTTTCTACTTTGTATTTGTCTCATTATAGATTGAGTTTTAGATTGGGATTTTTTCCAACTAATTTTAAATCATACTTCCTCTGTCATAAATTTTTTCTATTATTTACTTTTCAGTAATTAATTTATATTTTTTTATTTTTAACATTTTAAGATATAAATGAAAAAATTTTATATATGAATAATAAATAAAAATCTATAGTTTCTAAATATATATATTTTTAATTTTTTTTAACAAATAATAATATAAATAAATCCAAATCAAACTAGTCAAAAAAATTAAATGAAATAAAAAAAAATAGGACAGCTGGGCTTTGTTCGGACTATTTTCCTTTACACTCAATGTCGCAGAGATGACATTAATGATCTGTTAGACGGCCTATTATGTTCTTATTGTTCTTGAGTGATTTATGTCACTTGTTGTAGATGACCAATGACCTACTATTGATTGGAATGAAATCATTTTTTCTAAAAAATATTGGCAATTTGTTGATAGTTTAAATTATGAAATTTACTCTTAAACGTAAAGTAATTTTTTTTTTTTTTGCCTTACCAGTATTAATGACAGTACAACTTCAGCTGTTAAACTGTAGCCTTTAGAAATAAAAAGGGGTAAAATGTATTCTCACCCTAATCTTGGGTTTTTTTTCTTTTGAAATTTACGACCACTGGTTTTGAGGTTATCGTCAAATTATCTTGAGTAGGTTATTGAGCGGTCAGAATTGGTTCCATATATTTTGGCCTTTTCACTAGTTAGCAAAGAACTTTATTTATTTATTTCGATGAAACAAGATGTTTAGTACTTTTTCCATTTCAAAATGTTATCACTTTTACAAAAATGTTTCAAAATATTTGTTATCTTTACTTATACAGCTTTCAAATGTTGCCTAATAAGTAACTTATATATGTAAAGGTGTTAGGAAACAAGGGAGAAGAAATACCAAATTTGAACTAGATTTCAAGCTTCCGTGTTGATAATAATTTCATTCTAAAATCTGCATTATTAGGTGGATTTTTGAACTTTTTATTCAAAACTAGTGCCATTGTTTCTATTTTTTTTGAATGATTTAAAAGTAATTGTATTACTTCTCAAGAGTAATCTTGAAAAAAATATATAATATACTTACGTCTCACAACATTTATTGGTTTTAAAAAAAATTAAAAATGAAATATTTTAGGGAGGAGCTTAATGTCTTGACAATGTAAATGAAGGCTCAAGAGATTCACAGATTAGCAAATAGAAATTGGGGAAAAGATATTAATGATAATTGGTTAACATAAGAAGTTTGGAGGTGTGATTTCTATTGTTCATAAATGAGTAAAAATCCCTATATTAATTACCACAGGAGTTATTTCTAGGCACAAAGATACGATTCTTTTTTGGTAATTAGAATACAATATGATACAAGGTATTATAAGGATTAAGGGAGAGAAATTGAAGGTTGGGTAGGGTTTTCGCCTCTAGAGTGACTTGAACTATGGCCCTCTGGACAGAGACAACCCTCATGGACATTGAAGTGATCATTGTACCAAACCATTAGATGCAAAGATGCAATTTAAGGTGAAAGAAAAGAGACACTGAAGAAGCAGCAAATGTTTTCCTTTGCATTATAAGGAGCGGTTTTCTTTTTTGGCAAAGAAAGCCAAGAGCCAACACAATGATGTCCACATGGTAGCCTTTTAGGGCTTTGGCTCATCTTCTTCTACTTCTTTTGACTTAATGCCCCTTAACTCCTGGGATTGGTTGATTGGAATCTCTAACCTTTTTCCTTTCTCACCATGCCCATCACTTCAAAGTTCAAACACACATCGGATCCCAGTTTCCAAATGCTTTCCTTATTTCTCCTCTTCGCCTCACCTAACCCATAAAGATGACAATTTTGTGTTAAAACCGAAATAATAAGACGAAGTCCCTTCAAGTGTCAAGGGAACAAAGAACTACCTCCCGTTATGTAACTAAACAATCCTCATTCTAACGAGGGTAGGGGTGAAATTGGGCTCGAGCTCGGCCCCTGTACTGTTCGGCACTACCCGAGCTCGAGCTCGAATTGATCGAGCCCAAATTTTTAGGCTCGAGCTCGGCTCGAGACGGACTCGAGCTTGGCCCGAAAGCTCGTCTGACTCGAATAACATATATAATTCCTTAGTACCATAACTATAATTTAGATGAAATATGGGGACTAAATGTGTAATTTTTTACTTGGATAACCAGAGAATAAAAAATGATAGAATCAATCCCAAACTTTTTAATCCTTTTCAAATTTACCCCATGTTTGTAAATACCATAAATGAGCCATCTTCTTCATCGATGCGTTAGCTGTGCAGCCAAATCTGCTATCGAACCCCAACATCTCATCTAGGCCAGTTCACCATCACCCAATCTCGTGCCCATCTCCATCAAATTCGCTCAAATTGAGGTCATCGTTTGAATCGTCATCATCATTCGGAGATGAAATTCACAAATCAAATGAAGCAACAGCAAGCAATTAACAATAACAGATGAAAGATGAGCAAGGCCTACCCATTTTCTGCCGCTGGTGTGAGGCTCTCCTCGTCATTTTAATCACGAACTCAAGTGGGGTAAGCTATCGTCGCGGGCTCAAATTGTTGGAGCTCAACTTCGCGACAATGCCGGAGATCGTCGCCGATATTGGGCTGTAATCATGAACTCAAGTGCTCTTCTGGTACTTTCGGATTTCACGAAGCTCCACCGTCCCTGGCCGGTATCGATGCGGCTTCTTCACTCCCCCGCTTGCAGGAACCGATTTCCTCGCCGCCTAAAGAAATTACGATTAAACAACAATTCAGGAACCATTCTCACAATAAATTCAAGAGACCCATATCATCAACCAAACTAGAAGAGAACAAAAGCTTACTATGGTGGCGATCTGCTTCCTCGGAGCCTTTCCTCCGTGCGATTTCCGAGCCGTCTGCTTCGTACGAGCCATCTTCGCCGTTATCGACCAAGAAGAGAAGAAGATTTTGGGTTTCTCTTTCACTTGAGAAAGATGTGAAATCGCGATGATTACATTTAGCTTAAAATGTCTATCAAATTTGTTCACGAGCTCAACGTCGCTGTGCCGTCGCTTGTCAGCGTTGATCTTGGTGGTGGCGCCGATTGGGTTGGACGGTGGGGTGGGTGGGTTACTTAGAGTTAGTCGACGGTGAGGAGGCACGCGCACGTCCTTGGCTGGGAGAAGAGAAAGGCAGCTACGCTGTAAGGGTTAGGACTTAAGAGTAGAAGATTTGGACTTAATGAACTCGAGCCCAATAGGCCCGCGAGCCCATAGGGCCGGATACCTTAAGGCTCGAGCTCGGCTCGAAATATGGCTCGAGCCTTTTTTTCGGCTCGAGCTCGAGCTCGAGCCCGAGCTCGAAAAAACTCGGCTCGAAAAGCCTCAATTCGAGCTCGAGCTCGAGCTACCCGAAAAAAGCCCGGCCTCTTTTCACCCCTAAACGAGGGCCAGATGGTGATACAAGAAGGGAACAGTGAATAAGGTGAGAGCAATAATATTACTTTGCACAAACAGCAAATAGGAACATTTGGTCTGCAAGTTTTTCAAGTCCGTCACCAAAAAAGATCCACAGGTACAAAATACATGCAAGCAAATCAAACCCAAAAACCACTAGGCATCCCTTTGTCTGCAGTTTTGCGAGGATCCTCCTGCCTAGCCATAAGTACACTTCTCGGCGTTCCTGCCGCTAGCAGCTTACTGATGAGTCTTATCTTTAATATCAGACATGTACAATAAGAAGGCGCTTCGTTCGCTCATGAGAAAGGGACATCAGAACCAGGTGGGCAGGAAATTCGCCATGAAGGTGCTGCCGGACCACACAGGGAGCCTGATGATGAGCATGACTGACCTCACCCATGCCCGTAACCTGAAGATAGTTCACCTTTGCACCCCATATAGACTACCAACATCAATTTGCCACCCAGTGACCCAATGTTACAGCAAGATGCATAAAACGTGGCCCCATTTGCCTTCTTGCATAGTCGGGTATTAACTTATTGATGAGCTCTGGTGAAGCCCCAGACAACTGCAACCAAGAAAACAAAAATTTAGCAAACATCCAAGACTTAGGGAATAAAGTGACTATGCAGAAGAATGAAGAATCAGCTCCAGTTAACCTATTTAATGACGCACGCTCAGACACATTCCAATTCTATTGTGACAGAACCCCCACCAGGGTCTCTGTGTGAGGATCAAACAAGACAAGGTAGAGGCATCTTATTTCCGGTTAGTATATGATGGCTAGTTTAACATACATCAACACTCGGTTATGTTATACTTGCAACAATGCAACTTGATTCTTGAATGCGGATTATATTACAGAGGAGAGACATGCAGATAACAATAAACATTCTAAGCAAATTTTCCTCAAACATCAACGCAAGTCCCCATGATACGAACTGAAAGTAAAATCTCAAATAAACAGGCTTACTTCCTGTTTAAAGTCGAAGAGAGGGGGTAAAGGTCGGCCATTTGGCAGGCGAGCATTAGGTTCACGGAGTTCATCGAAGAAAGGATGTGCACAAGCTTCAAGCTGTGAAAGCCACATGTAAAGGTATTAGAAAAACCAGTTTGTGCATCAGTAGCAATATGGATGACATAAGAATGCAAAGTTGGGAAAGGGGAAAATGGATAGATATGAAAGTAGGGAAATGGAATGGGAAAATATGGTAATTTACCGCTGTACAGCGCAGACTTGGTGAGTACTGCAATAGTCGTGATGCAAGATCAATTGCTTCCGGAGGCATTCGCTTGTGAAAAATCTGAATGCCAAGACAATCACTTAAATGAGAAATTAACAGGATGCATCCCCATAACAATGTCAAATTAAAGAAACAGGCCACAAAGAGGCTGTCTAGTAAATTCTAGCAAACACTTGACAACATGTATAACTCATCACGAACTATGCCTCTTAGCTGCTACGTTTAAAATATATTGACGACCATGTTTGATGTTCCAACCCATAAGATGACAACTAACCTTGTGCCAAGGATGTGCTTTCATCTGTGGAAACCTGAAATCCGTATAATTAGGATTCATGCAACGAATTTCTTCACGAGTCGGTGTTCCTAGGACCTATAGGAAAAAGAAAAGTTAAGAATTATGGTTCCAAGTGATGAGAACCAAGTAAAACTACTTGATAGGCTGCCAAAATTAAGGGTGTTATTCAGCAAAGCGTACCCTGATGATCTCCACAAGCTGATCCACTGCATTTTCTCCAGGAAATAAAGGCTAAAAGTATGTAATTGTAAAACATTAGCTGCAACCAAAACATATTTGCACTATGCTATGAAGCAGAATCTGGAAAGGCAAACTAGAACAGGCACCTGGCCAAGTAGAAGCTCAGCTAGAACACAACCAGCAGACCAGATGTCAATTGATGTCGTATACTCTGTGGCTCCAAAGATGAGTTCCGGGGCTCTATAGAAACGTGAACATATGTATGAAATGTTTGCTTCCCCTTTGACCTGATCATATCAATCACCAACAAATCCAAAAGCAACATAATAAAGAATGAGCATGAATGAATTAAATAGCTCAAGCATATTCAACAAATTAAGTAATGGCTAGAAAAGAATTCAAGCTCTTACAGTCTGTCAAAAAAGAGAGCTTTAAGCCAGCATCACAAAGCATTCATGACAAATCAGAAGTAAGAAAAAGCTAGAAAGTCAGACCAAAGAAAATGTAAACTATTGCTATGACCACAATTTGATGCAATCAAAAGTTCCAATCCATAATTAAGCTAAATAATCTACAACCGAGTAGCAGTCAACTTATGACTAACTTGTCATCTAAAACTTTCTAAACCAACACTCAATGAGAACAGTTACCAACATGCCTGGGAAAGAAGAAAAAAGAAAATTGATCAACCAAACATGTTAAGCTTCTTTTATACAAAATAAACTAAGCATGAAAGGTCACTTACTAGTACTTTTGCACTTCCAAAATCACAGATCTTGACTTGATGAGTTAGAGGATCAACCTGTACAAAGTGGAAAATTTGTTTAGTAGAAGCCAACTATCAAACTGAAGCATCAAGAAAAAGAGGAAAACATACCAAAAGATTTTGAGGCTTTAAATCTCTATGACAAACTCCAGCAACATTATGGAGATATGCTAGCCCTCTGAAAATCTGAAAGAAATAACTAATTCAGACGAGGTAATGAACTACACAAAAAACACAAATTCAGCAGCCACCATACCTGGTATGTATAGAGTTTAACATAGATTAGCGGCATTCTTTGGTTTGCAGTGCTGTAATGTTTTAAAAGTCGGTACATGCTCTCCGGCACATATTCCATAACTAAGTTAAGGAAGAGCTCATCTTTACTTGTTGTGGAAAAGAAACAATGTTTCAGTGAAATAACATTGGGGTGATTCATCACACGCATCAGCTGCAGCTCCCGGTTCTTATATCTTCTGTCCTGCAAAACCTTCTTTATGGCCACGGTCTCTCCAGTTTCCAAGCATTTTGCCTGAAACAGAGAGAATAAGCATTCCAAATAGCAAGTTAGAAAGGGATAGCATCAGAGAGCAACTACATCTACATACCTGGAAAACAATTCCAAATGATCCAGTTCCCACCACACGCTCTGCCATGTAACTGATAGTCTGATACAGGATAATGGGCATCCATGTAATTAAACCGCAGAAATAGTTGAGATTGATGCTGGCACTGTCAGTGAAACAGCGAACAGATAGCACACAATAAGAGAAGAGACATACCTGTTTAGGCTCTCCATTTTTGCCTCCAATAGTTGTGGAAATTATATGACCAGTCACTGGATCATTCCCATCAACAACAGGAGCAGCCATTTCCTAATAAAAGGGCAACAAAATCAAATAATTTGAGGAAATTGAACCGCAAGTCCCAGATTTAAGAACCACCAGCAATTTAACTGGAACAGATACAGAAACTTAAATGAATCAACCCATATTCACACAAAAAGACCGGATCAACTTTAAAGTAGCCAAAAGCATCATTTCATGAACATCATCAGAACAAAAAGGCTTCGCTGAGACCAAGACAAGGTCCACCGGAGCTGGATCAGCCAAATCAAAAACAGATTGCAAGATTTCTTCCAAAAGAACGAGCCCGAAACCAAGTCAAAAAGGTCAAAATGCAACGCGGAACCACGGATCGAAACCACATCGCCGCAGAACATCCGTATCAGCTCTCGAACAATCCAAATCGACCAAACAAGGAAAAATAATTTGAACGAAGACCCAGAAAATAAGGAAATCCGGGGAAAAAAGTACCCCCACCACCAACACCCGCAGCCAGAACAAAAACCGTTAAAAAAAGAGTTCCATTTCCATCGTTTCCGAGCTACAAAAAGCTAATTTTAACAGCTAATGCCACACAAGGAAAGACAAATTCAAAGAAAATCGACAAATGGAGATGAGCAGAAAAGTTCATCCATGGACCAAAAAACGGGGAGAAAGAACAAGAGCTCACCTTGTCGTCAGCCATGGCGGTAAATAGACGAAACAGAGGAATTAAATGGGAAAAGAGGAAAGAGAGATCATGGCGAGGAAGAAGAAGAGGAGAGGACCCAGACGAGAGACAACAAACTAATACGCATGTGATTCCACCTCCCTCTTTCCTTTCTTTTTTTGTTACTTCTGCTATTTCTCTTCTGCCCCTCCCTGTTGTAATTATTATATTATATTATAGACATATATTTAATTAAACATAATAGTGTATCTCTAATTTTTTTTATATATAACCCAGAATCTAGTAAAAAAAATTATTAATTTACCGTTAGACTAAAACTTACCCTCATCCCTTACAAGCCTACCTCTCTACTGTTGCAACTCTCATTGCCACCTTGCTGATGCCTCCAGGCCTCATTGTCATCGTCTAATTCCAAAATATTGCAGCCCTTTAGATCTTGCCATTGCTTGCCACCCTTTGCCTTTAGATTGTCGCTCAGGTTCTTAATCCGGCCTCCTTGATAGTCCATGATCGTTGTGCACATTCGGATCATGCCCTCATTGCTGACCTACAGATCTGTCACATATAGCTCCAGATTATGCAAAAAAAAAAAAATAATGGAAAAGTATCAAATAGAATATGCGGAAATGTCTAAAATAATAGATTAAAGTGTCCGAAGAAGTATGTGAAAGTGTATAACATAGTATATAGATATTTTGTTTTCTTCTGGCAATATGTAAACTGTAAAGTATCAAAAGAAATATCTAGAAGTGTTTGAAGAAGTATGTAAAAGCGTATCACACAGTATATAAACATTTTATTCCCTTTAGGTACTATGCAAAATGTAAAAGTGTCTAAAGTAATAAGTCAAAATATCTGTATTAATATGTAAAAATATTTTACACGAAACCTGAATGTGTATGGAGCAATATGTAAATAATTTACTATCTTCAAAAAAATAAAAGTGTCCGAAGCAATAGGCTAAAGTATATAAATGAAAATAAAAAAGCGTTTAAACAAATATGTTAAAGTGTCTGAACCAAATACACAAACAATTTTTTTCTTCACAAAACAATGTCTGAAAACAATAAGTAAAAAAGTGCCTAAATAACATCTAAAAAGTATCTAAATCAACATAAAAAATTGTTTAAGATAAGCTGTCTCCAAATGTGGATGAGAGCCACACGATGCCTACCTCCCATCTCATCTCATCTCCCGTCATCTTTTGCCCTCTGTTGTCTCCCCTTGCTTCTGTCGTGCAACATCGCCAATTAGATCCTCATCTTCGATTGTTGCCTCTAATTGCCTTGGATCTCCCTGTTGTTATGATTGGACTTGGGCATTGTGACTGCCTACCTAGCCAGTAAGATGGAGCATGGCCATCCAGGGTTACCCTCGAGTGTGACGCTGCTATAACTTTAGCTCAACCATTTCGGCCCATGATGGCCCCGCATGCTCCATGTACTTGAATGGCAGGAGGGTCGGATTCATGATGAGGAGGCAAGTGAATGTCAATGATGCGGCGGAGTTAAAGTTGATGAAATCAATTTCTGTGGGAGTAGGGGTTTTGCTGGTGAGGACAATGTCAGCCTTGGAAGAAGCGGATGTGGTTAGGGAGTTGATGTGCCTTTGTGTGATGTTCGATCAAATGGTGGGGTTGCAAGACTCGGAGTTGTTTCACATGCTCAGTGATGGGAGTAGGAGAGGCTGGAATTTTGGGTAAGGGGTAAATATGTAAAATCACCTTCTATGTCTAATTAGACATATGTTCTCCTTATCCCTACTTCCTTTGTTGGTCTTTTTTTTCCCCTCTCTTATTAAAAAAATAGAAAAAAAAATCTTTTCATCTTGGCAGAAGTCTTAAATTGGCCATTAATGTTTAGGCTGGAGCGTGAATCTGTTACTATAATTTTTTTTACTCAATCTCCCACTAATATTTTAAAGTTAGCCGAATATGCCATTTAAGTTTCAAATTAGGTGTGAATATATCACTGTCTGTAAAAAAAACTAACAAAAAAATGTTAAAAATAATAAGTTTTTAAATTTTAGACTGATAACGCAAGTTTTAATAAACTTCAAAGATCTTAGGTAATTAGACTTTCTTTTTCTTTCGAATCTCCACCAACCATCATCGTCGTCATCTGGAGCTTTTTCGACCACTGTCCATGTCAATCAATAATAAAAAAATTTCAAACTTCAAATTCCAATCCCTTGGTGTGAGAAGGGCCTTGTTGAAGACCAGGCTGTAGCCTAAACCCAAAGAAGAAAAACTAAATAAGGAGACAAATTATTATGATATTTGGTTCCCGACGCTGGTAATGATGAACCTATGAGTGAAGAAGAGTGCAAGTATAATGAGCCAAAGGTTTGGTTCGCTGAAGGCTGAGAAAGCATTGGAGAGAGTTAGGGTTTTAGTCAAGATCAAGGCACCCATAGCAACGGCTAAGTAATGACCCTGACAGTCATGTCGAGGAAAATTGTGATCAACTACCACACATTTTTGGAAACACCTACTAGGATAAGGACAAAACAGAGGATCACATCCATATAAATCTACAACCAGGAACAGCTTTATGGCAGCCCCTTATCATAGCTACGGAGCCTGCATTGTTGGAGACGCCGTTGTTGCTGTTTTCATCATCATATCAAAGCTTCAAATTTCCTCGAATTTGTCACTAAAGGTAGTGGATTTATGAAAGCAGAACTTGAAAGTAAAGATTTTCAAATACACAATTGTTTGGAGTCGAATTTGAGCAGAAAAATGCGAGAGTGGAGGCTGGGAAGCTCTACTAGTGGGTTAAATATGATTTCAGCGAGTACAAAGAAAAGTGGGGAAGAATTGATAACTGGTCATAATATTTTCTGAAAGATACATAATAACTGCAATCTACTATTTTTACCATTTTTGTTATTTTTTAATGGGTGGTGCCATATTTAAGCCAATTTTGAAACATTATTGAGAGGTTAGGAAAAAAAAAACTATAGTAGCTGATATGTGCCCCAGCCTAAATATTAGTAGCAAATTTGAGACTTTTGCTTTTGCTTTTCTTGCTTCATTGTAAATTATCGCATTTCCCCTGGACTTAGTTGTATTAGCAAAAGAACTCCAGAGGTTTAGGCTAATTATAATATACCCAATCTGGTTTTCAGAAACCTATATAACATTATCCACATTTCATATCTTAGAAAAAAAATGAATAATACTTTACGAGTTTATTGCATCCATGACCCTTAATTTTTTATTATTGTATCATTTGGGACTCTAACCTTGATTTTTTACATAGAAAATCCCTAATCTCATTTGAGTGTTCCATTTTTTACCTTCCGTTAACTGGAGCTATTAAGTTGGACAAAAAAGTGAAAAATTAATTTTAACCCCTGAAAACTTTTCCATTACCTCAGAAACCTTGAAACTTTTTCTATTTAACAATGGAACCACCTCCTCCTAAATTTTGTCCCCATTTCCCTCCTAACTTCCATCACTGCCACCCTCCAACACTACTCTATCGCCGCCAATTCTACCCTCTACCCTATGTCCATCTCCGAGCTCTCGCTTCTCCACCCTTTTTTTCTGCTATTTCCATCTTCTATATAATATTGCCACTACTATTACCAAATTAG
This sequence comes from Aquilaria sinensis, assembly GCA_005392925.1. Taxonomy (NCBI): domain Eukaryota; kingdom Viridiplantae; phylum Streptophyta; class Magnoliopsida; order Malvales; family Thymelaeaceae; genus Aquilaria; species Aquilaria sinensis. The sequence goes on along the minus strand of SMDT01000039.1, from coordinate 123,601 downwards.
AAAAATCTCAAAATCCTCTAAATCAAAATGTTTGGAACTAATAAACATGATCCATGTCAACATGTCATGTTTAATTGTTGAAGGAGAATTTGAGGGTTTGCATCAGTTGTGTCAAGTTTATTTCAGACATCTTCTCCAGCCATGCTCCCTATTCTCCACCCCGATTTGTACCACAGTTGGGGCCATGTTATCATTTAATGTGGCACTTAAAGCTTCGAGTCTAAGTTGCTGTAATCAGGTTTGATGGGTCATAGCTCTACTATTTACATTGATGACCGCCTTCAACCTTCTTATATTTGGATGTTAAAGATGTAAGGGAAGGCTAACTTTACTAGGTATGAAGCAAGATTTGGCCTCAGTAGTTGTTGAATAAGCCTCCAAACTTTGATTGGTGTTTTTTTGGGAGGAATTACTATGGAAGGCATAAAGAGGGCGGTCTGTGCTTGTGGTAAGTAGCATATTTGGCATGGGATAGATGCGGTGGAGCTTTAAAGTGAGGCACAACAAGGCTATTGCCAGCTGAGTTTGAAAATCATTATCACCCAACAAAATTTTAAATCCCCTAAAACTTTTAAGATTCTTTGGGAATAAAAAATTCAAAAATCTCATTCGCATGGATAGAGAAAGAAAGGAAGAAGAGGAAGAAAAGACAATGGGTGGTGAAGGATGGTGGGCAACCAAGGATGGTAGTTGGAGAGGCACAAAAAGTGCAGTAAACATGAAGTTTATGGCTCAATTATTAAATGAAAAAGTTCTAAAATTTTTAAGGCAAAGGGAAAATTTTCAGAAGTTAAAAATAGTTTTTTGCTTTTCTCTATTCAATTTAACAACTCAAGTTAATAGAAAGTACAAAACAGAACACTTAAACGAGATTAGGGATTTTCTTTACAAGAAATCGAGGTTATGGTCCAGAATGGTATAATAATAAAAGATTAAGGATCATAGATGCAATTAACACAATATTTTAATGTTAGATAGATGAAATTAGGTAAAGAACACATTCAGCCCTAAAACTTTGATTACTTTTCTATTTAAGTCCTAAAACTTTGAGTGTTTTTATTTAAGTCTTAAAAATTTTAAAACATGTAACATTTAGTTCTAAACCGTTGACCACTTATTTTGAGGGTAATTTTAAGACAAACTGTTTATATATATTGCTAAAACTCAAATAGAAAATTTTAAAATTTTAGAACTTAAATAGAAATTTGTAAAGTTTCAACACTTACACCTAAAATTTGCAAAAGATTTAGTACTGTAAGTGGTTTTTCCTCTCTGACTTGAAAAATATTTTTCTAGAAGTAAGAATTTTTTATAAATTTTAATTTTCTTTTGAGAATTTTTTTATTTATGATTTTTTTAATATTTTTCAAATTTTATTTAAGAAAAAGTAGCTAAACAAAATATATGTCAAATTATTATTTTTTTCATCATTAAAAAGTAATCTCCACTGAAATCATACAAAAATAAGAAGTTTATTAATGACTTTGAAAATTTTTCAAAAGGATAAATAAAATAATTGTTCCCATAAACTGAAAAAGAGTATTAATGAGAACTATTGAACAAGAACCAATTTTGTATGTTAGGTATGCTCCAGGCCAACTTGGTGTCAAATTAATTTAAACTATAACAACAAAGAAATCTTCCATAAAGTGTGATTTTTTTATTATGTATAAACAAAAAAAATATTATATGTTTTTCAGAAAAGTTGAATAAAAAAGATTTTTTCTTCTTACTGTAAGAAAAATGGAGGATCAATTTTGAAAAGCATTTGGAAGTAAAAAAAAAGTGAAAGACAAATTGTTATTTGAGTTGTAAATCTTTTGCAATTTTTCTATTTTAGTCTTAAAACTTTACCAATTTCTATTTAAGTTCTAAAACTTTGCAAGTTTTTGTTTGAGTCCTAAAACTTGTAAAACATGTGTTAATATTTAGTCCTAAAGTTAACATCAGAACATACGACTGACAATTTAGGATTAACTGTTTACATATTTTAAAAATTTCAAAACTCAAATAAAAACTCATAAAATTTTAGATCTTAAATAGAAAAATAATTAAAATTTTTGGACTGAATGTGTTTTTCCCTGAAGAAAAATTAATATTTTAAATTATTAATTAACTGTTAACTATTATTAGAAAGGTGAAACTTTATATATGAAAAATATTCATTTGGTAAAGACGTTTCAAGTCTAGTCTAGATTTATTTTCTTATTATATTAGGGCTTGAGTATGGTCCATCGATATCTGAAATGATTAAAATTCTTCAAAAGAAATAATTAATTCTCCTCCGAAGTCCAAAGTCTCTCAAAAGCATGCAAATTGCTGGACAAAAGTGAATCCACTAACCAATCAACCAATTAATTAGCTTCAATAGGTTATTTTACTTGTTTGATTCAAGAAAATACAGTAATAAAATCAAATATACAAAATTTTTTCACACAAATAGTTTATATACAACAAATACATATATTGCAATAGTCTTGTGACGGATAAAATATTTTTTACCACAAATAACCACCTATCCTATCAATAAAATAATTCTGTAATATTTTTAGTGTAAGGTCAAAACACAAACAACATGCATCTTTAGATCAATTGATGCAATTTAAAATCCATTTTTTAGTCTACCTTAAAAAAAAAATACCTTTTCTTTATTCTATGGTCCTTATCCTTGTTATTTTATCGGTAGGCGCTATTAATTTTTTTGTGCAGCGGCCTCCCTGCCCTAAGTAAGTTTCGTTAAGCTTTACAACTCAAATTTTATATGTTCCAGAATCACCAACAATGAAACTAAAGAATTAAAAAAAAGAAAAAAGAAAAAGAGGCGATTAATTTGGAACAGATAAATAAAAACATGAAGACATCATTTATTCGTATGAAAAGCAAAATGCTTTAATTATTACATTGAACGTCATGCCGCTCGCAATTATTCTAACTCATGAAACTCAACCCATCTGGAGAATTTTAATCTAATTAATTCTGGCAACTTTGGTAGCAGGAGTTGATGTGGCTCCTCACTTCATCTGTATCTGCATGATCATTAACATAATCAACAAATAAGAACAAATTTTTACCGGAGATTAATGATTTGGATGAAATCAAGTTACTGGAAAACAATGTAGGGCTGACGGAGAAAGCACATTTCTGGGTGCAACTAAGAACCTCGTCGGACATCTTCCCGTTACATTGAATGGCACAAATTAAGTCCGGAACACACAAGTTTACCGAATCCCCTCTTGCTGAGACAACCCGCTTTGCAAGCTGCGCACTTGTTCAGGCCGCCGGAGCCAGACCCTCTTCCCGGAAATCAGATGATTGCACTCGGCATGTCGGGGAGTCCTGGAACTACATCTCCTGGAGCCATCGGCGGAGCAAACCGGACTTCGCCATCGCCGGGGGACGAAGGGTGACTTGAGCCATTCTTTTTTTTTTTTTTTTAACCGTCAAACAAAGATTTTATTGAAAAGCCAGAGAACACAAAAGTCTAGCCGAGAGCTAGACAAGGAACTTATAGAACGCGGGGAAAATCGCCCGGCATCAATAAAACCTGGAACCGTTTGCCCCACCTTATCCTTCTAATTAAAAGTCATTGTTTTAGAATCCCATTCCAACCGGCTGCACTGAAATTTAACAGCTATTCCTAATCCATAGAAAAGATAACGCCTGAATTTCACAGAAAACTTGACAATTATCAATCTTTGCATGATTGAATCTCACCATATTTCTTCTTCGATCCATAACACCCAAATAGTGATAAAAGAAGTTACTTCTCTGGCTTTCTTCTGACTTTTGTTGAGTGACTGGTGCATGTCATTTAACGTTTCAACAATCGAAAGATTTGTGCAATTTTCCAACAACCACCAACCACGAACTTGCCACCATATTGCCTTTGAAAAGTTGCATCTCACCAAGCTATGATCAACTGATTCTTCTCCAGCCTTGCAAATTACACATCAAACGTCCCTAACCTCGATTCCTCGCCTAGCCAAGTTAGCTAAAATAGCAGTTGCTGTTGAAGAGCTTTCCACAAACAAATGTTCACTTTTTGTGGTACCCTCAAATTCCACCTTGTTGAATGATCTACCTAAGAGCAAGGAAGCAAAACATCATTTAACAAAGTTAAGAGACGCTTCGTGTGAGCACCCCATTAGGATCGTCTTGCCACCACCAATTATCATCAACACCTTGTTGTAGCCAAACATTCTTCACAAGTTGCTGCAGTTGCTCCAACTCACCCAACTCCCTCTCTCTTAACTCACTCCTCTAACTCAACACCTAACCCTCCCCCTCAATCGAATTACCCCATTTTTCACTAACCCACCCTTTTTTATTAACCTCCAACTTAAATAATCTAGGAAACTTTGTTTGCAAGTTTACTTCTCCCACCCAACAATCCTTCCAAAACTTCACTCCCTTCTTATCCCCCACCTTTTCCTAAATGAATTAATAAAAGAAATACCACTCCTCTCACTATCAAAGCTTGATTTTATAATGTTTGCCCAAACCCCTACTCCATGACTCTCCTCCAAACTCCCACCTATCCAACCATCTGGCCCAAAAAATACCATGAATTACTCTTACCCACAGCGCCTTTTTCTCCAATTTAAATAGCCACCACAATTTTCCTAAAAGTGCCAAATTTTTTGCCAAAATACTATCCATGCTCAATCGTCTTAACTCCTTTCTAAAAATCACTTTATTTCAAGAAACCCAAGCTAATTTCTTACCCTCCCCTAAACCCCCCCCAAATAATAATCTTTTACTCTTTAACTTTTTTATCACACTCATTAAGGCTCGAAATAGCACAAAGAAAGACAAGGGCAAGCTTCCTATAACTGATTTTATCAAGATTAAATGGCCACTAGTAGATAAAGTTTTTCACTTTCATAAACACAACTTGCTGTCAAATTTCTCCACAACTTGCTACCAAGTTTTAACACTTTTCATGTCAGCACCAATAGGAAGTCCCAAATAATAAAAGGTAATCTCCTAGCATTACAGTTTAGTTTCCAAACCAGTTTAGCCACTTCTAGATCCAATACCCCAACTCCAAAAATTTTACTTTTATTCAAATTCACCTTCAATCCCATAAAACTTGGAAACACTGTAATAATCTCATCAAATTCAGCTCATTTTCTCCTAACCAATCTCCTAAGAATAGAACATCATCTAGGTACTGGAGATGTGACACCTTCAACTTCAATTCGCCAATTCTTATGCCATGAAACAATTTCTTATTTTCAGCTTCAACTATCATGACATGCAATGCTTTGGCCACAATTAAGAATGAAAAAAGGACAATGAGCTCCTTGTCTAACACATTTTTTTCATTTTAAACTCCTGAGTTGTGCTCCAATTAACCAAGATTGAAACATAAACATAATTCATGCATGCCTTGATCCAACATCTCCATTTCAGGCCAAAATTCATCTGCTCCAATATACAATCTAGGAAGTTCTAGCTTACATAGTCATAAGCCTTCTCAAAATCCACTTTAAATAATAAAGTCTTTCCTTTAACCCTTTTGATCGAATCAACCAACTCATTCAGTATTAAAACTCCATCTAAAATATTTCTTTCTTTGATAAAATCAGTTTGTTCTTTCCTAATCACCTCCAAAATGACCAATTTTAATCTCTCAGAGAGAATTTTGGAAATTTGGACCTCATGGAGTGCAAAGGATGTATATGTGGGTGTTTCCACCAGACCCTATGTGGAAGGGTCATTATCAGAATGAGTGGACTGGTTTTGCATTCAACTGCTTCAATCTGAAATCCCTTTTGCATTCTTGGGATCAACTTGTATAGTAGGGTAGTAACGTGCTTTTGTTCTTGCTCTTATTTCAAGTTATTATGGTACTAAAGTAGTATGGTTAGTTGTTTTGTTTTTCCTTTATTTTTTCCATTTAAGTTCTGTGTTCCTTATAACATTGTTAATTTTTCCCTCTTTTGCATTAGCAGAAACAATCTAGTATCTTCATTTATATTTAATATTTATGTTAATCAAAGGCTTCTACTATCGCCTTGCTTGGAGAGTAGTAGAACTTGCCCAATTTCCCTTCTAACCTTAAACTCATTTACAATAAAGAGCACTTTGTCCTGCGTACACAACCCCCTAAATAATAATAATAATACTAAATGAACTATCCTACACAAATTTTTAGTATTTAGAAGTTGAGGCACACTTGAAGGCCTAGAAATCATGGCCGAACTTTCATCATTACTAGAAAACTCTAGTAAGTTCAACCTCATGATCTACATTCACATCAAACCTCTGCAGAGATGATTGAAAAGGAAAGAAACCAAAAATAAGCAATCTTGAAGGTCTTTTAACTTCATGCCTATAAAACAAATAAGCTGCCAAAGTTTTGGTTATCTGTGCCATTACTATCATGCCTTCCCCAACACATATCTGCATTCTAAATTGTTGCAAGTATTTGGAAACTTGGCATGGACCAATCAATAACATTTTTTCATTTCCAAAATCACATGGTTAGCATCATAGTAAGAGGATCAATTGAAGCTTATCAAAAGATTCTGAGGCTCTGCATTTCTTGAACAACTCCAGCGACACCACAAATTTTTCCTTGATCCCTAAAAATTCAAATAAAGTCTTGATATACTAATGGAAACAAGAATCCAATAACAAAACTACACAATTTTGAAGTTAGAAGTTACCATTTTGGCTCCTAGGACACACATGGTTAGGTGATGACTTCGATGAAAGTGTCTATTTTGATTCAAACATTTGTCATACACAATATCTATGTGGTGTTTGTTTAATTTTTGGGTTAAGATGGATAATGACCAGTGGCAATGCTACTCATTAGAAATTTTGATAATATTCTATTATGCTAGATAATATGAAAAAATCTTAGTTGCATTTTCTTTTAGAAAAAGGTTTGATGAAATTTTAGGACTTTTTGGTTTATATACAATTTGCAATTATTATCACTCACTTTATGTTAAAGAATTTTAAAAAACCATCAATAAATATTGCAGTTTCTTTTGTTATTATACATGTGAAACTAAGGCATCAGATGAGTCTAATGAGTGCCAAGAAAGCTTGAATATGTCATTCATCAAAATTGATTGCTAATGCACAACCAAAAAAGAAGATTTCTAATAGGTCACGATGCACAAGGTGTCTCATTAAATGAGTTACACCGAAAACTTTGGTGGTAGCCTAAGCAATCCAAATATGTTTACCTAAGAAAGCATTTTCAAAAGAACATTAAAAACCATGGCATCATTGTCGAGAAATTGAACCCAGGTTACCTACATGTTCGTATGCCAATAAATGTCATCGTCCAACCCGTCCTCCATAATGGTTTACTACTCGCTTAGTGGCACAATTCCTTATCGGCACCATTGATGACATCTCTACATGTAAGGTCTCTTCATTTGTAGCTAATTTGATACTGTTAGACTCATTTCAATTGTAGTTAGCGCCCTAAAAATTGAGGATATTTGTGTCTTGTTTATCACAATAACAGATGTAATTGTATAGTGCACAACATTCGATTACAATAAGATATTGTAGCTTCGACTTGAACTGGCCAATCCTTAATAAGATCTTCCACTTCATTTTTATGGCACCTATTATTCACTCATCCATATTTCATAAACCTTTATGGTCATAGTTGAAGATCTCCCTTTCACCAAATGGAGACCAATGGCCAAAATCATTGTGGTGGTAGTCCATTGACCTATAGGGGTCAAAAGTACCTAGCTACAACAACAATGAAAAATATAAGGTTTTTTTTAATATAAATGAAACTAATCCAATGAGAAATTATTTTGACGTCTAACTCAAGAGGTCGAAAGGATAATGTATTTACACCAAAAGGCTGGTAATCTATGGCCCTAGTTGTTTGCGACATTCGTGAAGAACATAATTGTCGTAGGCTAAACCAAGAGTATTGGCATAAACCTATATACATCATATTGAAGTCACACTCAACCATGATGTTCTATGTCAATAGTCCAGAACACAGAAGATAATGCTATTTTTATTTGACGAGAGAAATACTTCCAACATGAGTTCCATCAATCTTGCGTATTGTGCTAGCACATGCAAATCCCATATGTTCACAACTTATTGGGGGGCCTTCATTAAAATGCCCTTCACTTGGCATAATAATTGTACTGGTGAATAACACAACCAAGTTAAAAACCTTGCAAAACCACCTATAAATTATGTCTATCAAATGTGGGAACACTTGACATATGTCACAGTACTTAAAGTGATACACGCTCACTATTAGAAACATAGTTAGCCCTTATAAAAAGTGATCTTGTGTGAGCTCCAAAGATTGTAATTATTGAACAAATCCTTACCTCGATGCTAGAAACATCATGTCGAAATGCGAAACCAACCATAGAACTCATGTTCATTTTTACCCAAATGGAATGAGTATTGGACTCTCATGAAAAAGGGCTTCATTCACAGTGGGAATGACTCATTCTTAGGGTCCCCCCATAAACCATGCAACTCTTGTTGCAAGCTATATTAAGTGATGATTCCATGCCTCCTTGACATTGCAACCTTTATCCTCCATAGTAGTTTGACTTGGTGAGTGAACTGGTGAATATGGTGGGGATTCCCATGGGATTTTTGGTATATACTCCAAGCCCTAATTAGGTGCCATCTGCATTCATATATAAAAGAACTTCAATCTTTATCCTATGTGTGTACAAAGTTATAAGAACAAAATACACTTTTCAATGACAATATTAAATGCACTTTTCTAACATTGATAAAACTACAGAAGGTGAAACTTCATAACATAACATAAATTGTATAGATAGGTGATGGGCTCACACAAAATAACACCACCACAATAATGACACAACATAAAACCACCACAAAATGTGAAACCACATATATATGACTTGCAGTAAATCTTACATATCCATTACAAACATATCCACAAATGCAAAATATGAAATGAAATTGCAATGGTAAAGAAGAGCCTCAACTATTTCTCGATATAAAGATCCCTGATTTCACATACCTGAAACTCCTTTATAGAAGCATGCCTCATTTGCATGGCCAATCTTGGCTTGTAGCCAAGTAACATGAACCTCACTCTAAGGGCATCCATGAATGAAGCACTCTTTAAGAGCCGCATCATGTGTTAGTAACATAGATGTGACAATCTTAGTACAAATGCCCACTATTATACCAAGAAGGTCAGAAATGATGGGCATACAACTCTGACGTTAGTGTCTGAACTTCAGGAAGCAGAAGTCCTTAATATCTTACTAAGTCAATCCTAGATAGCATGAAGGATAGACAAGATCCACCGTGTTTCTTCTGGATCTCGACCATGACTTCCCTTTGGTCACCTCAAATTATTGTATCCATCGGGATCATTAAGTGTATAACTAGACATTTCTGGAGGAAGCTAAGCAAGCCTAGTTAATTGCCACTACATTTGACAGGTGGGGATAGGATTGTCAGTAGAGGGTGAAGATCTGTTAAGCTTGGATGAAGAGGTTTGACTATTGAACGGTGGTGTCCCTACCAACAAGGAAGGCATGCACAGGGGACTACACATCATGCATGATGTTTGAACTTGGGGTGGGCTAGACAGATGTTTGTTTGACTTTTAGGCTATAAGAGGATGGTTGACCATGGTCCGATATGCCGAATTAATTCTCTTGTTGTCATATAGAGTTGACATCTTTAGGCAAATGACTACTAGGATGACCATCATATGTGGAGAAATCTTTACTAGGCATGAACATGTGACACAAGTCATCCTAATTAGGCATCTTTTGATATTAAAGCTCAACAACTTTAAGAATTGCTTGGGGTAGGCAAAATGAAAAGATTAGAAAATACATAGGATAGCAGAGAGAAAAAAGCTAAGGGTTTCCTTACATTTTATTTTTTTCATTCACAATATAGGGCATTCAATGTACACAAAAATAAATAAATAAAACACATACGTTGGAAATGAGCTAGTAACCTAAATGCGACTCGCCTACCAATCATCATTCATGGCAATGGTGGTAGTGACAAGGTCCCAATCTGGTGGTTATACCGGGTAGTTATTTCCAATTATGCCATTTGGGTTTTTAAGGATTGAAACTTGTTCTTTATCTGAACCATATTATACAACCTACCTGTCTCAATGTAGAACTACTGAATGATCATCTGCCATTCTATTTTGGGTTTCCTCTATTAGCATGGTCCAGGCCAATGAGCCCATTTGCAGCATGGCAGAAAACAATATGGACATGTGATCCCAATGAACCTCATCTTGATGGCTCCCTAAATTATGAGACAAATGGACTGGAATACAAAATAGAACAAATCCTTTTCATGCAAACAACAATAACAAATATGCCAAACTAGACCTAACTAAACAATGGGCTGACATATAACTAAGCATGAAAGCAAATTAACATGGAACAATCATTATGTTATATTCAGCAATGATACTTCAACCAATACGCTAAATCAGAGGAAATTTTTAGGGGTATACAATTAAATTGAAGTTAAGGCAGAATATAGCTAAGCTAAAATTGATAGTTGAAGATGGCCGATCAGACGATATCAAAGTGGACCTATTTCAAATAGAAATGCAAAGTCCTTGGTTAGATTATAGATATTCTTCTTACAAAGTGCATGCGTAACCTATCTAGTGCAGATGGGATAGTATTTCAGCATGTTTTCATAATGCTTTTCAAGATCTTTTCTATTGTAAGAACAACATTTCATTTTGAAAAACTATTCTCATGCAACATTAATAAGAGAAGAAGGTTCTTCAACAAATTCTTGATAGAGTTAAAGAATCGGAACATTAGATGATGGGAGTTGGAGCAATTGAACTTGATGATATTGCCTGAGACTTAGGTACCAATGCTTCATGATACCAATTATGCGAGCTATAAAGGCTGTGATAACCTTTGCTTTAATAGCACCTTCATTCTGAAGTTGTGTAAGACATTAAGCATAAAATTCAAGGAATTTATCATACCATTTAGTTAGTGGAATGCCATCCAAAAATAATGTAATTATTGGTGAATGAGGATTCCAAGTTGAATCAATGTTCACAAAGGGAACATTTTCTTCCATATCCACATAAGGTTGAGGTTGTGGAGGTGGTGCTGCAACTAGAGGAAGTTGCTGTTGAGGAGCCTATTGAGGTAGAGGTTGAGGTGCAGGGCCAGAGTAAGCATCTATAGTTGCAGATTCAGCTGGTTGGGCTTACTGTGTTTGTTGACTTGTGGTGCCTTGAGCCATATAGACTTAGAGATTTGACGAGGAAGAGGTTGACAAAAAATTATTGTCAAAATCCTTTTCTTCACTTGAAGAACTAGATTCCAAATCTTGAATTACTACAAAAGTAGTAGGAGTATCTTGAGCATCCTAGAGTTGTTGTTCTAGGAAACTTGTAATTGGATTGGACTTTACTGTCCATGCTTCATGTGTTGGTTCTTTGATCTTGATAGTAGGATTTGACGGCCTTGTTGTGGCTGCGAATACTCTTGAGTCATTGGGCCATTCATCTTCTGATCTTGAGATGTATTGGGCCTAATGGTCTCGGTATAAGTAACAATAGGAACTAGCTTTGTGTAGACGAGCTTCGATTGTACCCGTGGTCTGTTTTGTGGATAAAGGGCCAGTGGCATGAAAAATGGATTATCAGCTAGATAGGAAGCTAGAGGAGAATATATCAGGCTGGGCAATGCTCCAAATGGATTAATCATCATAAATACAGGATTAAATAGATATGGAATTTTGGGCATTTGTTGGTCCTAAAGATATTTGAGTTGCTGTTTTAGGTGGACTATCTTTCGTTCTTGGGCTGAGAAATTCTCTTGTTTTGCAATCAAATCCAAAATTTCTTGATGAAGATAATTAATCCTTTGCTGACATTGAGTCAAAGCATCTATGACCATATGGTTTATCTTCCTTTACAGTCTGACCTGATTCTTCTACTCAATTTTGTTGAGAACTTTATTCTGAGATATCATATTCTTATATTGCCAATTTAGCACTTGTTCTGCTATAGAAGTTTTTTTTCTTCTTCCTTCAGAATTAACTGTCGTAGGCTGTGGAACCTTCGAAGCATGTTTAGTTGATGTAGAAGGATCTTTAAATTTAAGATGAGGGAACTCCTTATGTTTCATCTTGAACATATTAACCTCAGGAATAACAATAGGAGGTTGTTCTTTCTTGAGTTGCTTGAGTGTCTGCTTGTATTAAGAATGAGATGCCATTTTTACTTCCGGAGATGGAGAATTAAGGTCAAATGGTTTAGCAAGAAAGGTGAAGATAAGGAAAGATGCTTCCTTTTGGGAGTATAAGACACAGTAGTCATACTTACCAAAAGATTCTCCAAGTAATCCAACTTTAGAATCACCATCCTCATATCGTTGCTGGAAAAGTTGTTGAGAAGATTTCTTTTTCTTTTTTTTTTTTAATTTCTTCTTCATCTTCTTGGTAGTTTCCTCATCTTCATAGGGCAAATAGAAGCAATCAGGACAATCACAAACATCAAAATATTTATGACCATTGGCATCTTGGAACTGGTAAATAGGAGAGCCATTAAAGTCAAAGGACTCAATTAGAACCTGAAGAGGTTATTGTGGTCCTTTGATAATGGACAAAACAGCTGGTGTAGAGAAAACTTTAGCTTTAGACGATGATTCTTCTTTCTGAAAGACATCTCAGTCTTGCCATCACCTCTGTTAAGGAAAAGAGGCTTCTTTGACTGGATTGGTTTTGTCTGCTGGTGGAGAGACTTATGTGCTGTAATCCAAGAGGCAGGGATTAGGTGTTGTAATTCTTCACGCAGTATTTGCCTTGGAACATAAGTTTCATTAGGCACAAGCGTTGTATCCACCAAAAGATACAAAGCATCATTGTTCATATTTGGCAAGGAAAAGGCCAAAGCATGATTCTAGACTCAGTATGCCATCTGATAATGGAGAGTAGTTGCTAGAGTAGAGGAGATTTGTTCTACTCTAGTGATCTATAATTGGATATTCAAGGCTGATAGGAGATGTAGGTCTTGAAGAGCCATACAGAAGTTGGGGAAGAACGTAATAAGAATTGTACAGGCATTGAGAGTGGTTTCAACTGTGCTGATGTAGGCATGCTTGTACTTCTTATAATGAAAGTTAAGAAGAGCAAGTCATGCTGTGACCGGTAATCCTTTTCTTCCATGATAAGTGAGCACAAGTCGAACAACTCCAAAATGAAGATATGTATATCCTTCTGTAATCCACTGTCGAGGAAAGTGGGAAGGAATTTCTAGGGTGGCATACTGCTCCTTTGAAGTGGTCGGAAGAGCATGTTGATCAAACTTTGTAGCTTGAACATATTTTTTGACATGCTTCAAAGATGGAGAGACAATACTCTTTATCACCTTTGTAAGAAAGTGCGTAGGCTTAGTAAAAGCCTTATACAGATTGATGAGGGGAAGATCTGTGAGAGAGATATTCTCGTCTTCAGAGAAGTACTTGAATTCACAAAGAAAATCCAAATGGGATGGTGTAGATGACTTGAAAGAAGGAGTAGGTGTAAGTATTGGTATAGAGGTTCTTGATATATTTGTGAGAATCTGGGTCAAGGGATCAACAAGAAATTCTTAATTCATGACTGAAATGTTGCACAAGAAGAGTTTTTTAAGATGAAATTTTGTTCTTACTATAGAAAGATCTTGAAAAGCATTATGAAAACATGCTGAAGTGGTACTATCTCATCTGCACTAGATATGAGAGTGACAACAATTTGAAGTAGGCCTATCTCAATTCAGTTCTAGAGACAATTGACCAAGAAACTCTCAGAATCACCCAGCAAAGCGAGAGACCTCTAAATGATTATTCATTTGAAAAGCTTCCCCAAGCTCTAATGGCCGCTCTATGAAAGTTGTGCAATACCCATTTCTTTTTTAAGGAATTCAACTAGACACAAAGTCTGTGTGACAAGGCTTGTTAGTAGCTAGAATTATCAATCAAGTGTAAAGACAATAATACTTGTCATTGCACTCCCAGAAAGAAACACCACAGATGAAAAGTGTATTTTCCAGAAAAGCCCCACAGATTTTGAAGAAAGAAGAAAATATTTTTTCGGTATAAGAAAAATACTGGGAAATTTAAGCGATGCTTTATCTATAGATGAGGACATTTTACCAAAAATTATCCTCAGAAAAATAGTAAGTCAAAAAAGAAAATGGGTCACACCATCTCCCAAATTACTGGTGTAGACCTCTCTAATGATGACATGGAGTCTCTTTTTTCAGAGATAGATGAAGAAACCTTTGTATTGTTTACAATCGAAGCTTATTCCTATGACTCTCATAAAGAGTCAGATCAAGCTTCTATATACACTATGCAAATGGCACCCCTAGAATCATTTCTTTTTGTTGCTTAAATCATTCCACAAGCAAAGATCAATATCTTGCTAGACAAGTATGCAAAACCAATTCCGGTTATTGCTCTATTTGATACTGGTACTACAAATACCATTATTAATCCAGCACTCCTCTCACACAGAATATGGCGTTCTTATAATGAACATTTCAAAGCAGTAAATGACGTATTCTATGTTACAAAGATAAGTAAACCTATCAAAATCAGTTTCGCTTTGGCAAAGTACGTGGTTACTACTGTTTTTGGTTATGACCATGGCAGAGATATGATTCTTAGGTTTGATATTATCAAATTATCAGTGGAAAGATGGATTGACAAGTGCCTTCAATTGCATAAGTTTTTCCTTCCTTAAACAACTACTCGTCACTTATACTCATGTAAAGGAGAAACCTTATCTACAAGTCAGATTTAGTCTAAAAGTAATATATTGTATGACTCAATCATGCAAATGATCATTCAACAATCCTGTGCTGGATCTTATGTTGAATTTGAGAAGAAGCATCCACTACTACTTTGGAAGAATCTAAAGTTTTTTTTTTTATCGAAATTCCTTTTAAAAGAAATGAGGATGTTAATCCTACCTACCCATTCGGGTATGTCTCCGAAAGAAAAGAAGATGGCGATTTAAGAGCTTTAGGATTTAAAGGCCCATGGTCTTATTGAGCCTACAACCTCTTCTTGGGTTTGCTAGGCCTTTTATGCGAATAAGCACTCCGAACAAAAAAAAAAAGAAGCTTAGGCTTATCATAGACTACAAGCCCTTGAACGAGTTTTTTGCTGATGCAAGTTCCCTTGCCGCACAAGAATACTCTCTTCGCCAACTTGACAGATACCAAAATGTTATCTATGTTCGATCTCAAATCAAGATTCTGGAAATTGTCAGTTAATCCTCCTCGATAAGTACAAGACTGCCTTCTGCATTCTAGATTATCATTATCAATGGATGATTTTACCATTCGGGCTAAGGACAGCACCCTCACTATTCCAAAAAGCGATGATCCAGATCTTAAGCCAATCCTGCAATCAGCTCTAGTTTATATTGATGACATTATTTTGTTTTCCACTTGTACAGGATCTCACTTAAAGCTGTTAAGCTAATTTGCTCAAATAGTCAAAGGCAACGGAGTCATGCTTTCTCAGAACAAAATAAAAATTGGCCAAACATCCATTGAGTTCCTTGGTGTACAGATCAAAGACAACAAATATCATCCGCAACCTTATATTGCCACCAAGATTATGGATTTCCCGGATGACAACCTCACAAAGAAACAAGTTTAGAAGATTCTCAAACTTGTTCATAACATCCATGAATTCATCCTAAAGCTAGCCATAATTCTCCAGCCTTTACACATGTACCACCGAAAAGATTCACCACCTTATTCCTCCCAACACTGATGAGCTATCCTCAAGCTTAAAGAAATGGTGAAGAATTTGCCACCTCCCAAGATTCCTAACAAGGGAAAAAGGATACTCCAAATGAACACATTAGATGAATATTAGGGAGTAGTCCTCCTTGAAAAAATCAATGGTATTCAACATGTGTGCTGTTATAACAGTGGAGAAATCAAGCAGTTTGAAAAACACTACCACTCAACGTACAAAGAAATCTTGGCCGTTAAAAGAAAAATTGAGAAGTTTCAATTCCATTTGATTGGTCACCATTTTATAGTAGAGATGGACATGTCAGCATGCCCACGTATGTTGAACTACAGATAGAAGCATCTCCCAAATGCTTTATTGATTTACTGGGAGCAATGGTTTATCCGATTCAGCCTCGACATTAAGCATATAATGGGCACCTATAACACAATAGCTGATATCCTGAGGAGACCAGCTAAATTTTTCCTAAACCACCCAAGCCTCATAAATTAAAATACTGGTGGCCTCTTTCTTTTCTTCCTCTTATCCCCCAGTCTTTGATAAGGAGAAAAACCTGCTTATTGATGTTGAGCGATATGAACATCAATCATTCACATTCTCCAGCGTCACAGAGTTTTTCACTACTATGTTTCTCTCATTGAGAAGTATGGTTTTGATGATTGTCTTATCAAACTTGTTGGAATACACCCTAAATATCCATTCACCCATCTCTTTTCTATCCCTGATGTTTTTGAATTCCCTCCAGTTACTCTCTGTTTCCTGTGGTATCTTTGTTCTATCCATACTATAGGTATCATCTTCAACATCCCTCAACTCCACCAACTTCTTACCTTTTCCCACAATTTTCACTCTAACTTCCAATCCTCAAACGTTCTCACTTTTCTCACCTGGTTTGTCCCTATTTGTAAATGGATTGACAACATCCGTGAATCCTACAAAGACCTCAACCCTGCCATCTAAGTCCAGCGTATAAGTTACCAGCTAAATAACATATCTCTATTAAACTATTCCAGATTTTTTAGAGTAGCCCATATTATATATTTCTTTCACCAACGTATTACTTTTTCCAAAACCATTACCAGCTTGCATTTTATTCCTTCCCCTATTTATTACCACCATAAAAACCTAAACTTTAACCTTGCTTGGGTTCCATGACAACACCCTGTTGATTTTAGAACTTACCTTAGAGAAGCTTATTGGTATAATCATACGGTTTTCTATATGGAAGTCTGGCCACATGACACTTCTGAATGGCCATCATGCCTAATGGATTACCAAGAAATGATCCATGAAGCCTTCTAACACTTTGATGATCTTCAACAACTTTGAAAAACTCAATAAAATAGAGAAAAAATAGAAAAATCATAGAAAACCCTCAATATTATATCTTGCTCTGCTCTATCTCCATATTCGCCAGACACACATTTTGAAGATATTCCATTAACCCAATCTTGTGAGCAATATATCATGCTAGATTGTGGTTGTGGTTTCATTTACATCCATTGGAAGTGGCTTAATGGTCCTAATCCAGATGATGAACCAGATAATCCACTAGATGATCCCCATATTGATGATCCATACCTTTGCTGGGAAAGACAAGATTCAGATATTTTGAGTTATAACTTAGAAGAATTCAACATGAATCGACCCGACTATAATGCTCTGTAATTTCCACAAAGTTTCCTAGTAGCTCAGATATCTTTGCCAAGTTTGTCTTTATTCTTGACAAAGTCTAGTATGCTACAGTAAATTATTTTTCTTTATGACCTATAATCCAGTTACTAAGTGGCCACTCCCGTAATAGTATCCTGTATTATTAGTTTATGACGTAAGCCATTACATCATCGAGTTTGTTTGTTTTCTTTGGCCTCTGTTTATATAAGGAAACCTAGTTTCAGTTGTAACTTAGATCCTAAAGAAAATATAGAAATCCTTCTAAATATATTCCTCCCCATGTCTTCTGTTTCTTTCTCTTTAAATTTTCTGGTAAAAGGGTGAGGTAGAGGTTCTTACTTTCTTAACTTCTTCTGATAATCTTAGTTGTCACTCTATGGTTCATTCAGATTTAGATCATCTTCAAGTTTATGATTATTAAGCTTCAAGGAAAATGATGATTTAAGAATTGCCATCCTGTGGATCATCTCTTGAAGTCGTCATTTGTCTTCAATCTTAATTATTGTAAACTATTGGCTTTGATCCTTGATGATATGCCCGGATAGTCCAGTAATATTTTTCGAAAAGCTTTTTCAAACTTCAGAAGAGTTTTAATAATATGGTTATGTCCTGGAGAATGCCTCTATAAACCTGGTTGCATGGAGCCTTGATTGAGATTTGAAAGAAGGCTAAAGCTTATGGGTTTTTGTGTGTTTTAGAACTGTATCACTGTTTAAACTTTTCTGTTGATTTCTAGAATCTGTTTTCACGATTCTACTTATACTTGGTATATAGGTTAGAAACTGTTTCATGCAATGGTTCGTCATACTATTGGGCAATTTTTTGGAAATCCCAGTAGAAGGTCTGGCACCATTTACCAAGTTTTAAAGCTTGTTTTTAAAATGATTTTATTACTGGGCTACCTCAGAACCTGTTTGGAAAACCTGGTGATGCCCTTCAGCATCTTCGTCTTGCGACATGGTGAATTCCGAGGAAGCTTCCGAGGAGGGAGAACGTCTGACGGAGAGGTTCCCCAGGTGGGAAAGTGACTGAAAAACTCCGAAAAAAGGGTTGGGAGGTCCCCGGGATGACTTTCCGGGGAGGAGCCTCCGACGCCCAAGTTAGTGTCCTGATAGTGAGTGAAGTAATAACACTTAAATGGATATGGGGTCTGGCCTGTATATGTTTTCTGTTGTGCGAGAGTGCCGATGGCGAGAGAGCTCTTTTTGCCAAGTCCTGTTTCCCAGTATTTATAGAAGTACCTGGCCCGTTTGGATCCTGACACGTGTTCGGTCGGATTCTTTCTGTGCTTTTTAGGCGTAGGGAATAGGTAGCCGTTTGTAGGCTCCTAGTTTTGTGGCTGAGATGGGACTTGGATGATGCCAGGGTGTTAGGCCGCCGTTTCAGGCAGCGTGTGGGTGACCTATCAGAGGCTCCTTAAATGCTCATTAAATTCTCCTGCCGTACTCCCGAGGTCCTTTGGGCGAGGTTGCCCTCTGGTACGGACGCCCTCCTTCGGGAATCACGCTAGTGGCTCGGGGCGTTCTCTAGCTCGGGAGTTCCGCCTTCGGGGAGAATCTCTCCTGCTTTCAGTAGCTGGTTCTTTTCTCCCGAAGGCGATATGTTCGGTTCCCCGAGAGAGTCAACGACACATTTAGATAACCTGGCGTTTCAGCCGAAGTGCTTACTTCGTCATGCTCGATCTCGCTTCTGCCGAGGTTTGTGGCAATGCTTCTTTCCGAGCTACGTCAGGCTCCCCGGTCAAACCTTCGGGGGAATTGATGCTGGGGGAGGCGATAGCCTTTTGGCTAACACCTGGAATTAGTCTTAAAATTTTAGCCTTCTTACACTTAAATACCAAGAGTTAAAAAGCATACACTTGAACTATGGCATGTGCAAGGCATATTCTAGCTTAATATTTAAGCTAATTTTAGTTGACCGACTTCATTTCTTCCATCATCCACAACCTCCATAGCCAACCTTAATCCAAGTTGATCTCATTGAAATCAAACTCAATTAAGCAAGATTTTGAAGGAAAATCATGTACAGAACAACCTTAAGCTAGAATTTTGAGCTTAGTGTTCAAGTAATTTTGATTTCATCTTTCCCTAATTTTTAAGCTTTAGTTCAATCCTAAAGTTGCTAGAAAATGATATTTAGGCCAGGTTCTTGGATGCTTGTTAGGAGAAAAAAAAAATGCAAAAGAATCTTGGAAACTAAACTTGGATCAACAGAACCTAAGTTACGATTTTGTTTTAGGTGGTAAGAAATGTTTCGGTTTCTTTTTCGTTTTGGTTGGTTCTAGTTTTTTTTTTAGTTTATTGAGCTGGAATAAATGTAATTAAGTTAGTTTTTGAAAGCTTGTATAGAGAAAAAGGTGATTAAACTTAATTTGAACCATCTTGTTGAAGGAAGGTTATAACCGTAGGTGTGTGTGTGTGTGTGTGTGTATGGGTGTGTGTGTGTGTGCGGGTGTGTGTGTGTGTGTGTGTGTGTGTGTGTGTATTGATATGTAGTTTAGTTCTACCAGATTTTTTGGGTTATTGAGCTAGAAAGGGAGCTGAATTTTCACTAATTAAAGTGGTTCTTACTTGTTTGTAAAAGAAACAATCAATAGGAAACTAGCTAGATTTAATTTTGAGGTAAACAAAAGTTAGCAACTAAATGTGTAGTTATGCACATGTGTTTCAGTTGTTCCTATTTTTTTAGAATTAATGAGAGTTGGTGGTGTTGATTTTAGTATTGGCTCTAGCTTTATTGAGGTAAGAAGAAATGTTCTAGAACAGCTCCAATTTGGTTGCATAAGAGACAACTTGAAACCCAAGCAACTTAGCAACTAAGGTTCATGTGTATAAGTACACTTAAAACACTAATTAAATCCATGTTTTTCTAGCAAGATTAGGGTTCTTATTTAAACAGGCTGAAGGTCTAGAAATATGTAATTTTAACTTATGAATGATCAATTTAGATTTGATAAATAAGCTATTATAAATAGTACAAAGTGGAGCACAAGACCAAGATTTACATGGATATAAAGACTTGGTGTTGCTTGCATAAATTATTCTACGTCAGGGATAGTTATATTAGATGAACTAAAACTTTATATGGTTGCATTACTTACTGTATGAATGTGAATTTTAATATAAACGCATTAGTTAAGAGAGTAAGTTTATGTGGTTAGCTTAGTGAACTATGGCATGGGTGCACATGCACCTTAGTGCTTGGTTAGTGTGGCACTTGAGTTATAGGCATTGTTGCAGCTAGTAGCCAAGGATTTGGGTAGTGGCATGTGGTTCCTAAGGTGCCTAATATGGCATAGAAGCTGCAATAGAACGGCCAACAATAAGCAACGCCAATTAGAGGGTGCCAAAAGCTCAATGTTAAGTAGTTGCACATGTGGGTAGCACATTGCATTTGAAGTTTAAGGGGGCTCTACAAGGGTCTAGGGGGTAGGGATGGTCTTAACAAGCCAAATTCATGCCTAAGAAAGGTATTGGTACCTAGGAATTAAGATCCTTAAGCTTATTCTGGGCATACAAATGGTAATTTGCTTAAGAGCTAAGTTACTAGGACATAAATAATACCTTGAGTAATAAAGTGGCACAAGCTAATTAGTTGAACTTGAGTTTATGTATTGTGTTAGAAATGAACTCAATATATCTAAAATAATCTAGGGTTCAGATTTAGGCCAGTGGCTTTAACTGCAACATGTGCCAAGTTAAGGGTGAAGGTTTAGTAACTATTGATGACATAAGAAAGTCCATGGACTTAAGGGATTAGCATGTGAACCTTAGTACACCCAAATTAAGCTCCTTGGAACTCAATAAAGTTAGCTAAACCATAGCTATTTCGATACAATAAGAAAGGGAAAGTTTCATTGGTAAGCATTAGCTTACTAGTAACAGGACTCAGTCCTGTAGTGAGGACTAGCTTGAGGGTGTTCCATTGAACGCCAAGCTATGTCCATATGCTTATACCCTCAACTATATGAGCTCATAGTAGTATTGCATCCTCTTTATATTTATATGTGCATGTGCGTGTGTGTGCATGCAAGTCCTTAGTTGTTTTTCTTATAGGTATAATCCTTTACTGAGAATCTTGCATTCTCATCCCTTTAGCTTTATTTTGCAGTTGTAGAGATTGTTAAGCCTAGTAGCCATTAGGTGGTTACTAAGTTAGTATTGTACATAGAGTACACATATTATGTTTTTGATGATTTTAATTCTTTGCTGGCCATACAAAAACCATGGTACTAATTACAATATTATGTCTTAACGCACTAGGACTTGAGGAAGCATAGGTAGGGACTCCTAGCTCAGGTACACTTGGGCCAGTTTATGCCTAGGTGTGAGCTTAGAGTAATGATCTCAATGCATGCTAGTTTTTGAGTACTTTATGTACTAGATGCCTTTGGTAGTGTTGTGTATTAGTTTTACTGGGCACAAAGTTTGCTTTTAGATGTACATGGTACAAACTATGTGTATACAGTTGTTACTTATAGTTTAAAAAACTAATGTTTTTAGCCTTAGCTTGTTTATATAAACTAAAATGAAATGCCGACAAGATTTTATATATTTTAATTTCTATTTAAGTTACTTGTGGCCTAAGCTGCTCATGCATCTTACTTTATGCTAGGCTAAATAACTAGTAGCTTGGAAAGTTTTAAGATACTCATAAGTGATAACTAGCTAACTGCAAACTATTATGGGATTAATTTTTAAGTGGCTTGTAAATCAAGCTAGTCTTCTTGGGTTTACCCCCTTTAGGGGGTAGGTTCCCTAACACAAGTGGATGGCCCATGTTGAAAGTTTAGCCAATAGGATAGGTGCAGGTGTTGGAGTTTTGCTAAGTGACCTGGAATAGATTTAGATAGCCCCTGATCCACCTTGCATTTGGAGTGACCAATAATCAAGCCGAATATGAGGCTCATATTCCCCATGCACCATCCAAGTACCTGACCCTAATACCATCTATGTGGCTATTTGCCAAATGGGCAACCAACATCTTTGGAAGAATCCCTCGAGCCTCAAGATAAAGAAAATAAGAAGTAATGGCAATTGTGTATTTTAACAAATAGGTTGTGATGCAAACACCACAAAAGAAACACACTAAAGATACTACAAGCTCCATAAGAGGCGCCTTTCAGATGGATGGTTTGGATTGGCAAACAAAGATCACAAAGTTCCATGAGAGCCAAGCTAAGTCACATAGAACTCAAGAAAGTTGTTTTACCAGCATGAAATCAATATTATATAATTATACATAATACAAAGGTTTAAATGGCCTTAAATAAGGTTGGAATGGCCAAAATACAGAAGAGAACACTAAACATAGTTAGACTAAGGCAACCAAGCCCTAAACGTTCTATTAAGACTTGGTAACATGCCCTCTCTAGCCTCTCACATGTCGTTTCCACAATATGGATGAGCTTACATGCTCTAAGGCATTAGATGTTCAAAATATACTTAAAAAGACTGAAATAAACTGCAATTAATTAGTCTTACGCTAAATTTCCTGTAGAGGGTCTTGCATGTCTTTTCAAGGGTTTATAGCTGTGCCTGGTCCTTCCTTTTCATGCTTGGTCTTGGGCTTTTAGTGTATTAATCAATGCTCCAAAAGGCTTGAGTCTCAGGTGTTGGCTACATCATAGGCTTCCAATGGCTTGAAGAGTCTTACAATGTGCCCATGGAAGGCCTCCTTAAGCTCTCAAGCACTCCTTCTTGTCACAGGTCCAGTAGAGATCTAGAAGAGGTCATGGTGTTCATGCGAATTCTTATCAGGTTGAAGGCAAGGCCCTATCTCAGTTATGGGAGAAACAAGTATTTGATTTCATTTTGAAAGACGTCATTTGTTGGTTCAGTATATCAAGATAGATCATCGGTGACAATGAGCCCCAGTTTATAAGGTCCTAATTTACAAAATTCATTTGTGGGCTACATGTCCAACACTACATTAGCTCGGTCACTGATGCTTAGTCTAACAGACTCATCGAGCTAGTAAATAAACTTATAAAGCAAAGCCAAAATAAGAAACTTGGTAAGGCAAAAGGTGCTTGGGTTAACTTCCTACTTGAGATCCTATGGAGACTTAGAGCCACTTCGAAGGAACTACCGGAAAGGCCCCCTTCATGCTTGTTTACGGGTCAAACACCATGATCCCAACCAAGATTGGCCTCTCTTCACCTTGACTAGCCTACTTTGATGAAGACAATAATGATGAAAAGCGTTACATTAATCTCATGTTTCTTAAGGAACTAAGAGACTCTAATAGGCAATGAAATCGCATATAATAAGAAATGACTAAGAGGTACTACAATTATAGGGCTAGACCGAGAAGATTGATGGTTGAAGACCTAGTGCTCAAGAAAACTAATGTGACTAAAAAACATTGAGCTGGCAAAAAGTGCGCACCAACATGGGAAGGTCTATAGAAAGTGACGTGGGTAATTGCATGCGGAGCATAGCTAGAAGATCACATTTTAGAAAACACCTGGAACATAGATTATCTTAAGAGTTATTTTGAATAAAGCAAATCACTTGGTGGCGACATATAGCCGACCTTAAATAAGAAGGTTGAACAAAGATCGTCTGATGATATTTTGAAAAGAAAATCATTTTGTGGTGGAAAAGAGCCAACATTAAATATGGCGATAGATAATCCATTTACATGCATAGATGAGCACCTTAAAACATATATTGTATACATAGTCCACAACACAATACTAGGAAGAAACAAACAACAAGAAATAAACCCTAAAACAAAGGAAAAGTAAGAAACACAAAGTTCATAACCAAACTAAAATTTAAAAATCCATAACATACCAAGCTCAAAGCTCATCCGTGTTAGACCCTCTAAGATCCTCCCCTTCAGAATCACCGACCTAATGAGCACTATATAAAAGAGCTAGTGTGTAACGGTTCTCCAAAAATCCAGACATAATTACTGAGGTAACTTCAGTTATTTTAGTAATTTAATGTACTTAGAATATTTAATGCAAGAAAATTCTTGGTTTAATAAATTATAATAGCTTAGAGAGAACAAAATTGGTTATTTAAGTAAACCGGACCAAGAAGGGCATTTTAGTCATTTCATATAGTGGCCCATTTTTATTTCATGGTTGGGTAGAGGATGGAAATTTATAAAATTTAAGGTATCACGGTTTTTTTCGTGATTCCCACTATACCGTGGTGAAATTGTGACTTGACTAAATTGTCTATGAATGGTTTTTATGTAACCTTCAAAAGTATCAGGTCTAAATTGCACGTCTGTCAAAGCTGAGGACTGGGCGTGTAATTGAGGTAGAATAATTCCTATTTGGTCCTAAGTTTTCTGGGAAGTCCTATATAAGTCCCCAACATACTATTGTGTACAAATGAGGCACCATGTGAGTGGCATGTGCAATTAAAGCCTACATAAGTTGACTTTCCAATAATTGCTCGGCCATCTTCGTCCTCCAGATCCAGACCACCCAAGAGTACTCTCTCCCTTTCTAAACTCCATAACTGACCAAATCCAAGCTCTAATCCATCAAATTAAAGCACAATTAAGCAAAATTTTGAAGGAAAATCAAGTATGGGACCATCCTAGGCTTAAATTTCAAGCTATTTGTTCAAGTAAGTTTTGTTTTGTTCTTCCCCTATTTTTGACCTTCATAAGGCTTTGTAATTGCTGGATCTATTGATTTGAGCTTAGTTCTTGTTTTTTTTTTAAGGGAAAAACAACAAGAAAAGCTTGAAAATTAAGCTTAAGTAAGAAAGGTAAGAACTAATTCAATTTTTTTCTTATTTTTGATTAATTCCAGATTTTTTGTGGGTTTATAAATCTGGAATTAAGTGTGTTATAATCAGTTTTTGTTAGCTTGTGAAGGCAAAAATACATTTAAAACCCATTTGAACCAAGTTATTGAAAGAAGGCTAAAAGCCTAGTTATTTGTTGATTCGGTTCGGATGTGTCCAAATTTTTTTTGGGTTATTTGTGCCGAAAAATGGTTGGATTTAATGTGTTTATATTGGTTCTTAGTTGATTATAAGAGAAATAATCAATAGGAACCTAGATTTTTCAGTCTTGGAGTTGAAAGGATACAACATCGAAACCGGTGCTGTTGTGTGTTGAGTAAAGGTCTAATTAATTGGAATCAATTGAGAAGGTTATTCCTAACCATTTAAACCATAAGGATGTTGTAATATTGTCCTAATTATGGTTTATTTATGTAGCTAAATGATCAATTAAAAGAGAAATACTCAAGCTACTATAAAAGTATAAAGAAGGATACAAAATCGAGACCATAAGGACACTGAAGTTGGTGTTTACTTGCATTAATTATTCAAGGTAAGAGATTTTATGTTCAAGTTTAAATTGATGCATTATGAGTTTTACAATGCATTAATTAAGTGAGTAAGAGGTGGACAAGAAGTGACTTAAGGACTATGTAATTAAATAGCCCTTAAGTAAGTATACAGGTTACTAAGTATTCAAGATGGGCTTTGATGCTCAAGAGTACCCTAGCTAAGCTACCAAGCTCAATAAGAATGACAAGGTACTAAGTATTCAAGATGAGCTTTGACGCTCAAGAGTACCCTAGCTAAGCTACTAAGCTTAGTAAGAATGAGCCACCAAGAACTCTTGTACAGTGTGAGTAAGGGAAAGTAATGGCAAGCCAAGCTTGCTAAGGCAAGAGTTAAGCTCTTGTAAGAGTAAGAGAAGTAATGACAAGCCAAGCTTGCTAAGGCAAAGGTTAAGCTCTTGTAAGAAGAACTAAGTTAAGAAGAACTAAGTTGAGGATGGGTTCCCCGCCATAGAACCCGTACTAGTGGCCATTAGTCAAGACCTCATAACGTTTTGAGCTCACGTTAAGATGCGTATATATGTTATATATGCTAGGTCCTAAAGTTTATTTTGCAGGTATTTAATTCCTTACTGAGAATTTATGATTCTCACTCCCTTAAGTATCACATTGTGCAGATACTAGTAGTGTGAAGCCTAACACCCACTGAAGGGTTGTTAAGCATGGTTTTGGTGCAGGTATTTAAAGTACCATGAATCTTTAATGATTCTAAGTTAATGGTTAGTAACATTATTGTACTAACTAAGTTATTTAAAATAGCCTTGACAGATACAGGTAAAGTGCATAAGGAGAAGTTGGACCTCTCATTTCTGGAGCTTCTGTGCTCAGGTGGGAGTTATCTTGATAGTCTCAGACTTTGTACGTATTGGGTACTTAGGTACCAAGGAAATGCCTCTAGTTTGACAAGTTGTGCATAGACTTATTTAGTGTATATGTCTGTATATACACTGTGGTTGCTTATGGATGTACATAAGTTAAGTGAGATGTGTACATAAGCTAATGCTTGAAAGTTTAAATAAATATGTTTATATGACTTCGGCATGTCTTTCAAGTGTTTAATGAATGCCGAAGTTAAGCGCGCAAGTATTAGCTTAGCCATTTGTAACAAAGAGCAGAAATACTAAATCCTGATTATCCTAAGTTCCTGGGAATACCCTATATTAGGGTAAGCGAGGAGGTTCCCTCACACAGTGCATACTCCTCGCTAAACAAAGCCGTGCCATGGGGGACCTGTGTAAAAGCATTGCTCGTATTGGCTGCCTCCATGTTGGGCATGAGTTGGAAAGGGTCGATATCTAATTTAGGAAATAGAAATTAGAGGGTCACCAATCACGTTTACGTACTTCTCAACGGCAAATGACATCCTCTCAGCCTAGAACTCGACATTGGCCTTGTACTCTTCCACGGCCTTGTGCTACTTTTCGGTCATAGAGGCCTTCAACCCCTTTAGCCTCTCCACATCCCCTCCACCACTCCCAAGCATCCTTATTTGCTTGTGTCAACTTGTCCTAAATGCAGGCATCTTCACCTTGAAGACCATTGACCTAAGAATCATGCTACTATAATTGCTAGGTAAACTTCTTAATCAAGGCCTCAACACTCTCTTTTACCACGAAGAGCTCAACTGTGGACTCCCCATTAGAGTTGTACCATTGATTAAGTAGTTTGAGATAGAGGGAAAAAGAAATTCAGTTAAGATCATGATATGATGCATGAGATAAGGAAATGAGGGAAATCTAATAAAGCAAGCTCAAGCCAAGCTCTGAGCTAGCGTATAGCCCTTTAATCTTTAGGAAGCACAGCCCCTTTCAGGATTGTCTCCCCTAGCTTGAGATTTTTTACCCCTGAACAACCTTTATTGACCAATGAAGCTGGATGATAGATAGCTGACTTGGTTAGGCCGACTTAAAGCTCCCATAAAGCATGATGGATTAAGTTTCACACCAAGATGGCATATGAGGTGGGCTTATCAGAAGGATGAAATACATGATTAGAAGGCAGGGGACGGATGATGATGTAGAGATCAGTTCATTGAGCCTTCTCCGATGACACATGCGCCAATTTAGATGTCGTACCTGATTTCAAAACATTACCAGAAGATGAGCAGGTGGCCGGAGGGAACATTTAGGGCTCCCCTTTCATGCTCGGCTTCCTCATTCCTTTTCCTTTTTACCTTAGCCACCCAAGCTTGCTACCTGCACTGCATGATGGCAGCTTCAGTTGCCCTTTCTTCTTTTATGATAGCCATTCCTATAGAAAACATAAGTCATTAGTTAGTTAGGTAGATGATGACCAAGGATGAGAGCATTTTGCACCTTTCGCTTTGGCTTAAATTTGAGTGTTAACACATAAGCGGTAGACAATAGGTTTCTCAAGTCCAGCAGTTTTCCTTCCCTTAAGTTGTGATAAAGAGCCTCCTAGCCTGCCACACTTAGGATAAATCCCAGGTCTTGGGATTGTTGAGCTAATTCGCCCTCATTTGAGAATATTATAATAAGGTCACCTAGACCATCGATAGTCCCCAGGATGACCCTACTCGACACTTGGCAAATAACATGTGATTTTTCTGAAAAATTAAAAGATAAAGGCTTGTTGTCTAGAAACTTGTTCTTTGCCTGAGTGGTGAAATATAACCAACCTTGACGGTCCACCTTAACTAAAAGCAAACTCTTGGAAGGCTTCACATAAGGCTCAAAGCGTAACTCCTCACATAGCATAAGAAACCCAACCACCTACCTCCAAGTGTTTAGTGTAAGTTGCCCGAGGCAACCTCGTAATACGTTAGGAGTGACATCTTAAAGAAAGGTAAAAAGATATGCATGCCAAATTGAAAATGGTCCTGTAGACCTTTGCCTTGTCCTCATTGCCAGTTGAGATAATCCTCTCCTCGAGAACTGAAGGCCTCAACTGCTGGTCCACCGCCACGACCCTGGATTGATGGAGACTAGCAAGCTCGATGTTGGTGAGCAAGTTTGTTATAGTTGCAGGCCCATCAGGTTTAGCTTGAAGAAGTCCTGAGTCTCTTCCTCTTGCATGGTTCCTTGAAGCAACCTCATGGGTGACCTAACATGACTTATCAGCAATGATTCCACTTTTGGATGGACCAGGACTATCCTGTGTACCCGGCGTGGAAAGAGTCTCCGTAGTAGATGGCATGACACCTTTCATAATCAGACACACATGGCTTGGAGGCACAGTAGGGGAAGAGATATGAAAACTTGCCCATCGTTATCACTATTAATAGACAACACCACTTCAAATTAAAAGACACGTGAGGTGGTAAAGGATCCATACCTAATAACAACTGATGGATGGTGAGATCAGAAATTGACAATCACTGTAAAGACTAAAACTGACCAAATGAAGAACCTTTGATAACTATTCTCAAAAGGGTATAGCAAAGTCCCTATTCATAAAAGGGTTCTTCCCGCCCGCCCTCACCCCTGATGATGCCATGTGTCTCAGTGTCCACCATCAGATAGATAACTGTTCTAATTAGAGTAGGCGGTTTAGTAATAGGTGCATGTTCCTCGATGGCAAAAAATGGTCAAAAACCACCCATCATGATGTGATAAATGGCTTTCGTATGGGACAAATGGTAAGGCTCATCTAAGAGGTCGAAGCAAGACCTACATATTGACTGCCAAGCATATGGACTCCCTACTTGGGTCGGTTCGAGCCTGGGTGAATATCGTACAAGTCAAATGAATGAAAAAGTCAAACGTTTCATGTGGCATCTGCTCCTGGATCCAAGTGAGGCCATACAACCCTTGGATCCTATAAATACCCCCCATTGCTATAGAGGAAGGACAAAAGGTTCATTTATTGCACTTCCTCTTAAAGGTCACAGAAGAAAGGCTTAGGCCCTTAAGTGTTCAGGGTTTTTTGTCATTCTTTTGATGAATGAATTCCTTAGCTGAACACTCAAAACTAAGTTTTGGCACCTCTGAGAACCAAGATTCAACACCTAGTAGTACACATGAGCTGAAGACGATTGGTTAGGTCATAATTCACTGATTTGTGTTATTTTGATGTAAAATATTTTTGGATCCCACTAGTCAATCTCCCAACTCAACTAAACCCAGTTAAACAAATGTTATTAACGTTGATGACAAAATGGGGCAAATTAGCCAATTATATTTATGAAATTGGCAGATTAGCCACTGTTATTTTTTTTTGTAGTTAAATCCATCATCAATGTTATCTTTTGGAAAAAATGGCCTTTTTGGACAATGATGTAATAAATGTAGTTGACACGGTAACTATATATAGATGATGACATGACACATTGTGTCATCACTTAGCCCCTAGACTTTTGTCCAATGTTACAAATCCCTCATAAACTTTTGTTTCTCTCTTCTACCATCCTCTTCATCTTTTTCCTCTTTATCCCTTCAAGTGTCACCACACCTTCACCATTGCCGCCGTCGTTCCCTTTTTGCCCCATCCTCAAACCGCCCCACTATTCTAAGGGTAATGGCAGAAGATAAATGAAATGAAATGACCTCTCGACTTTATCCTGTTGGGTGACTTCATAAGCAATGCCATGAATTTGCAATTTAGATAAAAAAAAAAAATTTACGGCGAAGGTCCAAAATAGAAGAACGTTAAAGATGATGCATGATCTTTCACTATCTCCACCAACTTTAGAGTTTCACAAGAAACAGAACCCTATTACTTGCCAATCAACTTTAAGCGCAAATCTTTCAAGCTTCGCCTTACCTAATGCATCCCTCAATTCAATTCTCTCATCAACGTCTACAGCAAATCTAGCCTCCCCTAGCAAGCATTCTACGTGTTTTATGAAATGCCCCAATAAGACCATGTCTCCTAGACTCTCTTCTATTTGTTGATGATAATGTTATCAGGTTTTCTTTGGTTGACATGTATGTCACGTCTGGAATGCCTGATAAGGCTCAGGTGGCCTTTGATTCAGTTAGAGTGAGAAATTTTGTTTCTTTGTTATGTAGGTATGCTAGAGGTGCAGAAAAAAAAGAGGCCTTGGAGATGCTTTCATAGATGTCGGTTAAGAATTTTTTTGCTTGGATTGCTTTGATTTCCAAGTTTGTGCAAAGTGGATATCGGGTTTGGAGGATTCCTTATAAATTTTGTGAGTTCATAGTAGTTTAACTGAGCTCTGACATTGAACTAGAGTTGAGATTTAAGTCGAGCGTGGTGTAATTCATATGATTTACTTTTTAGTTTAAAGATTAATGTGAATAAGGGTATATAGTTCAAGGAAGAATTGTGTAATTTGTCATTTCAATAAGTCATATCATTACCACATTTCATGAAATATTCCACGAGATTACAGAATATTTCGGCTGTTAGTTTCTTTAGTGGCTAATTTGTCCTCGTTACAAACATTAGTGGTCAATATTCCTAATAAATAAACTTGAATGGTGGATTTAACTAGAAAAAAATAATAGTAGGTGATATGCATTATGGCGCAAACATAGGTGGCTAATTTGCCCCATTTGCCTAAAGCTAAACGATCTCAGTGAAAACTCACCTATTATTGAAAAAGTTCTTATTGCATGGCTAGGAGGTAGGCCCAAAACCACACTTACCCAAACAGAAAAAAAGATTCACTTTTTTTCTTGATTTCCTACCAATTTGAGAGAATACGAAGTTATCTCACTAGTAGGGGTGGGTAAGAGGTAGGCTTAAAACCACACCAGCGCAAACAAAAAAAGATTCACATTTCACTCTTCTTCTTCATTTCCCTCCAATTTTAGAGAATACAAAGTTTGCTCACCAGCAAGATCTTCCAAACACTTTAAGATTAGTGCACTAACAAAGGGCTTCTGATGTGCTCCATTGGTGAAATTCCAACCGGTTCTCTTTAGAGTAAGTTTTTGGTTACAATGTAGGTTTTGCTTTGTATTGTGAAATTCAAAGATGACCTTGAAGTGCCTTAATTCCAATCTTGTTCTTTACTCCACCAGTTGATACTATACCAATGAAGATTACACAATTCCTCTCATCTTTTTGTCTTTATTGACCTTTTCACTGTGTGAGTTTTGTTTATGTTGGTGGTCTTTCTTTTCTTTGAGGTTCTTTCTTCTTTTGGGTTTCTAGAAAGAAAGCTGCCATTTTATAAAATTAGCTTGTTATCCTCTCTTTGTCTTACATCTATAAATTTTTAGTTGTCTGTTACTAAGTCTAATCTTATCCTTTTGTTCTTTGTTCTGTTACTAAGACAATATTTGGTTTTAGAATCTGAGCTCTTTCAATAGAATCATTTTGGTTCATTTGGAGATAAAATGCCAAGCTACTTGCTATGGATCTACCAAAAAAGATTACTTGCCCTTCTTTCTAGTATGTATGCATGCTCGGCATGGTCGTAGAGAACATGATTGGACTGTCCTTCATGTTCGACCGAGTGGCCTATGGTAATCAATATCGATATGTTTTTCCCGTCAAGTAGGCTGATATGTTTTGTGTTTACATGGCAGAGAATGATAACGTCATCTCTAACATGAAGCAAAAACTGTAGGGTTCAGAGGAAAATATCTGGTGAAGGGGAGAGGTGAAACTTAGGGTGGACCTGCTGGAATTGGGTTTTCAAGTTGTGCTTGGACCCCATGGTTTAGGTTTAGGGCATGGCCATTTGAGGGCGGAAAAATAAATATTGCAGTCATTTGTTAGTTTTGTAAATTTAGAAGATGTTAAATATCCTTTTTCTCTAGATGTGATTTTCATATATAAGGCAGAGTTATCAAATAGATAATCAGCGTAATAACCCATTACCCTATAGATAAACAACCATACGTTAATTAATGTTCAACTTTTTATAAAAAAGATAGATCAACAAATGACACATTGAGTAAGTGTTTTTAACTTATAATTAATCCAAATGGATAGTGATTAATATGTAAATAATTATGATCAAATGATAGATTTATTACCTCCAAGAATAACAAGTACCATCATGGCCTGCCATCCAAATACAAGTAGGTCTGTAGTATTCTACCGCTGCTCCACCAAAAAAAAGATGTCCTTCAACTCTTGAATATTTGCTTGGAAGGTTTGCTCTACAGCGATTTGAATATATTCAGTTGCTTCTCCATTTATTACGACACAGCTATTCTGAAAGTAAATGATAAAGCTCTGGTCTACAGGATTTAATGTCATGGTGTTGTAAGTATTGTGTGTTGAACTGATAATTCAAAACTGTTGAGTAGTTTTAGGAGTTGATAAGAGTCTTTGTTTCGTCTTTGTTTCCGTTAAAGTTTGTTACGATTTGATTCAGTGTTTGTTGCCAACAGGCAACTTTTGTTTTACACCTTTTTAGCTTAAAAGCCTACTCTGTAACATCTCTATATATAGAGTCATTATCAGTAATAAACTATAGAAAAGTACAAGTTCAGCCTACTCTGTTCTCTCTTGCACTGTTACTTCCAACATTTTGGTATCAGAGCAGGTTTCCCAACCAAACCTTACAAGAACTTGCTTCCAGAAAGTCATCAGCAGAATGACAAGCAACTCAGCGGCAGCGAATGCGGCCCAGCCATAAATCCCAATATTCAAGGGTGACTCCTACGAGTACTGGAGTATCAAAATGAAGACTCTCTTCAAATCCCAGGACCTTTGGGATCTTGTAGAAAGTGGATTCCCAGAAGCAACTTCAGATGAACCAGCTAGTAGGGAAGTTGTCAAGAAGGACGCAAAAGCTCTATTTTTCATTCAACAGGCAGTTGATGATGCTATTTTTGCAAGGATAGCTAGCATTACAACGGCAAAGCAGGCCTGGAACATTCTCAGAATGAAGTATCAAGGCTCGGCAAAACTCATTACAGTGAAACTCTAATCCATGAGGCGTGAGTTCGAGATAGTTGGTATGAAACATAATGAGCAAGTTCAGGAATATTTGGCAAGGGTTATCTCAATTGTCAGCCAAATGCGAGCCTACGGAGACAGGATTACAGATGAGACAATGGTTGCTAAAATCCTGAGAAGCTTGGCACCAAAGTTCGACCACGTTGTAGCCACCATTGAAGAATCTAAGGACCTCTCCACAATGACTACAGATGAGCTCTTGGGTTCTTTGCAAGCCCATGAAGTAAGGATCAATCGATCACTTATAAAAGAGAAAGAGCAAGCCTTTCAAGCCTTTGGAGGAGGTTCACACCAAAATCGAGGGAGAGGTCGAGAGCTTTCAGAGGCAGAGGACATGGTCGTAGCACCATCCAATGCACGTACTGCAAAAAATTCAGACATCGAGAGGATGCATGTTGGAGCAAGGACGATCAGGCCAAAATTGTGGAGCAACTAGATGAAGTGGACAACTATTTGTTCATGACAAACGTAAGCTTTCAATCTTCATCTAAAGAACTATGGTATCTTGACAGTAGATGTTCCAATCACCTTACAGGCGAAAAAAACAAGTTTAAGGACCTAGATGAGGCATACAAAGCTCAGGTTCGACTTGGAAATGACAAACAAGTGAAGATAGAAGGAAAATGCACAGTCAAAATAATGATTACGGGAAAGGAGAAGCTCATTAGCAATGTGCACTATGCTCTAAGTTTAACCTACAATCTGATAAGTGTGGGTCAACTAATTGACGGTGGCCTCAGTGTTCGATTTGAGGAAGGCATGTGCAGTGTTAAATCAAAGACTGGTGAGGGGGTACTAAAGGCAGGTATGACTGATAATCGCATGTTCCCAATCAATTTTTCTCATGAACAAGATTTTGCACTTATAACTAGCAAGATAAGCGAATCAGAATTATGGCATCAACGATATGGCCACCTGTATGCTCAAGGGTTACAGCTGCTAGAAACTAAGAAGATGGTGATGGGATTACCATCAATTAAAACCATTGATCACGTCTGTGAAGGGTGTGCCTTAGGAAAGCAAGCTCAGAAATCATTTCCCAAGGGTTAGGCATGGCGTGCTAGTGCGAAACTAGAGCTAGTGCATGCAGACATCTGCGGACCAATGAGAATCTGGTCTCACATAGGGAGCAGGTATTTTTTGCTTTTCATCGATGACTTAACACGTCTGTGTTGGGTATATTTTCTGACAGCCAAGTCTGAAGCTCTTGACCACTTTAAGAAGTTCAAAGCCATAAGTGAAAAGCAAAGTGGCAGCACTTTGAAGATTCTCAGAACAGATAGAGGAGGAGAATTTTGCTCTAAGGAATTTACTGAATTTTGTGAGAAAGAAGGCATCAAACGAGAACTTATAGCTCCCTACACCCTGGAGCAGAATGGGACTGTTGAACGCAAGAATAGAACAGTGGTCTAGATGGCCAGATCTATTATGAAGTCCAAGCAGCTCAGTAATTACTGGGCAGAAGCGGTAGCAACAGCAGTATGCCTTCTCAACATATCCCCTACGAAAGCTGTGTGGAATATGACCCCTTATGAGGCCTGGCACGGGATGAAACCTTTTGTAAGTCATTTACGAGTTTTTGGATGCCTATACTATGCCTTGATTACTACTGATAGACACAAACTAGAATAGAATGCAAAAGCATATGTATTTGTTGGATACAACCTGTGTTCTAAAGCTTATAGATTGTTTGATCCTGAAAACAAGAAAATTGTTATTAGTCAGGATGTAAAGTTTGATGAAGGTAGGTGCTGGATCGGGAAAGCCACTAGGGAGTCTTCCATCGAAATTGAAAACGAGGAGACTCTAGCCGAAGCCGAAATAATCACACCTCCAGTAAGTCCACTGCTCAAAACACCTGTAGCAAGTGCTTTAGAAGAATCATCATCAGAACAAGAAAGGAGGAAGACAAAGTCACTGAATGAAATCTATTCATGAACATATGCACTCCTTGCCGAAGAACCGATCAACATTCAGGAAGCAATGAAAGACAAAGTGTGGCAAGAGGCCATGGAAGATGAACTTGCAGCCATAGAAAAAATCGGACTTGGAATTTGGTGGAACTACCAGAAGGAAAACATACGATCAGTTTGAAATGGCTCTTCAAGATCAAATATGCTTCAGATGGTCAAGTGCAAAAGTATAAAGCCAGACTGGTGGCACGTGGCTTTACACAAGAGTATGGGGTAGATTTCGAAGAAACGTTTTCCCCGGTTGCACGATTTGAGACTATCAAAATCATTTTGGCTCTTGCAACTCAGCACAACTGGAAGGTGTTCCAGTTTGACGTAAAATCAGCCTTTCTCAATGGAGATTTAACGGAAGAGGTATATGTCTAGCAGCCTGAAGGTTTTGTAATCCCAGGAGAAGAACATAAAGTGTACAAGCTAAGCAAAGCCCTGTACGGCCTAAAACAAGCCCCAAGGGCTTGGTACAACAAGATCAACAAGTTTTTCATCAGTAATGGATTCGAAAGGAGCTCAAGTGAACCAACCCTCTATGTGAAGCAGCAAGAAGGAGAAGATA
This sequence comes from Aquilaria sinensis, assembly GCA_005392925.1. NCBI lineage: Eukaryota > Viridiplantae > Streptophyta > Magnoliopsida > Malvales > Thymelaeaceae > Aquilaria > Aquilaria sinensis. The sequence goes on along the minus strand of SMDT01000039.1, from coordinate 87,466 downwards.
TGGTAATTGTGAGCCTTTATGTGGATGATATTTTGTATACAGGTTCCTCTATACAACTCATTTCAGATTTTAAAGATGCCATGATGAGGGAATTCGAAATGACTGATTTGGGGAAACTTCATTATTTTCTTGGGTTAGAGGTTAAACAAACCAAAGAAGGGATTTTCTTATCACAAAGAAAGTATGCTATGGATTTGATTAAGCAATTTGGGATGGAGGAGTGTGCTACCGCACCAACACCAATGAACACAAATGAAAAGCTAAATGCTCAAGATGGAACAGAGGCAACAGACGTAAGGAAGTTCAGAAGTTTGGTTGGGCATCTTATCTACTTAACTCATATAAGGCCGGACATTGCATTCTTGGTAAACATGGTATCACGCTTCATGAACAGCCCTATTGCATATCATTTTGGTGCTGCAAAACGAATTTTGAAGTATATTGCCGGAACTTATGACTATGGAATTTGGTATTTCAGCACAACCAAGTTCATATTGAAAGGTTATACGGATAGCGACTGGGCAAGGTCGCAAGATGATAGAAAGAGCACAACCGGCAATTGCTTCAACTTGGGAACTAGAGCTATCTCGTGGATGTCCAAGAAGTAGAACACGGTTGCACTGTCCTTCACAGAGGCCGAGTACATTGCTGCAACTACAGCAACATGTCAAGCAGTTTGGATACGAAGAATTATGAGCGACGTTGGCCAGAAACAAATCAGTGCTACCGCACTTTTGTGCGATAACCAGTCAGCTATTGCCTTGACTAAGAATCCAATTATGCATGGGAGGACAAAACATATTGAAATTAAATTCCATTTCATAAGGCAGTTGATTAGCAATGAAGAAGTGGAAGTCAAGTTCTGCAAATCGGATGAGCAAGTTTCAGATATGTTCACAAAAGCACTGTCCCTTGACAAATTTGTGAAGTTTCGAAGCATGATGAGCATTACCAGCTTTGAATTACCCGGGGGGGGGGGGGGGTTGAATTGATAATTTAAAACTGTTGAGTAGTTTTAGCAGTTGATAAGAGCCTTTGTTTCGTCTTTGTTTCCGTTGAAGTTTGTTACGATTTGATTCAGTGTTTGTTGCCAAAAGGCAACTTCTATTTTACACCTTTTTAGCTTAAAAGCCTACTCTGTAACATCTCTATATATAGAGTCATTATCAGTAATAAACTGCATAAAAGTACAAGTTCAGCCTACTCTGTTCACTGTTACTTCCAACATTGTGGGTGTTGCTAGGGTCTAACAACTGCCAGATGTCAAGCTGTCATCTTATTGCAAGTGCTGTATTTGATGTCAACGTTATATAAACTGTCATTGCTATTAATCGATAACAATACAATGCAAGTCAGTATGCAGAGCAAACAGTTCCAAAAAAAAATTAAATGGTCATTCAGCAAGTAACAACTAAGAGCCAGTTTGGTATGTAGTTTGGGAGATTAATCAGTGTGGATTTTTTTCCTATTGAGCTTAATCTATCTCTTTCACCTACCCCTTTTCCTTCTCTCTTTTTCCTTTTCACCCTTTCTTCTCTGTCTTTTTTATCCTTTTTTCATTTTTTCTGATCTTCTCTCTATCTATTTTCTTTCACCCGCCACTAGCCATATGGTATTTGTTTGATGCCTTTAATAACAATATTAAGGCCATTAACGAGTGTTTGGAATATGTCCTGTTCATGATCAACAAGCATACCATTGGCGTTCTAGGCATGCTAGCCAAAATGTGTTGGTGGCTTGTGACTTTAACATGTGATTCACCCACGTTTGTGCGGGGATGCCGAGAGCCATCCATGATAGCCAGGTACTGTGAGATGTAAAGAATATACTTGGCTCATGTTTCCCAACTATAAAAAATGATATGTAAACATTTTTTTTCTCTTTAAAAAATCAGCCTTATTTCTCCAAATGTTCATGGTCTAACCTACTGCAGAATGTCTGTTGCAGGTCATTATTTTGTGGACTCAGGTTAGGCAAACAAGGAAGGTTTTTTTGCTCCATACCATGGTGTAAATTACCATCGAACTGTTTTCAAGGAAAGAGCACCTGAAGGGGCCAGAGAATAGTTCAAATTTGTGCATTCCACTATGCAAGCTGTAGTTGAGAGAATCATAGGGCACGCGAAGATGAAATGGACAGTCTTGTATGAATGAACTGTTTCAGCTCAGAGTTGCAGCCCTACATCATTATAGCATGTTGTGCACTTTATAACTATGTACGCTTAAAGGATGTGTATGACCTAGAAATGCATGAAGCTCAGTACAAACATTACACCCAGGATCCTAACAACCCAGAATCTAAGGTTTTGGATGAAACTGCGATGCAAGAGCAGACACCCATGATGGCTGTGACATGGGATAGCATAGCAGCAAGGGTTGCATGATTTTTTGGAAGATGAAGTCAAAGGTCGGACGGCCGATATGTGACTCAAAGATCTGGGGAACAGAATGTGCATATCAGACCAGGTCGTAGGAGTATGAGCTATGGCGGAATGGTAGCGTTAATCGATTATTCTGTTAATCATTCTTGGAGCACATTTCCCCCCAAATCCGTTTATAAGAAGGTATGGGTGTTCAGTGGCCCATGCCTGCTCTGGATCGTGTAGTTGTTCCACAAGTAAGAAATTTGGTCTTGCCAGTATTTTCATGAAGGGGTTTCACTAACTGAAATTGATTATTTCGGATCAATCCGATCATTCGATCACCAATTATATCGGATCAATACAGGAACCAAAAACTGATTTCGATTCAGTTATTGCTACATTTTGTGACACATATAACAAGGTGCAAGAAAATCAATCGAAACAACTACTCCAAGAGACGTGTTCAATGATATAGAAGATAATAACTAGCTAATTCCTAAACACCAAACAGCAAAGTGAAATGGCAGTGAACACCCCCATGATGACATTTAATGGCGATTTCGACCATCAAGAATGTGAATCACACATGTGTTGCGATATGGGCTATAACTATAAGTACGACGTCAAAACAAGCCGGCTATGATTTCCATGTTCGGAACCTTTTTATCCCAAATCTTATGTAAGAATGGTTTATTCTAAAATTTCCAAAATAGTAAAAAAACATAAATTAATACATGGTAAAAAATTTGCAAATTTAATAGAAGTGTTCGAACAAATGATACATGGGGAAAATGTATATGGGAGCTATGTGCTCCTACTCTTCAGCCATGGTGGAAATCTGTCAACTTTGTTGACTGACCATGAAGATGGATTATGTTAGGGTAAGTGGGACGGTTCTCTTGTATCTTCCTCGTTGATTTTGGGCGGGCGACAAAGAAAGAGCTTGAGATAATGTTGTGAGAAAGACATGGGAGGAGTCGTCCTTATAAAAAGGAGCAAACTTTACTGAGGGAAGATCCGATGATCCTTAAAACAAAAATTACAGAGAAATGCGACAATTGAGAGAGAATGACCCTTTAAAATGACGGAGAGAGAAAAGAGAGAGAAAATAAAGTGTGTCAATATGATAAGATTAAAAAGAAAAAGAGAGAGAGAAAGAGGGGGAAAAGGACGAAGATTTGAAAAAAGAAGAGAGAAAATGGCGTGAGAAAATAGAAAGTAAAAAAAAAATCCATCAAATAAATACCATCTGGTAAGTAGCAGGTGAGAGAAAAAAGAGAAGATCAGAAGAAATGAAAAAGGGAGAAATGGACAAAAAGAAGAGATAGAGAGAAAGGGATGAAGAGAGAGGGAAAAGAGGCAGGTGAAAGAGAGAAAAATAATAACATAAATGAGAAACGGGGAAAAAAGCCTCCAAATATTGCTACCTGCTACTACTAATAGCGTGTGAGAGAGGGAGATAGGAGACCTGCCATGTGAACCATCCTTCTTTGACTCAATAGGAAAAATTTACAGAGATTAAGCTCTAAACCATGTACAGAATTGACTCTTAGTTGCTACCTGCTGAATTAGCATTTAAATTTTTTATGGGAATTGTTTGCTTTGCATATTTGATTTGCATTGTAATGTTATCGATTAATAGCAATGATAGCTTATATGAAACTGGCAACCAAATCCCTCAGCGACGTCTCCCTCCAAGCTCTCTATGAAACTACATAAACCAAGATGTCTAGTAGAGGTAAAACCTAAATCTAAGGTGCAATCATGATGGTAAAAGTCGAATGTGTCAGAGAGAGAAAATCGATGCCAAGGCAGGAATCAAGTTGAGGGAGATAGAGTTAGAAGACCCGTCAGGATAATGGCAGGTAGAGGGCAGGGTTTGAGGATGATGTGAATTCGGGTTCCAGGGATGGCAATCCGCAACAACAGCTGGGCTAGCAGTGGCAAATGAGAGGTTAGGATTTTGGAGGTTAGAGGAGGAAGACTCAATTGATTTTGGTGAAAGTTTAGAGTGTTAGAATTAGTGATTATAAAAGTTTAAGAACTAAAATTGTTATTTTAAATTTATTTCAGTATTGTTTAATGTCACAATATTAGCTTTCATCTATTTTAATGGTTAAATTAACAGAAATTATCCGATTAAGAAGGGCAATATAAGATTATGTATCTTGACAGGGCAAACTTGAAAGTTGGGCACCCATTTGAGATAATACTAAAAGCTAAGTACCCGATGGACTTTGCTAGAACAAAACAGCTTCGCTGAGACTAAGACAAGGTCCACCAGAGCTGGATCAGGCAAATCAAAACCAGATTGCAAGATTTCTTTAAAAAGAACGAGTCCAAAACCAAGTCAAAAAGGTCAAAATGCAACGCGGAACCACGGATCGAAACTACATCGCCGCAAAACATCCGTATCAGCTCTCGAACAATCCAAATCGACCAAACAAGGAAAAATAATTTGAACGAAGACCCAGAAAATAAGGAAATCCGGGGAAAAAAGTACACCCACCACCAACACCCGCAGCCAAAACAAAAACCATTAAAAAAAGAGTTCCATTTCCATCGTCTCCGAGCTACAGAAAGCTAACTTTCACAGCTAATGCCACAAAAGGAAAGACAAATTCAAAGAAAATCGAGAAATGGAGATGAGCAGAAAAGTTGATCCATGGAAAGAGAGATCATGGCAAGGAAGAAGAAGAGAAGAGGACCCAGACCAGAGACAACAAACTATTACGCATGTGATTCCATCTCCCTCTTTCCTTTCGTTTTTTGTTACTTCCTCTCTCTCTCTCTCCCTATATATATATCTCTCTCTCCCTCTCCCCTCCATTGGACCGTTCCCAGTTGGGCTTTTTCTTTTTTCTATACTGTTAACAAAAACAGGAAAAAAACCTTTTTTTTCTTCTTCTTGGCGGAAGTCTTAAATTGGTTACTAGTGTTTGGCTAGGAAGCGTATCTGCTATTATAATTTTTTTGCTTTAATCTTCCACTAATGTTTTAAAGTCACCCAAATATACTATTGAAGTTTTAAATTGGGTGTAAATATGTTACTATTTGTTAAAAAAAACTAATAAAAAATATTAAAAATAATAAGTTTTTAAATTTTAGACTAATAGTGCAAGTTTTAATAAACTTCAAAGACTTTAGGTAATTAGACTCTCTTTATCTCTTTTGAATCTCTATCAATCATCATTGTCATCGTCTGAAGCTTTTTTGGCTACTGTCCTCATCAACCGATGATAAAAAATTTTCAGACTTCAAATTCTCGTCCACGGGTGCAAGAAGGGTCTCGTTGAAGACTAGGCTGTAGCCCAAACCCAATGAAGAAGAACTAAATGAAGATAAAAATTGTTATGATATTTGGTTCTCGACATTGGTCATGATGAACCTGTGAGTGAAGCAAAGTGCAAGTATAATGATCCAGGGGTTAGGTTCACTAAAGGCACCAGCAGCAACGGCTGAGTAATGATCTAGACAATCATGGCGAGGAAAATTATGATCACCAGCCGCACATTACCAGAAACACCCTCTAGGACAAGAGTAAATTAGAAGATCACGCCCATATAAATCTATGCCAGTAACAGCTTTATAGTAGCCCCTTGTCATGGCTATGGAGCCTATGTTGTTGGAGACCTTGTCATTGCTGGTTTCATTGTTTTATCAAAGCTTCAAATTTCCTTAAATTTGTCACCAAAGGTAGTGGATTTATGAAGGTTGAGCTCCAAAGTAAAGATTTTCAAATAACCAACTGTTTGGGGTAGAATTTGAGGAGAAAAATGCGAGAGTGGTGGCTAAGAAGCTCCGCTGGTGGGTTAGGTATGATTTTAGTGGATACAAAGGAAAGCAGGGAAGAATTGATAGTTGGTCCTGATATTTTCTGAAAGATACATAATAACGCAAGATTTCAAAATATGTTATTTTTACCATTTTTTGTTATTTTTTAACAAGTTGTACCATATTTAAGCCAATTTTGAAACATTATTGGGAGATTAGGAAAAAAACTATAGTGGCTGATATGTGCCTTAGCCTAAACATTAGTTGTAAATTTGAGACGTTTGGTTTTCTTCTTCTTGCTTCATTGTAAATTATCGCATTGCCCTTGGACTCTATTGTATTAGCAAAAGAACTCCAGAGGTTTAAGCTAATTATAATTTACCCAATCTTGTTTTCACAAACCTAAATACGTTATCCATATCTCATATCTTATAAAAAAAATGAATAATACTTTATGAGTTTATTGCATCTGTGGCCCATAATATTTTATTATTGTATCATTTGGGACTCTAACATTGATTTCTTACATAGAAAGTCCCTAATCTCATTTGAGTGTTCCATTTTGGACCTTTCATTAACTAGAACTGTTAAGTTGGACAAAAAAAAGTGAAAAATTAATTTTAATTCCTGAAAACTTTTCCATTACATTAGAAACCTTGAAACTTTTCTATTTAATAATGGAACCACCTCCTCCTAAATTTCATCCCCATCTCCTTCCTAACTTCCATCACCGCCACCCTTCAACACTGCTCCACCGCCACCAACTCTATCCTTCACCCCATGTCCATCTCCAAGCTCTCGCTTCTCCACTCCACTTTCTACTGCTTCCATCTCCTATACAATCTTGCCACTACTATTGCCAAATTAAAAAAACCCCAAAATCCTCTAAATCAAAACGTCTAGAATGAATAAACAAGATTTATGTCGACATGTCGTGCCTAACTATTGAAGGCGAATTTACGGGTTTGCATCAGTCGTGTCGAGTTTATCTCAGACATCTTTTTTAGCCATGCCACTATCTCTCCACTCTGATCTGCACCATAGTTGGGGCCATGTTTGCGTTTAATGTGGCACTTAAAGCATTGGGTCTAAGTTGTGTTTGTGATCTAATTTGATAGGTCATAGCTCTGCCCCTTACATTGATGACCGCCTTCACTCTTCTCATATTCAGATGCTAAAGATGTTGGGGAAGGCTGACTTTGCTAGGTATGAAGTGAGATTTGGCCTCAATAGTTGTTGAATGAGCCACCAAACTTCAATTGGCATTTTTTTAGGGCGAATTACTTTGGAAGGCAAAAAGAAGGCGGTCTATGCTTGTGGTAAGCACATATTTGACATGAGATAGATGTGTTGGAGCTTTAAAGTGAGGCACAACAAGGCAATTGTGCCCTGAGTCTAAAAACCACTATCAACCAATGAAATTTTAAATCCCCTAAAACTTTTAAGATTCTTTGGGCAAAAAATATTCAAAAATCTCATTGGCGATGATGAAGAAAGAAAGGAAGAAGAAGAAGTGGGTGGTGGGGATGGTGGGTGGCCAAGGGTGGTAGTTGGAACGGCATGAGAAGTGCAGTAAACATGAAGATGATGGTTTAATTATTAAATGAAAAAGTTCTAAAGTTTCTAAGCAAAAGGAAAGTTTTCAAGGGTTAAAACTTGTTTTTCACATTTCTCCATTTAATTTAACGACTCCAGTTAACGGAATGTACAAAACGAAACACATAAACAAGATTAGAGATTTTCTTTGTAAGAAATCGATGTTAATGATATAATAATAAATATTAAGAGCCACAGATGTAATTAATCCAATATTTTACTATCAGATAGCTGAAATTGGGTAAAGAACACATTTAGCTCTAAAACTTTGATAACTTTTCTGTTTAAGTCTTAAAACTTTGAGTGTTTCTATTTAAGTCTTAAAACTTTCAAAACGTGTAAACAATTAGTTTTAAATTATTGACCACCTATTCTGAGGCTAACTTTAGAACAAACTATTTATATGTATTGCTAAGACTCAAATAGAAATTTTTAAAGTTTTAGAACTTAAATAGAAATTTGTAAAGTTTTAGCACTAACACAGAAAAGTTGTAAAAGATTTAGGACTGTAAGTGGTCTTTCCCTCTCTGACTTGAAAAATATTTTTTTAGAAGCAATAATTTTTTATCATTTTTTAATTTTCCCTTGAGAAGTTTTTTCTTTCTGATTTTTTAAGTTTTTCAAATTTTCTTTAAGAAAAAAAAGATAGCTAAAAAATACATATTTTTTTGCAAAAAGAAAAATTAAAAGTACTTTTTTTGAAGACATAAAGGATGACATGAAGTTTCAAAGAACAAAAGATATCTAAAATTAATTTTTTTTATCATTAAAAAGTAATCTCCACTGAACTCATACAAAAATAAGAAGTTTATTAATTAGCTTCAATAGGTTATTTTACTTATTTGATTCAAGAAAATACAGTAATAAAATCATATATACAAATTTTTTTCAGACAAATAGTTTATATACAACAAATAAATATATTGCAATAGTCTTGCGATGGAGGATAAAATATTTTTTTACCACCGGAGAATTTTAATCTAATTAATTCTGGCAACTTCGGTAGCAGGAGTTGATGTGGCTCCTCACTTCACATGTATCTGCATGATCATTAACATAATCAACAAATAAGAACAAATTTTTAACAGAGATTAATGATTTGGATGAAATCAAGTCAACAAGGTAGGGCTAACGAAGAAAGCACATTTCTGGGTGCAACTAAGAACCTCGTTGGACATCTTCCCCTTAATGGCACAAAGTCTGGATCACACAAGTTTTCTGAATCCCCTCCTGCTGAGACAACCCTCTTTGCAAGCTGCGCACTTGGTCAGGCGGCCCGAGCCGGACCCTCTTCCCGGAAATCAGATGATTGCTCCCGGGATATCGGGGAGTCCTGAAACTACTTCTCCTGGAGCATCGGCGGAGTAAACGTGACTTCGCCATCCGCCGGGACTTGGGGGATCGCCGGGGGAGTAAGGGTGACTTGAGCCATTACCACCGCAAAGAGCATGAGGATGACGAAAACTGGTCGGATGAGAGAACTCACGGCTTTGGGTTTTGGGTTTTGTTTTTCCGCTTTGTTGGTTTGTGTTCGTGAATGGTGGAGCCTTTCTAGAGTATAGGACCTGTACTGGTAAAGGCTCTTTTTCGGCTTCCCTCAACTTTTCAACATCACTTAAGGACCCAAGTTATGGACAAGTAACAAATGGCCGTCAGACTTCATGCAACAACTACAACCTGTTGCTCTGGTTTATAGGTTGCAAACGCAGTACCAAGATATGGTTCAAGTGGTACCATAATATAGTTCCAGTTGTACCATGATATGGTTCTAGTGGCATGAAGAAATGGTTCGATTGGTTTTGTACCAAGATATGGTTCAATTAGTACCAACATGCGATTCTTGTGGTATCAAGATATTGTTTTTAGTGGTACAAATGAATGGGCCCAAAATATAGTTCTTATGGTACCAAGATATGCTTGTAGTGGTATCAAGATATGGTTCATGTGGTACCAAGAAATGGTTATAATGATACCAAGATATGGTTCACGTGGTATCAAGAAATGGTTATAGTGGTATAAAGATATGGTTTATATGGTGCCAATATATGGTCATGGTGGTACCAAGATATCATGGTACCACTATGACCATATCTTGGTACCACTATAACCATTTTTTGGTACCAAATGAACATTTTTTGGCACTACTAGAACCATATCTTGATACCATTATAATCATATCTTAGTGCCACTAGAACCATATGGTTATAGTGGTGTCAAGATATGGTTCATGTGGTACCAAGAAATGGTTATAATGGTACCAAAATATGGTTCATATGGTATCAAGAAATGGTTATAGTGGTACAAAGATATGATTTATGTGGTACTAATATATGGTTACAGTGGTACTAAGATATCATGGTACCACTATGACCATATCTTAGTACCACTATAACCATTTTTTGGTTCCAAATGAATAATTTCTTGGGATCACTAGAACCATATCTTGGTACCGCTATAATTATATCTTAGTACCACTAGAACCATATGGTTATAATGCTATCGAGATATGGTTGTAGAGATACCAAGATATGGTTCATGTGACATTAAGAAATGATTATAGTGGTACAAAGATATGGTTTATATGGTACCAAGATATGGCTATAGTGGTACCAAGAAATGGTTATAATGGTACCAATATATCATTATACCACTATGACTATATCATGGTACCATTATAACCATTTCTTGGTACCACTATAACCCTTTTTTAGTATCAAATAAACCATTTCTTAGTAACACTAGAACCATATCTTGGTACCCCTAGAACCATATGGTTATAGTGGTACCAAGATATGGTTCATGTATCAAAATATGGTTATAGTGGTACTAAGATATAGTTATAGTGGTGGTACCACTATAACTATATCTTACCACCATTATAACTATATCTTGGTACCCCTATAACCATTTCTTAGTACCGAATGAACCATTTCTTGGTGCCACATGAACCATATCTTGACACCACTATAATTATATCTTGGTACTACTATAACCTTATCTTGGTACAATAATAACTTCAAAATTGATACCACTATAACCTTGACTTGGTACCACAATACCCTTTACTTGATACCATTATAACCTTCTTTATAACCTTAACTTAATGCCACAATAACCTTCACTTGGTACCACAATAACCTTTACATGTTTAAGGTTTAAGATTTAGGCTTAGGGTAAGGCCTGAGGTTTAGGGTTTGGTCTATGAGCTAGAGTTAGGGTTTAGGTTTAGTGTTTTTTTTATATTACATTAAAGGTTTAGTTGTTTATGCCAAATCACCCTAAATGTAAACTTTTTACAATACAATTCTATAATTGTGAATGAAAACTTTACATAGTAAATTTCTAATTGGCATAAATGTTAACTTGTAAAGTTGACACTATATATAAAAGGAAATAAAAAGATAACTTTTATAATAACATAACCTGTAAGCCATAACTTTAAAAAATGATAACTTTTAAAATCTTAGTATAAGAAACAACAATTTAAATATTGGCAATACTCAATATGATGTTGGAAGAATTTGTTACTGTACTTTTTAAATTGTTAATTTTATTGTAATATTTTCTATAATAATATTTATGTGACATTTAAATATGTGTACTGATTTTTTGAAACTAATTTGAATAAATGTAAACTAGTTTAATTATAATACTAAACTATAAACAAAATAAATGTAAAAAGCAACCAATGCTTGAATGCATGTATTCATGAACGACTTAATTAAAACATGTACGGCAACAAGCAAAATAGAAGATCAGAATTGTTGAGGGTTAATTTTGACAACTAAAGAGAGTTGAGGGTTATCATGGCCTTTTGGACCAAAAGGTGGCTTGAGGCTTGGACTTGTCCGTTTCGTGAGTCACTGCCTTCGTCTTCGTCACTACTATTTGCTGGCCAGATGTGGCAAGAGGATTGGAGGGTAGCGTGGCGGCGGGGGCTTCGTGGGCCATCGACCGCCCTTTAATCAAGGTGCGCTCGGCGATTGGCAATGATTTGACAAAGAGATCAGGACGGTGGATCTGTGGGTCAGGAGAACTTGGCGACGATGGCTCGAGACTGCAATTTGACAGAGAGATCGAGACGGCGTGGCAGTGATGGCTCAGGATGGTGATTTCACAGAGAGATCGGGACGGTGAGCAGTGGGGAGCACTTCAGTGCGATTCACCTGTAACCGGCGATCTCAGGCTACCATAGAACTCCCTCTCATCTAATCACAATTCAGTGGCCGAATAAGAAGAAAATAAATGTTTTGGACCAAAACAACAAAAGAGGAAAAATGTAGTTGTAAACAAAAGAAACGAACAAGACCTTACTCAAAGTTTTAAGTAGATTGATTTATGAGGACCATTCCTTATGAGTTAAAATGCTTCATTTAGCCTTGTGGGCATAATGTACTTTAAAGCGTACTCCAACAAAGACTGTCTTTTTCACTTGTATATGGATCTGAAGCTATTATTTCGGCAGAAGTAGTTATCCCATCGACACGTTTGATACTTGATTCTGGCATTGATAATTATACTTAATGTCTATTGGATTTGGAAGCTCTAGAAGAGCGGAGAGATAAAGCTATTTCTTGTTTATCAATGATGTTTGAGTGTTGCATGCTGCTGAGCATATCAGACGTGGTTTGCCAGCTCCAAAATTTGCTCCAAAATTGGAAGGGCCATATATTATCCACACTACTAAAAAAACCTATTTTTCCAACTGCCATTTCCAACTGCTGGCAGTTGGAAATTTTATGTTTCCAACGGCTGGCAGTTGGAAATAAGGCAGTTGGAAATCCTTTCGTTGGAAATTTTACTTCCAACGGCCCAGGTTTTAGCAGTTGGAATTTCCAATTGTCAGCCGTTGGAAAATAAGCAGTTGGAGAATTTCCATATTTTCCAACTGCCTCAGCCGTTGGAAATCAGGTGGCTAGTTGGAAAAAAATAATAATAATAATTATTATTGGATTTATTATTATTAGTCTTATTGGATTTATTATGCAAATAATAATAATATTAACAATAAAACCTCCATAATTACTATTTTCTTTGTAACAATAATTATTATTGTAATTATTATTACTCTTATTGGATTAATTATTTGTATAATTATTATAATAATAATTATTATTATTACATTTACTAGTGCTACTAACTATACTATTGTTAATATTATAATAATAATAATAGGATAATAATTCATTATTATTATAGGATTATTAGTTACTCTTATTGGATTTATTATTACTGTAATAATAATTATCATTATTATTATTATTACTATTACTTTAGTACTACTCTTACAAGAAATATTTATTCTTTCACTAATAATAATATATTACGAGGAGTTATTATTAGTATTATTATTATTATTATTATTATTATTATTATTATTATTATTATTATTAGATTTATTATTACTCGTAGTTTATTAATCAATTTAAATAATAATAATAATGATAATATTTATTATTAATCTTACTGTGACTTTACTGCAATTCTTACAATAATAATTATTCTTTGAAGTATTATATATTATTACTATTATTATTATTATTGACATATATTATTATTCAAGGGCAAACTTAATTAACTACACTTACTTAAATAGAAATATTTTGTACGTTTATATTAATTCCAATTATGAAAACATTGTAAGAATGATTCAAATTAAACATTATACACACTAACAATATGTATTACCTAAACAATTGACAATCAACAAAAGATTTCATATTTTTAAAAATGAAAACTGCTTTCAGATCACTAACTAATTTTAAATATCACTAATTAAATATTACTTTTAAATATACTAACTAATTTTACACATAAATATACTACCTAAGCAATTTACTTAAAACTAATTATTAACTATTTTTAATTATACTAACTAATTTCACACATAAATATACTTCCTAAATAATTTACTTAAAACTAAGTATTTTTTATTTTTTAATTAATCCCGAAATTAATAAAAAAAGTAAGAAAATGGAAAAAAATGTTAAATTATAATGGGTAACCCAAATACTTCACATCCAACCATCAACAACTACAAATCACATACTAATCACATATTTCAAACCAAATTACCATGAAATAATCCCGATTTTAACTAATTTTTAGGAAAAAAAAAATTCGGATTAAACAAACTTACCTCAAATCCAACAGATTACTTGCTTCAAATGCCTCGAAATAGCTTCAAATCAGCTACAATAAGCAAAATCAAAACCCATTAGTCAACAAACAACAGCAAAGAACGCAAAACCGCCAAAAAAAATTGAAGAAAAATAAAAAAAAATGCAAACTAACCTACAGATCAAGAAAAATGAGACCAGATCCACGTCAAAATAAGCTCCAGGAAGTTGATTAACCCCTTAATCGAACAAACGAAGGTGCTGTGTGTGCGTGTGGGAGGAAGAAAAATATCAGAGACGAGAGAGACGAAACTAGAGAAGAAACGCAGGAAGAAGATGACACGCCAGGTTGGGGGGAATTTAAATTCGCAATTTCCAACGGCTAAGGCCGTTGGAAAAAAATTTCCAAAACGCACCGTTTAATTAAATGAATTTCCAACTGTTCAGACCGTTGGAAGATGTGGATTTTTTAGTCGTGACCATTTTCCAACGGCTTTAGCCGTTGGAAATATTAAAAATTAAACAATAATAATTTTTTCACTTCAAAAACCAATTATTTCACCATTTCCAACGGCTTCAGCCGTTGGAAATATTAAAAATTAAACAATAATATTTTTTTCACTTCGAAAACCAATTATTTCACCATTTTCCAACGGCTAAAGCCGTTGGAAATATTAAAAATTAAACAATAATATTTTTTTCGACTCAAAACCCAATAATTTCAGCATTTTCCAACGGCTAAAGCCGTTGGAAATATTAAAAATTAAACAATAATAATTTTTTCACTTCAAAAACCAATTATTTCACCATTTTCCAACGGCTAAAGCCGTTGGAAATATTAAAAATTAAACAATAATATTTTTTTCGCGTCAAAAACCAATTATTTCACCATTTCCAACGGCTTCATCCATTGGAAATATTAAAAATTAAACAATAATATTTTTTTCGCCTCAAGACCCAATTATTTCAGCTTTTACCAACGGCTAAAGCCGTTGGAAATATTAAAAATTAAACAATAATATTTTTTCCCTTCAAAAAACAATTATTTAACCATTTTCCAACGGTTTTAGCCGTTGGAAATATCAAATATTAAACAATATAATTTTTTTGCTTAAAAAATGCAATAATTTCACATTTTTCAACGGCTGAAGCCGTTGGAAATACTAAGTATTAAACAATAATATTTTTTTTCATTTCGAATGCAATAATTTCAACATTTTCCAACGGCTCAAGCCGTTGGAAAATACTAAATATTAAACCTCAATATTTTTTTCGTTTCAAATGCAATAATGTCACTATTTTCCAACGGCTTTAGCCGTTGGAAATATTTTTGAAATTTAGTTTCTTAAATTTCCAACTGCTAGGCCGTTGGAAATTAATTTATGTTCCTTCCAACGGCTTTACCGTTGGAAATAATGGCAGTTGGAAATTCATGGTTTTTTAGTAGTGCCATGAGGTCAATGAAAGTGGATATTGCTAACTTTTAAACCCAAAGACAAATATTGTAACATCCCCAATCAACTTCCAATTCATAAAGAAGTTTTATTGAGGCATTTGGCCATGTTTGGTGCACAAGTGAGCATGAACAAATTTCAAAAAATAAAAGAAGTTCTATAATCATTTTAGCTCTTTCTCAGCAAATGCAATGGGACCACTGTCTATTGAAATGAGATGTCGATCTCTTACTTCCCTCTTAGCGAATGCATTAGGAAGATTTTTTTTAACTTTCTTTCAGCGAATGCAGTGAGGGCATTATTCATTGAAATGAGATGTCAATCTTTTACTTCTCTCTTAACAAATGCATTGAAAAGATTTTTATAGCTCTTTCTTAACGAATGCACAGAGGGTACTATTTATTAAAATAAAATGTCGATCTCTTGTCCCATTTTTACTGAATAGATTGAGATGGTGTCTCTATTGTTTTATTTAAACAGATTAATAGCCTAAGTCATGCCAAGAGCTCATATTGAAGTTTATTATTTGAATTGTTGTGTTCATGCCAATATTGAAATAAAAAAGGTATGTGTCTCACTCTCAATGAAAGAGATAATTTATTTGATAAATATCAAAGAGACAAAACTAATATTTAGGCATTGTCTAACAACAATAGAAAAAGGCCAAAAACTTGTTTTCCTAAGCAGAAAGTAGAAGTATGTCCCTAAAAGAAATAATATCCTCCATGGCCACTGATTTTGTTGTTATTTGTTTCTATTGATCTTCATAAATTTTCTTTGTTTTCACTAGGGAACTAATATCATTCTCCACAGATGCTAATTGAGCAGTTAAGGAAGCTCTTTCTTCCTCGAGAAGCTTGAGCTTTTGAGATATTTGCTGCTTCTTATCCTTTATCTTTTGCAACTCAAGCTGGCAAAACTCTATTGTAGCTACTTTTCTCACTTGTTGGATGGTAGGTTGCAACTTTTCTAACTTGAATTTAGAATCTTCAAGAACCTGGATAGGCAAAATAAAGCCATTTTATTTAGTTTTGGTCTATCATAAATAGTACATGCATTAAAAAAATGATCATGGTATATACCTCAAAAGTCTCATTAGCTTCAAATATTTCTTCACCCAATAAAGTGCAAAATCTTTCTTCAGCAATGCTAATATATTAGCTAAAGTGCTAAGCACTTTTTGCAGATTTCTTTTGCTTTGAATCTTACTGGCAAGAAAGAAATCACCTTTTACATCAAAGATGGCCTATAGGTAATGATGCTTGAACTTTGTCACTTGAATACCATAAAACTCAACAAGATCAGCTTTTGCAGCAGTACTTGTGTTTCTTGCCGAAGCTGAGGGAGGAGTAGTTTGGGGCAATAGATCAACTTTATGATCAAGTCATGAGTCCATGCACATACTGGTATTTAGCTCAGGCAACAAGTTTGTGGACTGTATTAATTTGCCTCCTTCCGATGTAGAAGAATTCTGGTTAAATTTTGCGAGTGATTTGCTAGCAGTGGTTCGCCTTTCACTTAATTCATGTTTCAGTCTTAACCTTGAAGAGCCAATCTAAGGGATACATGATAATACCATAAATGTTGTTGTGCTTGTGATATGATCAAAGAAGGCACAACCAAGGATGGAAGCTGCTGGAACATGGAATGAATCATATGGAGATGATGGCCAAGCTTGGATGTTGATAGATTGGCGATGTTCTGACCATGAAAGCCAGTTTGCACGTTAAGGAGGTCCAATTTAGCTTCAAAGTCGCGATTTGCGTGTCATCGCTGGTTTAGAAGCAGTTACAGTATTTTGGGAATATCTTTGGCTTCAGATGTCCGTTTTGTGTGGTTCAGGTGTCATTTCAAAGCTAAGAAAGAGATCTACAACTTTCATGCTTTGAATTTTGAGAAATCATGGCTGCATCAAGTTTGAATTTCAACTTGAAGTTGAAGACACAAGCAGGAACCACATGAGAAGACTATTTTGGGGTTTTTATGGCCAATCTTGTTTTGTAACGTATTTTATTTTAGTTTCCTATTTATTTATATTATTTAGGATGTTATTTAGGCCATGGAAGTAATTCAGGTCACTTAGGATAAATGAAATTCGCTGCACACCTTAAACATGTGTTAAAGGGGGTGTAGGAATCCTAGTTTGACTAGGTTTTCTTGAGTCCTTTGTAACTAGGTTTCCTAGGTGACTTGGGCTGCGAATTTTGCCAAGATTTTTACCCTAGTTTAGGCCTATATAAAGGCACATATTCTAGTTGTAAAACAACAGCCTTGACATGAAATAATATTGCTACTTTGGAGAGATTTTCTCTTTGGTTCTTTGTGGACTACCTTGGTGCACAAGTGTGCTTGTGTTCTTGGTGTTCTTATACTTCTCGTTTCTAGTCACAGGTTGATTAGGGGTGGGGGTCTTAAAATCCAGTCTCTTTGATGTCTTGTGGGGCTTGAAAAACATCTTGGGCGCGTTTCATGGTCTTTATACCATTGGGGTTCGCATCAGTTGGTATCAGAGCCACAAGTTCCATTGAAGGACATACCCTGTGTTCTTGTTTATCTTCATTTTTCCTTTAGTTTTTGTTCAGTAAATTCATGTTTTAATTCTTTGTTTTAATCCCTTTTCTTCTTGTTTCATGGTCTTTATACCGTCGGGGTTCGCATCAGTTGGTATCAGAGCCACAAGTTCCATTGAAGGACATATCTTGTGTTCTTGTTTATCTTCGATTTTCTTTCAATTTTTTTCCAGTAATTTCGTGTCTTAATCCTCTGTTTTAATCCTTTTTCTTCTTGTTTCAGGTCTGTCCTTTTTATTCCATCCTTGTTTAAGTTCGAAAATCACAAAAACAACAAAAAGAAGTCAATCCGTGTTGTCTAGTTTTCTCGGTTTCAAATTGTTTGTTCCTGATTATTTCTTATCTTTCTGTTTCATGTCCAGCCCTATTAATCTCTCTTGTTTTCATTGTTTCCAACATCCTAGAGTCAAGAAAACACCAAAAAAAAAAAGATCCAACTTCAGGAAGTTTCGGTATCAAAAAGTTGTTTCAAACTGTGCATGTTTTCATAGTTTCTTGTATTGGCCAAATAGAAAACTAACTTTTTGTCTTTGGCAGCAAGGAACTTCAAAGAGAAAATTGTTTTAGCATCAAAACAGCAAGCAAAAAAAAAAAAAAAAGAAAGAGAAAAAAGAAAGGAAAAGAAAAAGAAAGAACAAAAGAGCTTGCAAAAAGAAGTTTTCTCAAAGTGTTGAAAGTTGTGCGCCCCAAAACCTATCTCATTGTTTTGAGCCAAAAAGCTTTCTTTGTGGTTCTTGTGATTATCAATTGCAAGAGCTTCCTAGAGTCTTTTAAAGCTTGTTTAGCCCACCTCTTTTGGAGTCAAAATAGTTCTTTAAGAATTCAAGTTTTCTTGTGTGCTTTGAGGATAGTTTTCTTAGAACTTTTGAGAACTCTTTGAATAGAAATATCTCACTAACAAATTGAGTGTTTTAGTGTTCATCTTTTGAGTGAAACACGTGAGGTGAGTGTTTGTGAGGATCTTTATTTCCAGGAGTATGGAGGGCCAGGAGGATAGAAGGATGGAAGTGAGGCACAATGAAGAGCCAACCATGAGATAGCTTCAAGAAACTCTCAATAGACTTATGGGGATGATTGAGGACATTGACTTGAGATTGCCAATGAGTTCAAATCCTATCTTGCAACCAAGGAGAGGTTTAAGGAGAGAAGAACCCGAAGAGGAAGAACGAATTTGGCATGACCATGGGCTTCCAAGGAGGTGTGAGCCAAGGGAGGACAACAATCTCAACTCCATCAAACTTACCATTCTACCTTTCCAAGGGAGGAGTGATCCCGATGCATATTGGGAATGGGAGCAAAAGATTGAGATGATGTTTGATTGCCATCATTACTCCGAGGAAAAGAAGGTTAAATTAGCTACCATAAAGTTCACTAACTATGCTCTTGTATGGTGGAATCAGGATGTTACTTCTAGGAGAAGGTATGAGGAGGAGCCCATACACACATGAAGAGCCCTTAAAGCCTTGATGAGGAGGAGATTTGTTCCTAGCTACTACACTAGAGATCAACGCCTCAAGCTTCAAAAGCTAGTGCAAGGCCAAAGGAGTGTGGAGGACTACCATAAAGACTTGGAGATGACCTTGACCTGAGCCAACATCATGGAGGATGATGAGACCACCATTGCTAGATTCATTAATGGTCTCAATCCTGAGATTGCCAATAGAGTGGAAATGGTGCCTTATTTCAATATGGAGGACTTACTTCACCATGCCACCGAGGCTGAAAGGATCATCAAGAGAGCAAAGGCATCTAAGATGTGTCAAGGAGGAATTTCCACATGGAGAGAAGCATGGAGTAAGGATGTGAGAGAAGTACCCAAGCCAAAAGTGGAGGCCACAAAGGGAGACTTGTCTCGGCCTCAACAAGAAAAGTCAATCATGCTTGTTCCACTTTCACCACAAGAAGTCTTTGAGGATCAAAGAAAATTTCAAAGTAAGGTTGAGAGAAAAGAAAAAGAGGGGAAAGTAGAGGACAAAAGTGATGAGGGGAAAGTCGAGAGAACAACTGAGAGATTATGTGAAAAGAGTGAATATGAGGGGAAGAAGAGTGGAGAGTTCTTGAGAGAAGAAATTGAGTGGGAAGTTGAGAGAAGACAAGAGTGCAATGAACCCAAGCTAAGTGAAGAGAGAAAGACCTACAGAGAAGCCATACTTACATCTAACATAACAAAGTCTTTTTCTAGTATTGTGTTGTCTTCTTTTCAGGACTTAAGTGGATATGAACTTCAAGAATCAAGTGAGTTGCTGCCCATCCAAGAAGTTGGTGTTCCCAAAATTCCAAGTCATGTCCCATGCATCAAACTAATGAAGGAGGTTGAAAAGAAACAATTTGAGGTGAGTCCAAGTGATTTCATATGTAAAAGTTTGCCTAACATTGTTTTTTATTTTATGTTTCAAGGGGATGAAATTAATGCAACTCCATCCAAAGTCATTGAGTGCAAAGGTGAAAATTTTGTGGTTTCTACACTAAAGGAAGATACTTGGAGACTAAGTCCAACCACTGTAATGTATTTATTCCTAACACCTAGATTTGATGTAGTTTTGCATGAAAATCTCAAACAATGTGTGTTTACTTGCAATGTTAATTTGAAGAATGGTTTTCATGAAATTAGATTAAGAGAAGGAAGTAAGCATGAAACATTGACAAAATATGGTTTTAAAGCTTCTAATTCTTTGGTTTTGTCAAATCCGCTTTGGAATTGCTTGAGTTTCTCTAAAAAAAAAATCTGTTTTGGTGTCTTTTGTTTTTGAATTTGTTAGTTTTGCATCCATTTCACATTGTTTTGTTTTGCCTTAAGCTAAATCTGTTTCTTTGGAATTTTTCACGCATAAATTTGTTCTTACACATGCATTACACACTTCTTTGATTCACATTCATGTTCAGCCCATTTTTGTGTGTCAATCTTTAATTTCCAACAAGCATTTCTTTATCCTGACACATGCATTACACGAACTTTTGACCATTGATTTTTTTTCTTTATGTCCAAACCTAAAGGTTTTTATTTTGAGTAAAAATTCTGGTTTCAAATTCTGCCTTTTAAGGAGGTATGTTAAGTCCTTTGTTTTGTATCACATCCCATTCACAAATTTCATGCATTGTTGTGCATATACATGCAAAAATAAGTTTGCTACTAAATTGGTTTCACGTAATCTTATCTACTCCAATCTTGTTTCATTTAAAATGCTTAGGATTTTTGTGAAATTCATGCATCCTAGTTTTGTTATTTTTATAGGCCACATTATGTTCAACTCTTGTTTGCTTGAATGGCCCATGCAAACTATTGTCTTGACATGCAAAACTTGTGTTTTTCATAACCATGACAATTATGTGAGTTTAGGTCCATTTTTTTTTAGTGTATATAGCATCCTTAAGGTAAATTATTCCTACTCTTTTCCTAGTTATGGGAATAATGTTTTTGAGATGGAAAAGGCAATGAAAGTGATGCCTAGAGTTAAGATGAAAATTGTGTAAAATTTTCAGATTTTTTGTGATAATTGATTCTACCTTTGTTTTTGACCCTGGAGGTATCATTGCATTTGGATATTGGTTCAGGTTTTTCACAAGATTAAAGCTCCATACACAAGCATTCCATGCTATTGGAGCTTATGTGAAAGGTAAGTGCTTATGTGTTGATTATTTCATTGTTATTGATTCAATTCCCTTTTCTAATGTAGGTTTTGATTCGAGGACGAATCCTTCTAAGGAGGGGGGAGCTAATATGATCAAAGAAGGCATAACCAAGGATGAGAGTTACTGGAACATGCAAGGAATCATATGGAGATGATGGCCAAGCTTGGATGTTGATAGATTGGTGATGTTCTGACCATGAAAGCCAGTTTTCACGTTAAGAAGGTCCAATTTAGCTTCAAAGTCGCGATTTACGAGTTATTGCTGGTTCAGAAACAGTTGCAGTATTTTGGGTATATCTTTGGCTTTAGATGTCCGTTTTGTGTGATTTAAGTGTCATTTCAAAGCTAAGAAAAAGATCTACAACTTTCATGCTTTACATTTTGAGAAATCATAGCTAAATCAAGTTGGAATTTCAGCTTTAAGTTGAAGACACAAGCAAGAACCACTTGAGAAGACTATTTTGGGGTCTTTATGGAAAATCTTGTGTTGTAACGTATTTTATTTTATTTTCCTATTTATTTATATTATTTAGGATGTTATTTAGGTCATGGAAGTAATTCAGGTCACTTAGGATAAATGAAATTCGCTGCACACCTTAAACATGTGTTAAAAGGGTGTAGGAATCCTAGTTTGACTAGGTTTTCTTGAGTCTTTTGTAACTAGGTTTCCTAGGTGACTTGGGCTGCGAATTTTGCCCAGCTTTTTACCCTAGTTTAGGCCTATATAAAGGCACATATTCTGGTTGTAAAACAACAGCCTTGACATGAAATAATATTACTATTTTGGAGAGATTTTCTCTTTGGTTCTTTGTGGACTACCTTGGTGCACAAGTGTACTTGTGTTCTTGGTGTTCTTATACTTCTCGTTTCTAGTCACAGGTTGATTAGGGGTGGGGGTCTTAAAATCCAGTCTCTTTGATGTCTTGTAGAGCTTGAAAAACATCTTGGGCGCGTTTCATGGTCTTTATACCATCGGGGTTCGCATCAGTTGGTATCAGAGCCACAAGTTCCATTGAAGGACATGCCTTGTGTTCTTGTTTATCTTCATTTTTCCTTCAGTTTTTGTTCAGTAAATTCATGTTTTAATTCTTTGTTTTAATCCCTTTTCTTCTTGTTTCATGGTCTTTATACTATCGGGGTTCGCATCAGCTTGTGTCTGTTTAAAAAAAAAAAAACATAGAGAGAAGGTTAGTTTGTTTGAATGAGATATTAATAAGTAATAGTGTAAAAAAATTCTTTTGCCTACCAGAGTTATAGTGGCAATAGGGGACATATTCTTACAATCATACAAGGGAACATTAGTATTATCTTCTTCAGTCTCTAAATTAGTATCAAGGCTAGTCTCAAGTTCGGGGCAAGAAACCTCAGTGTTATTTTCATCATGCCCTTCTAACTCTTTAAGCTTATTAGAGGTTTTGGCTTCATTCTCAACACCTTCTACTTTTGTGTTATCATTTGATCCTTTGGCCTAAAATATATGCTTGAATAAGAAAATAAAAATCCTATCACTTGAGCATTCCCTTTCTTATGGAATAATCGTAGAAAGATATCATGATCATCCATAACAGGGAAGGACTTGGTTATGCCCTCAGTCTGTTTTTTGAATTCCAAAAAATCTTCCATAATAGAGGAGAATGGAGATAACCATTCAGGGCTCCATTAGCTACGCCTTTTTTATGCTTGGAAAGTATACATTTTTCTCATGTGGCTTATTCTTCAAGGCACTTATAGTAAGAAATTGAGCTTTGCTTTGTTACATTGTCATATTCTTGAAGAGTCTATTAGTATCACAGCGAATTCCTTGGTCATACCTGAATTGTCTGGCCACTCGGTGTGGATTATAAGTAACTAGCTCTTTATTGTTTGGACAATATGGCGATGGGTGGAAGTTTATCAAGCTGACCAGCATGGTTGGGCAGGACCATGTGAAGAATAATAGAGTATTGTTTCCCCATTTTTCTTCCTACTCCTCAATAATTCTTGTATTTGCCATGTAGCCTTATCTTGGATAGAAAATTGTCAAAGAGGCAAACCTCTTTATGTTGGTCAAGTAAAGCCGGAAGACAAAAGCTAACTCTTTATTAATAGAGAACAAAAGATTGCTCGAAGGACGATTGTTCCAAGCCAATGCCCAAAAAGGATTCTCTTCTATGCCGATGGCAACTTGAGGGCTATAAAGCCTGAATCTTTCATTGAGGATAAGTTGCAAGAACATAAAGTCAATTTATACCACTTGGTCAAATCTATTGAGGATGTATTAAGGTATTAAAATTACCAAAAAAAAATTGAATAAAGTTCAAACACCTGCTCATGGAACGGGATGCGACATGTGAGTACTCATCAAGTGTCCTATATAAAGAGCTCAAGTATAATGGGCCAAGTGGTAGCTTTTTCCTTGGCGCTAATTTGATGGCAAGAAGAAAACCTCTGGCAAAGACTCCATCTTCAGTTGTGCCAAGCAAAAAAAATTTGCACATCCAGAATGCAAGAAAGTTTCTAATTTGTAACTGCAATTTACCCTTCCTCCCCTAGGAGTTATGGAGCCATCAGTGTCTGCTTATTCGAAGTAAAAATTGAGTCATATGTCATAAGGGCAGAATTTGGCCCCGATTTTTGTTGCTTTTTTAGCCTTATGAATATCCTTTGTTAAGCTTTTGTAAAGGCGTGCTTCATCATCGGCCAACTCATCTAACAGGACTTTTGCGCCAAAAGTACTCAAGGCCAAGCAAACTTTTACATCTTCTAAAATTGGTGTGAATTCCCCCCATGCTATAACAAAAGTATGAGTATCAGTACTCCACCTCGCAAAGAGATTCCTTTATATTGAGACCTTCTTAAAAATGCGTAATTCAAGTCCCACAATATTCTGATGGCATGAACGATATAGGTGTTTTTCAAAATGTCTTAGAACTTCTTATTGTGAAGAATTTTGTCAACCAATTTCAACTAGTCGGCGACATATCTATCTAGCACATCAAGCCTGGTGCTTAAGAGAGGTACTTTTTTCCTTTCATTCTTTAATCGTAACACCAACTCTAGCACAATGAATTTAGGCGGGTCCAGACTATCCTGTACCACAATTTTCCAACAGCTTTCTCTCCTTTTTTCGATTAAGCTAGAAGTTATCTTCAAGAAAGTCAATCCATTTTATTTCATCTACCGGTAGTGGCAAATACCCATTATGATAAGCAAGTGGTTTGGGCAAGTTCTTTCATGTTTATTTGTTCATCTCTCTTGTTCTTTTTCCTGACTAGGTACGTGACTTTTCCTTTTTGGATTGAACCATAATGGTATCTACAATCAAGTAAATACAAAATATAAATTATTGATGCTCTATAAATTCATGCAAAGTGCTAAGTTTTATAATTATGCCAAACACTATTCATTATTGCATGCCTAAGTATGGTTCTAATTATTTTGTACTAACATGTTTCCCTATTTCAAGCCTTTGTAAAAAAAAAATAAAAAGAATAAAAAATTGATTCTAGATTAAGATTTACCTTGGGGCTCCTAAGTTGGCCTTGATAATGCACCAAATGACTTAAGCAGCTTGGCTGGTGTGGAAAAGGTGAAGAAGCAGACGAGAAACAAAGCAGAGAAAATAGAGGTTGGAGAAAAAGGCTTAAATCAAAGGTTGGAATCCTACATTTTTTATAAACATACACATACAAGGGAAAAGGTAAAGATCTTTTATTCCCATCCTACAAGAATCATACTATTGAATATGGAAACAACTAGGAAAAATAAGATTCGGTCCTTTTAAAAAATGGGATGTAAACCTTGTCTAATAAGGAAATATAGCTATTAAAATAAGATTAGGCCATTAATAAAAAAAAAAAAAGAAATCAAATGAGGAGATAAAGGTTTTTTTTTTACTTAATTAATGTTATTTATTTTCCCTTTATATTGTGATTTGTTATTTATATCTATAGATATTATACTAATAAAATTAAATTGCAAGATCTTGGATTTTGCTATTTTAATTTATAATGATGCAAGTTTCAACCACTACTCATGGAATTATTAAAGTTATTTCATGTCCATGCAACAATCAAATGGTAACATCTATCTTATATCTTTAATACATATGAATCATTTTATGCTCCATACGCAGTAAGGAAAATTTAGTGGTGGAATTTGGTTATTTTATACTTGTCTATTTATTTATTATTTATTGAAAAAATCTTACTAACCGTTTGATTATTTTAGGTTAGACGATGTCAGATTTAAAATTTCAGATAGAAATTTTAATTCAACATCATAAGGGGATGCTTTTAGGAAGTTCTAATTTGGTGGGCCGTGAGTAAGACCTATTGGATTTTCCAACTGATTAGGTTGACTAGAAGCCCAAACCAAAAAAAAAAAAAAACCTTTGCCCAAAGATGATCGTTACATTTTTCTTTACCGTTGATTTAAAGACAAGTGGCGCAATCGTATGCACCTAACTTCCCTATAAATTATCTTTACTTTCCTTATTTTACAATCATCCCACCATTTAAAGATATCATATTATTTCATTTCTCCCCCATATTCTTATTTGTTTCTGACAGGCTTTTATTTTATATAAGTTAATACTTTGTTTTGCCTGGCATTTTATTTTACCTGGGTTATTATTTCTTATTCCGCCTAATATCTTTTCTCCACACTCCTATTTGCATATTTGTAGGTCAGTTCTCATACCTATTGATGTCTAATCAATTATAGTAACAATTTCAACTTGCTCTACCTTATGACGGTCACTGATGTAACCAAACGCATGAAAATTGTACTATGCAAATACAGTCCCTGTATGCAGTCAACGATTACTTGGTATCGTGTGTACAATGTCTCTAAAAACTATAATAGACACCAAATAAGGCTGTAAGTTACGTGGCTAGACTCATCTACTTTGTTTTTGTGCCTAGTTTTTTTGCATTAATTTCTGGTATTCATCTTTTTTATTTATTTCTACAATTTTTAATTATTTGGTGTGTATTTTGTGTTTTAGGAGTTTGTCTTTTACATCTCCTTTGTTTTTGCTTCATAGAAGATGCAAGATAATAGGAGATTATGAGTTATGTTTACGATTTGTGTTTACCAAGGGAAATTATGTGATCCTACACGATCCTAAAAGAGTATGACCTGCTTCATTTTCTATCCCCTACAGATATAAAATAAAAAACCTCACCCTTTTCAAACAAAGAATTATCAAGTATTCTAAAGAATAAGATAATGCTATAAATGCTATAGTTTTCCCTTACAAAAAATAACTTACAAATGATTCACATTCCTACTTATACTATCTTCTTCTTCCCTGTGGTTCTACTCATGATTATGGTTGATGACCCAGGCCTTCCACCTCTGTAGCTGAATTCATAAACTGATTCATACATATATCCTCAAGGTTTATATTCTAGGCCTCTTATTCCCTGTTTGGGCCAACATCACCCACTTTATATTATTCACATTTGAAGTCAACCACTCTTATTTAGCATGTTTGGATTATTAGGAATGGGTTGAGGTTTCCTAATTATTGGGCTAACATAATCTGTTTTCAAAAAATCTAAAGTTTAACCATTTTTCCATGGTTACAATATATTTGTATCTTCACATATATAGGTTAGAATTATATTCTCAACATACTAATTTTCCTTGCATCATTTAACACTAAAGATAATTCATGCAGCAGAATGCAATACACACTATGACTTTCAACTACACCTTCGGATTTTGTATCTATTGGTGGTATTAGCTCTCTAAATCTTCTAACAATAAGAACAACACAATTACTTGAGAACCAAAAATTTTTCAAATTAAAGCTTTACTGATAAGTAGATAAAAAGGGGGGGGAAAGAGCATAGACATCTAGTTATAATTCTAGAAAAGAGGCTCGACAAATGAGACTAAAAACATCAATCTCCTAACAAGGCTTCACAATTTCAGAATCAGCACAGAAGACATAGCAAGAAAAGTTTATGGACCTACCTTTAAACCCTCAAGCTCCTCCAATGCCACTGTCCACTGCCGTAGCAAGAGTTTGCATAATCATGATGAGCTCAACATCCTTTGGTTAAAAGATGAAAGAAAGATTGAATTGGTTGGAATGAATTTCATTGATGTTTGAGAGGAGATATATATACAACTTGCTTACTTCTATCACTGCTACAATCAAGGAATACATAAGGGAAATAAATATATGTTTACTATTAATACAAATGACAAATTTGACTTTCCAACACTCCCTCTAAACTTGGAGAGTGGATATCCTTTACTCCTAACTTGCGAACCATAGGCATGAAAACTTATTTCCTCAAAGGTTTGGTTAAATATCTGCCAATTGATGACCAGTATTCACAAACTTTGTAGCTATAGAACCATCTTGGATCTTGTCCCTGATATAGTGGCAATCCATCTCAATGTGTCTAGTTTGCTCATGGAAAACTGGGTTGGCTGCAATGTGTAAAGCAGCCTTGTTATTGCAATATAATGTGGCAAGTTCATGATGGACAAGTCCCAAGTCTCTCAACAGGTATTGAAGCCATGTTAACTCATAATAAACTCTAGTCATTGAGCGATACTCGGCCTCGGCTGAAGAAAGTGACACTGTTTTCTATCATTTTGATCTCCAAGATATCAATGAAGGTCCAAGAAAAACATAATATCCCATATTAGACCTTCTAGTGAGTGGACATCCTGCCCAATCATAATCACAGTACGCTCATAATCTAAAATCACTATTTGAGGAGAAGAATAAACCCCTGCCCAGTGCACCTTTCAAATATCGGACAACTCGAAGAGCTGCCTCTATATGAAGTTTACAAGGTTGGTGCATAAACCTACTCAAGACATGTATAGAATATGTGATATCTGGCCTTGAAACTGTCAAGTATATTAATCGGCCGACTAATCTTCTGTAGCGGCCTGGATCCTTGAGCAAATCGCTTTCGTCTGACAATTTCAAACATTTCTCCATAGGAGTATCAATGGGAGCCGCACCTAACAACCCTGCATCTTTGATAATTTCTAGTGCATACTTTCGTTGAGAGGTAAAAATCCCACTTTTAGAAGTTGAAATTTCGATTCTTAGAAAATACTTTAATTCACCAAGATCCTTTAGACAGAAATTACTATGTAGAAACTTTTTGACATCAGCAATACTTCCAGGATCATTTCCAGTAATTAGGATGTCATCAACATATATCAAAAGAGCTGTAAAAGACTTGCCTCGTCTCCTGGTGAATAATGAGTGTTCAGCTTTAGATTGCACATAACCAGCTGATTGGATGGCTTCTGAGAATTTTGCAAACCATTGGCGTGAGGCTTGCTTCAGAACATAAAGTGATTTATGTAGACGACAAACAAGATGTTCCTCCCCTTGTCTCTGAAGCCCTAGTGGAGGAGACATATATATTTCTTCATGAAGATCTCCATGGAGGAATGCATTGTTGACATCTAACTGGTGGAGGGACCAACCTTGAGTAGCTGCCAAGGCAAGCAAACAACAACAAAAAATGATCTTGGCAGTGGGAAAGAATGTATCTTGATAATCAACACTTTCTAATTGAGTGAATCCCTTAGCCACTAATCGGGCTTTATATCTCTCAATGGAGTTGGGTTGGTGGTGATTGTTTCATTATCAACTGGAGATGGATTGAAATTGTTTGGAAGGACAAGGTAATGATTAGAAGATGCGTTTGCCTCAAAGAAAGGATAAGGTATAGGGTTGTTTGGTTGGGACTGACCAGAAGGAGGAGTCTGAATTACATTATATGGAAAATATGTTCATGAAATTCCACATCTCGATTAGCGAAAACCTTATGAGTGGAAAGATCGTAAAACTTATAAGCCTTTTGACAAACAAGATAACCAATGAAAATACATTTTTGAGCACGAGTATCAAATTTACTGGAAGGGTGGACATTGGTAGCAAAGGCTAAACAACCAAAAACTTGAAGATGTGAAAATGATGGTGATTTAGAGAAAAGACGCTCAAAAGGAGTTTTGAAAGAAAGAATAGGTGTGGGCAACCTATTAATAATGTGCACAGCAGTGAGAATGCATTCTCCCTAAAATTTCGGGGCAAGATTAGCATGCATTTTTAAGGCCCATGCAATTCAAGAATGTGACGATGTTTGCGCTCTACAACCCTATTTTGTTGAGGTGTATAAATGCAAGAGTGTTGAAAAATTACTCCCTTTTCATTGAAAAATTTTTGCAATGAAATGAATTCTCCACCATTATTGGTACAAATATTTTTTTATGCAAGAAGAAAATTGGGTGGAGACAAAGGAAAAGAAATTTTTTAATAAAAATTGTGTCTCATGCTTGTGACGCATCAAAAAGACCCAAGTGAACCGTGAAAAATCATCAACAATTGTAAGAAAATACTGAGTACCAGAAAGAGATGGATGGTTATAAGGATCCTAAATATCACAATGAATAAGATCAAAAGGTTTGGTAGATGAAATGGAGCTGAGACCAAAAGGTAAACAAGTTTGCTTAACTAAAGGACAAATAGGACAAGCATCAATAGGCTGAACTGAAAATTTTAAGAAGTTCTTAGCAATAAATTTTAAAGGGGAATGAGAAACTTGACCTAGACGACTGTGCCAGATATCAGTAGGTGAGATTGTAAGATTACAGGCCGGTCGATGATTTGGCAATGAATGGGAATCGGTTAAGGGTTTTTTTGTCACCAATGCTACCAAATAATAGAGGCCGTTACGCTGTTTACCCAAACCAATCATCTTTCTCATAGCCAGGTCTTGCAAAATACACCAATCCGGGAAAAAGGTCACTGAGCAATTTAATTCATGTGTAAGTTGCCTAACAGATATCAAATCAACTTTGATAGTCGGAACACATAGCACTTTAAGCAAATGATATTTGGAATTCAAAAGCAAAGATCCAGTAGAAATAATTAGAGCCTGTTCTCCATTCGGCAGCAGTACAAGAGGTAGTGAATGACCATTGCTTCCACATATAAGATTACCTGATGAAGACACAATATGATCTGTTATGCCGCTGTCGATGATCCATCGATCTGACTAAATTTTAGATAGATTTGGGATACCTTGCACAATATGTATCCGAGAGCCACATTTGACAGATGAGAGTTCAGCAGGTAGACTGAGCTCGTCGTCGACCAACTTCAATCACAAAAATCTAGAGAATAGTAGCAGAGATGGATCCAGAAGAATAGCAAAGCTTGACGGCGGCAATGACAGCGAGATGGACAAAGATGAAATTCGATCTAGAGAGATGGAAAAATGAAAAAAGATGCACAAGAGAAAGTAGAGTGCAGCGAAAAAATGAGTGAGGATCTTAGTGTTGCTTTAATACCATGAAAAGATGAAAGAAAAATTGAATTGACTGGAATGAATTTCATTGATGTTTGAGAGGAGATATATATACAACTTGGTTACTTTTATCACTACTACAATCAAGGAATACATAAGGAAAACAAATATATATTTACTATTAATACAAATGAAAAATTTGACTTTCCAACATTTGGTAAGCTCCAGGCAAGTCAACTCCTGCAGCAGGAACTGCCACACTATGTAGAGACCCTAAATGTGACTAGAAGAGTAAAGGAAGACAAATCTAATATTCACACAACATAGAAACTACACAACTCACCAAAATTCTTTACTATTAGAGAAAAAAACAACTAAAATGCAAATAATTCATGAACAGTCAAAACATTTCCACACCCATTAGAGCCAAGGAAGAGAAGAAAAGAAAAAATAGGCATATATTTCATGTGAAAATGAAAGAGAACTTGCGGCTGACTGTATACTCATCTGTTTATCACTCTTTTCTCTGTGAGAAAAATGGATGCAAAGCAGCCCAAGAGAAACAAATCTATCTACTCCATGGCAATAGTTCATCAAATCTTTTAACCGCAAAACAATCAAAATGACATGAGGTATTAGTCTACTAATTTGAAGAGGAATCTAAAGCATAATTCCAGAAAAAAGGCTCCATAAATAAGACCGGTAGCATGCCAAGGTCATTAGTAATATGATTTACAGTTCCCTAACAAAGTTACTTGATCAAGAAGTAGGCTGTAAATAGGGAAAATGATTGGCAAGGGGGTAGTGATTCAAACTAAAAGCCGTTTAACAAAATATATGAACATACCATTCATTAAAATCTCAAAAGTAGAAATACACAGCTTAGTAGACACTATCGAAATTAGAGTTATATAAGGACAAAAGACTTTTCCATTCTTTTAAAACTTCTTTCTAGTCATCCATGGTCAAACTAGTTCTGAACGCATGGTCTGGTACTCAAAATGAACACAAAAAAATACGACCAACAAGGAAGCTAGTCATCTAAGTTGCTCACTTTTTCAGCAAGAGAATGACTGCTGTTGTCACCAGCGCCGCTATGAGCCTTGTGACTAGTGGCAAGGGTTTCAATAATGAGGCTCACTTCTTGCACAAACTATACACACTTAGTTTTCAAACATTTATATGATTCTCTGCTGGATAGCTCGTAGGAAAAAGACTTCATAAGCTATAAATGAGAAAACCAATAATTTATCAAATTAAAACTTTCCTGATATGTAGTTAAAAAGAGAGGGGGAAAAAAAGCATAGACATCAAATTAAAATTCCAAAAAGAAGGCTCGACAAATGAAACTAAAAACATCAATCTTCCAACAAGAGTAGAGATTTTACTTCACAATTTCAGAATCAACACAGAAGACAAAACAAGAAAACAGCAAGGTTTTGCACCATCAAGACGAGCTCAACATCCTTTGGCAAGCTCCAGGCGAGTCAACTCCAGCAACTGGAACTGCCACACCAAGTAGAGCCCCTAAATGTGGTTAGAAGAGTGGGGGAAAACAAATCTAATATACATACAATGTAGAAACTACACAACTCACCAAATTTTTTTACTATTAGAGAAAAAACAACTAAAATGCATATAATTCATGAACAG
Source organism: Aquilaria sinensis (assembly GCA_005392925.1). Lineage (NCBI taxonomy): Eukaryota > Viridiplantae > Streptophyta > Magnoliopsida > Malvales > Thymelaeaceae > Aquilaria > Aquilaria sinensis. The sequence continues at coordinate 55,031 of SMDT01000039.1, read as the reverse complement.
TCAAACATTTCCACACCCATTAGAACAAAGGAAAAAAGGAAAAGAAAAAAGAGGCATATATTTTATGTGAAAATGCAAGAGAACTTGCAGCTTACTCTGTACTCATCTGTTTATCACTCTTTTCTTTGGGAGAGAAATGGATGCAAAGCAGCCTGAAAGAAAGAAGTCTATTTACTCCATGGTATTAGTTCATCAAATCTTCTAACTGCAAAACAATCAAAACTACAAGAGGAAGCCAAAAGTTTATATAAATAAAGGTCCACCAATTTGAAGAGGAGTATGAAGCACAATTCCAGAAAAAAGGCTCCATAAATAAGACCAGCAGCATGCTAAGGTCATTAGTGATATAATTTACAATTTCTAAGAAAGTTACTTGATTCAAAGATAGGCTATAAACAGGGAAAATGATTAGCAAAGAGGTAGTGATTCAACCTAAAAGACATTTAATAAAATATATGAATAGACCTTCCATTGAAATCTCAAAAGTAGAAATGCGCAACTCAATAGACACTACTGAAATCAGACACTACTAAAATAACTGACTTTACTACCAACTGCTGCACGTTGGTAAATGGCCGTTGGTATTCGATACGCTGGAAAATTTTTTACCAACGCGCAACTAATAACACGTTGGTAAATTCCAACGTGTACACGTTGGTAAAATACACGTTGGTAATTACCAACGGTCATTTAAAGGACTCGGTTTCCATCGCGTAGTTATATTTACCAACTGTCAGCAGTTGGTAATTTACCAACTGTCAGCCGTTGGTAAGTTACCAACGGCCAGCAGTTGGTAAATTACCAACGGTCGGCAGTTGGTAATTTACCAACTACTGCGCGTTGGTAACTTACCAACTGCTGCACATTGGTAAATGGGTTACCAACGCGTCAGCAGTTGGTAATTACCAACTGCCGGAAGTTGGTAACGGTGCCGTTATAAACCCGTTGGTACTGACCCGTCGCGGAAGTTGGTTTGTTTCACATTTGCGTGTTCGTTATGTATATTAAACGTTCTAGATTTCGGTTGTTTCGTATTTTTCCCCGTTTCAATCCACATTCAAAAGTAAATTACCAATTCAAAAGTACGCCCGGCTTTACTCAGCAATAAACATTACACAACTGATCCAACGTAATTGAAATAAAATATTCTCAACTACAGCATAATTAATGGAATAACAGATATGTCTGAAAGCAAAGCATTCAACATTCAACGGCTTACACATTTCATAAATATCAAGTCAGTCTGATTTAGGTCTAAAAATAATTATGTTGCCATGCTCTAATACAATAACTGCAGAAATGCGCTAACCTGTTGATGACGCCCATCACGGAGTCCCGACTATCTCCTCATCCTCTGACTCCGAGTCATCAGGATAATGTGGTACTGGTTGTGCCTGCGGGCATGGAAGGTTTAGCGAACGACAAATAATCTCCAATTGAGCTCGGTTTGCCTCCAATGCAGCTCTCTGAGCCTCCATCTCTGCTCTCTGTCTCCTCTGAATCCTCTCGAGCTTCCTCTCGTACTCCGCATCCCTTCGCGCATTCTCCTCCGCCATCATCTTCTGTACTTGCTCGTTGAATTGCTGTGTCTGTGTGATGTCGATAGGCGGGATGGAACCTGGCTGTCGGCGTCCCGGTATAGCACACTGCTCAGATCCTAATCCAAATACCCGGCCTCTCCTTCTACCGCCAAATGCGGTACTAATGATTGCTAGTTCATCAATGGCCTCAATTCCATCATCTTGCTGTGTTTGCTCCTCAATCTCTGCACTGATACGAGTCTACAGCAACGTCATAAAATACATTTAGTCATGTCATAATTTGTAAAACATAGTAATTAAGTTAAGAATATTCTGCGACCAAACAGTTTTACTACTTACAGCAACTTCTTCACAGCGCTTACTAACATATTTCCCATTCTTCATTTTATGTGTCGCCTGAAGGACTTTAAACAAGCCAGGGTCCTTCTTCTCAGGATCTCTTTCTCTCTAATTGAATGAAACGTAACATTAATGTGTAATTTAATTTCATTAGTATCTGAACTATTGTGATAAAAAACATTAGCGAGATACATACCATTTGCTCTCGATGTGCAGACATCGAGATAGATCCCCCAGCATATGTCGCGCTGCAAGAGCCAGACTGTGAATTCTCGTCAGTCATTGTTGCTCGCATTGCCTTGAACTTAGCGGACTTCTGAATGAACTCCGGACTTGCCCAATATGCCTCCATTTCCGCATATGCAGCATCTGACATAAAGTTCGCCTTCGCTCGACGTTTAACCGGATCTTTCATACGCCGATTTTCTGACATCATGCTTCTGTAATGCTGTGCTCCCAATATATTCCACACCCGATATACCTCATTATGGTGAATGGGATCCCACTCACAGCTCCTCTGTACAGGTTAATATGTTTAAACTATTAGCATGGGAAAATACAATTCTATATCTTATAACATTATTACATCATTATCATAGTAATATTATTGTCATACCTCAAAAACACGCCACCATTGCTGCAGGTCTGATGGAGAGACGGAGGACCAATCAGAATATGGTTTGAAATGTGTGGTGAAACATGGTGTCACTAACCGTGTCGCCGCAGCTGGAATGAATCTGTGACGTTTAAATTATCGGACTTAAGTTTCAAAGAATGATTCCATGTAAAGTATTTACTCTTACTAATATTAATACTTGTGTCTGGTATTTATCACTTACGTGTTACCATGTGGGGATATCCTCATCCGCGGTCGACCTGCTGTCTGTGACATCGATGATGGGATGTCATCAATATGTATATCATCATCTGAGGAATGGGTCGTCACTATGGGGTGCCTCAGGTGCCGCGCAGCAAATCCATGTCCAGATGGCGTGCCTCCACTGCCGTCAGCTTGGTGCTCATGTGAGGGGACCTGCGTGGGTGGCACTGTTGTTCCCTGCGTCTCTACACCGACATCCTCCTGTGCCCGGGATGAAGAACCCATCCTATGTCGTTCATTAAGTATTGGTTCCATTACCTCCTTAAACTGCGCAAATGGTCCTTTCCCAGGTCGGCGTTTATAGGTGTTATCCCCTTTACGAGGCATCTGCATTTATTTTTAGGTAAGTTGGTGAATTAAACATAACATATATTTACTGACATATATTGTGCAGTATTAGGGGTACATAAACGTACTCAAATATTTTCATCACATACATAAAAATTACCATCCTATCATTATTCCTAGTACATGTTATCTAATCATTCATTCGACCCACTGCTGTCATTCGACTCAAACTCCTCGGACTCTTCAGAGTCACTGTCATCGGATATAAACTCCTCATCATCCTCTGTCTCGCCATTAGATCCCCCCTCCTCAAGTACATCTTCTTCAATATCATCACCGACACCCGGGTCAGCTAACTCCTCAATTGGGTCATCTTCAATTCTTTGACAATTAACGGATCCACTGTCTTGATACACGTCATCTGTGTCCAGAATTGCAGCCTGTATTATCCATCGAGGTTTTATCTTCATAACAGCTGACCACCCGTTTCTTTCACGTGACTTACTCGGATATTGTGTGTAGTAAACTTGGTCAGCCTGTGATGCTAGAATGAAAGGATCAAACTTTTGATATCTGCGGCTATTTCAGATCTCAACTAACCCAAACTGTTTATGCATTCGAGTTCCACGTTCAGGTGTTGGGTCAAACCAGTTGCACCTAAACAAGACAACATTCTTATGCGGAAAGCCGGGATATTCGAGTTGAATGACTTCTTCTAATATACCATAAAAATCACATTCAACTTCACTTGCATCTGTGCTACGTATGCAGACTCCACTATTAAATGTTGATTTGTCCTTCCCCCATTCACTGATGTGAAACTTGTACCCATTTGTGAAATACACCGGCCATGTCTGAACTCTCCGCGAGGGCCCACATGCAACATCCCACAAGATGTTATCGACAATATTGTTACCTGGGTCATCAACCTATGTAAAACATATTTCAATTTAGGACAATATATATGGAGACTTTTATAACTTAACATATTACAATACATTCTGTCCTAAAAGCACACGTACATATTGTCGGAGCAGGCTGAGAAATTGTTTTCAATGTGTATGTCCATCTCGGACATTGTTATCTCGGGTGCAGTTTCCCTGACCATGTCCACAAACATACTGTCGCCAATAACAGAAACAATAAAAATTTGTTAGTTTTGTTTGATGAGTAGTACTGAATTTCAACATAATCACAGTTGGAATGGCTTCACATGAATGACAACTTACTTTAGGTATGGCCTGATCTGAGCACAGTTTAGAAGAACGTATGTGGTTGCAAGTCTGAGTTCATCGTCCGTGAGGAATCAAATGACTTACTTTAGGTATGGCCTGATCTGAGGACAGTTTAGAAGAACGTATGTGATTGCAAGTCTGAGTTCATTGTCCGTGAGGAATCTATATCGGCATGCACCATATGGTCGTCCTTGAAAAGTGAATGTGGACCACAAGTCACCATTACATTAGACAGGACCACCATCGTCATTTCTTGGTACACGGTTCATCATTGAGGGAACATGGGACTCAAAGTAATGAGAGCAAAAGATGGAAGTCTCCTCTATAAGGTATGCTTCACATATCGATCCCTCAACATGAGCAGTATTAGAAACCTTCATTTTTAGGTCATGCATGCACCGCTCAAATTTATACATCCATCGGTACTGAACAGGTCCTCCAACCCTTGCTTCAAAGGGCAAGTGAACTGGGAGATGCTCCATGACATCAAAAAACCCTGGAGGGAAAATTCTCTCAAGCTTACAAATTATAATTGGAATATTTTCCTCCAACGCAAACAAGTGATTTTCATGCAACTCTGGAGAGCACAAGTCTCTAAAGAATAGGCTTAACTCCGTTAATGGCTTCCAAATATTGTCGGGTAGCGCTTCGAGGGCAATGGGGAGAAGCCTTTGCATCATAACGTGGCAATCATGACTCTTCATACCATACATATTGCAACCAACTGTATCAACACATCTCCCAAGATTTGAGGCATATCCATCAGGGAGTCGTAATGATTTTACCCAGGTGATCACATCTTGCCTTTGGTTAACATCCAATGTGAACCTCGCCTTTGGTTTGAACGAACGACCATCATCAAGTGGAACCATGTTTAACTCCGGCCGATTACAATAAATTTCCAGGTCCTTCCGTGCTTTCACATTATCTTTCGTTTTGTTCTTAACATCCATCACAGTATTCCATATATTCTCAAACACGTTCTTCTCAATATGCATAACATCAAGATTATGTCGTATTAAGTTCGTGGCCCAATATGGTAACTCCCAGAAAATGCTTCGCTTCGTCCAATTATGTGATTTCCCATAATCGCACGGGCGATGTTGTGGCCCATCGTTACCAACTGATGGAATCCATGAGATTCTTTCAAATATATCTTCACCTGATAAGCGCGGAGGAGGCAATGACTTCTCTGATTTCCCCTTCTTAAAGCAAGTACAATTCCTTCTATATGGGTGGTTCCGGGCAAGGAATTGCCGATGACAGTCGAAAAATGAAATTTTCCCGCCATACTTAAGTTGGAATGCCTTACTTTCGCCCATACAAATAGGGCAAGACAATCGCCCATGTGTCATCCACCCTGATAGCATGCCATAAGCCGGAAAGTCATTTATGGTCCACATTAATGCTGCTCGCAGAATAAAATTTTGTTTCAATGACACATCCCATGTTTCAACGCCATCAAACCACAGATGCCGTAGCTCGTCTATTAGAGGTTGTAGATAAACATCAATCTTATGATTTGGGCTACGTGGACCTGGAATCAGCAACGAAAGGAACATATAGGGTTTTTTCATGCACATCCAAGGGGGCAAATTATACGGAGTAACGATCACAGGCCAACAAGAGTATTGTTTCCCAGATGGTCCAAAAGGTGTAAATCCATCGGCACACAACCCCAATCTGACATTTCGTGCTTCCGAAGCAAACCATGGGTAGGTCTGATCAAAATGTTTCCAAGCTTCACCATCTGATGGATGTTTTATAACACCTGGGACCTGTGTTTGCTCCTTATGCCACCTCATCTGCTCAGCTGTTGACAATGACGCAAATAAGCGTTGCAGACGAGGGCTTAGTGGTAAATAATGCATGGTTTTTCTCGGTCGATCTTTACCACGACCTCCCTTTTTTGGCTTATATCTCTCAGCTCCACAGTACTTACAAATACGCACACTACTGTCATCTTTCCAGAACAACATACAATCATTCACACAGACGTCAATCTTCTCGTGAGACAGACCCAACTGCGAAACTAATTTCTTAGTTTCATACCAATTTGATGGCATCTTACTATCTGTTGGTTGAGTCTCCTTCATCAGTTGGGCAATGCCATTAAAGCATCCTCGTGACATGTGATACTCAGACTTAATGTTGAGAAGACGGACAGCAGCAGATAACTCAGAATGACTTTCGCACCCATCCCATAAAGGAGTTGATGCTGAATTCAAAAGGTTAAAAAATTTTTAGGCACTTTCATTCGGCTCTGCAACATTAACTTCCGGAATTTGTGAGTAACTAGGGGCAACGGCATCTAATACCATCCTTTCATATGGATTCGTCGAACTCCCCTGGTCAAACTGATCAAACCCACCCACACCCGGATCAGTATCTGATGCTTCATTAAATGGCTCACCATGAGCGGTCCAATTCAAGTAAAAAGGCGTAAACCCCCATTTGTACAGATGAACTCTGACCTCATCAGACTGTTTAAACCGCAAATTCTTACATTTCCGACAAGGACAGCGAATGCATAACCCGCTCATAGTTTCAGGGTGAGAGACAGCAAATGATATAAATTCTTCGACCCCGGACTCCCACTGTTGTGTGTAACCCGTTCGGCCAGGCAAGAAACGGTTACTGTACATCCAACTACGGGCGGATTCCATTACAAACAAAATCTGTTCGTAATCATAAACACCTCAATCTATTAAATGATATACGTAGTAAAGTTTAATATTGAGTTAATAAAAATAACAAAAGTTCATTAATGTTTACGTAAGTAACTTAAAAAATTGTTAGATAAACAAAGTTTATTCTCAATCTTATTGTTCTTATGATTAACGTACGTAATTATTGTTCTTATTGTTCTTATTATTCTTATTGTTCTTAGTATTTAAATTAAAAATTTTCTTCATTATATTTTATTACATATAGGCTTTACTAAGTTTAAAAGGTAATGAATAAAGAAAGTTAATGTTTAGGATGAGGGTTAAAACTGTGCGTTAATACTTTATGCTTCAGGGTTTTAAGGTTAGAGTTTGAGGGTTTATGATTTGGATTAAGAGTTTATAGTGAAGGTTAAGGTTAAGGTTAGAGTCTTGGGTTTATGGGGATTAGGGTTCAGATTTTTTATTTAGGGTTTATGGTAAACTTAAAATTAGTGTTAAGATTAGGGTCTAAGTTTATGTCTATTAGAGTTTAGATTTAGGTATAGGGTTTATACTGTTAGGATTATAGACTTATAGTTTAGGTTAGATTTTGTCTTTAGGGTTTTAAAGTTTAGGATTAGGGTCTTGGGTTTAAGTTTAGATTTATGGTCTAAGGTAAAGGTTAGGGTTAGGATTAGGTTTGCGTTCAAGTCATGTTTGGTACAATCAGGCTAGCTGGATTTTGTCGAAGGACGGTGAGTCCTCCTCTTCAGATTCGTCATTTATTACTGAAAACGAGTATCAAACCAAGATATTATATATGATTTTGTACTTCGGTGTTGGGCTGGGTTGTGACCCGCTCTGTTGCATGTCCTTTCCTTTTGTTCTTTTTTATTGTTGGGTTTGGTTGCTTCTTTTGGAAGGTTGGTGACATTTTCGAATGAAAATATCTTTTCGATTGTCGATTTCGCTATTCTCCTACTTTCACTTTTCTTTTTTGTGAAACACATTTTCAGTCCCTATATTATTTTCGTTTCTGATATTAGACCCTAAGTTTAATAAATTATAGTGTTTTTGTTTAATTCCTTGGTTATTTTTTTTAATGTCTTATTTTCTAAACTAAAATATTGGTCACCATGGTTTAATTATTTTTTTCAGTGAAATAAGACTTTTTTTTCTTAACTTTTCCAAAGTCAATTGTTAAACTCTTAATACCTAAAGTTTTTACATTTTCTCTATTGGTCTCCAAATTAATTTTTTAATTTTTCTGCATTATTATTGTCATATTATTGCAACATGGTTTTATTATAAGATATAATAATTATTATTATTACACCATGACATAATCTAACCATTTACACTAAATCACTCCAACTAAACCATAACTATACCTATTACCATCAACTTATACTAATAATCATTCCATAAAATAATCTATACAACGCACAAAGAAATTACATATTCACTCTAATCCATCAGAAAAAATATCCACAGATAACAAATAATTAACATAAATTGCATATTCAAATACCAACAACTATGTTCAAACCACAGTGACAACACATAAGTTTTATTATCAATATTAATAATTAAAAACAATTTCCAACTATGTTCAAACCACTTCACAAATCCCGTTTTCAATTCGAAAGGAAAAAAAATAGAAACTTACCTCGAACGAGTTCGAACGGAGAGGAAAAACAATGGGTACGTCTTCAGGCTCACAGATGCAGGGAGGAACTGAAAAAATGGGGGAAAAAAACTTAACATCCTGGTAATATAAGAAATTTCCTTCAAAAATGAAACAAAGAAACGTTAATCTACACGATCCTTTTAAATCAATACGTTATAAAGAATATTATTAGTAACATTATACTTATTATTATTATAATAAATACTATTATTATTATTAGTATTTATTGTAATTATGATTGTTAAGAAGTGATCAAAGGTTGATATTAAGCAGTTGTCTTTTCTCATCTGGAAAAGTTTGTATAATTTATATCCACTTTTTACTAATCTTATGTATAAAAATGTGAATGACATTAATTTGCATGGATGAATAAAATTGTTATCATATATAAAGTAATCAGTTCAAAATAAAAGTTGATTCAAATAATTTTTTTAAAAAAGAGAGGAATTAAAATTTGGACAATTTAATCTCGGAATTATTGTATTGTTCGTAACATGCTTAGCAAATGGAGTCAATTAAATCTGAGATCTTTAATATATAAACTAAAAAATGATGACCCTGAAAAAGGTCAAAATTACAATATTTTCATAAAAATTACATAAAAATAAACTATAGATTAAGGCATGAGTTATGTTTTCATAAAAATATTTAAAACATAAAAAGGTGTCAAATCAAGAATATTAATAATGGTAAATCCGCGACTGTGCTCATAAAAACAAAACAAAAGCAATAATCATCACTATTAAAAAAAAAGTGAATAAGAATTAGCTAGGGTGAAGAATAAGTAGTATCGAATTAAAAAACAAATAAAAATGTAAAAAATATCATATTAAGGGACAGAAATATAATTTAGATGATGTAGGTTCTGGGAGATCAAGATGTATTAATATATATAGAAAAAATTTTCCAACAAAATACATTATTTGCCAAAATATATGAAGTATTATAAGGGAGACAAATAAGCAGAATTGCTAATATAAGCAGTTGTATTTTATTCGCTAATATTTATGCAAATAAAACTGATCAGAAAAAATCGAGGTTTTGTATTAAATAGAATTACTAATTTAATAAGCGCACTATATTATTGGTTTCAGGTGCACATTTGTCCCCTACTCAGAACCTTTGAAGTAAATTTTAGTCTTTTCTTGAGTTATTTTTAACAGTATGAGATTTGCAAATTAATTAACAGAAATTAATTATACTACCTAAGCAATTTATGTAAATCAAAATTAATGTATATTTTTAAATATACTAAGTCATTTCATACATAAATTTAGTACGTAAACAAAAAAGATTTTACAGGTAAGAACAAGAGATTTTACGCTACAATACTAGTGAGACCAACATTTAATTTCTTGTAAAGGATAAAACGGGAGAATTTTCATATTAATTCTAGCAATTGTGAAGGAAATCTAAGTTTGTTGTCCTGAAAGGTACAAATATTCAGTAAACAATAAAAATGGACCATCTTACATAGAAATAATGAAATGGTGATAAATATATCTATTAGTATGTTCATGATTTGTTTTTAATTAAACGTAATATTTTGACATATACATATATTACCCACACATTTTACTTAAAAGTAATTATTTTCTATTTTTAATTTAATCCCAAAATTCAGAATAAACTAAGAAAATGTACATAAATGTTAAATTATAATGGGTCACCCAACTAGTTCAAATCCAACCATCAACAACAATACATCACCAATATTTCACAAATTTTACTACAAAATACCATGAAATAATCGGAATATTACCTATTTTTTGGAAAATAAAAAAATTAAAAATATGTTCTAAACAAATAAAAATTTAAGTGATAGTAAAATTAAGTGTAGATGACTTACATAGTAACTTTACACAACAATTAAATAAACTACCTAATCAATTTACTTACAACTTATTATTAACAATTTTAAATTAAACTAAATAATTTCACACATAAATATACAACCTAATTAATTTACTTCCAAAGTACTTATTTATTATATCTAAATATAGAAACTAATTTTACACAAATATTAAATATACCACCTAATCAATTAACTGACAATAAATTTTTCACTATTTTTAATTAAACTCAATATTTTGACATATACATATATTACCCACACATTTTACTTAAAAGTAATTATTTTCTATTTTTAATTTAATCCAAAAATTCAGAAAAAACTAATAAATTGCACATAAATGTTAAATTATAATGGGTCACCGAATAGTTCACATCCAACCATCAACAATAATAAATCACAAATATTTCACAAATTTTACTCCAAAATACAATGAAATAATCAGAATATTAACTAATTTTTGGAAAATAAAAAAATTAAAAATACGTTCTAAACAAACATACCTTAAATCCGACTTCAGTTGCTTCAAATACCTCCAAATAGCTTCAAATCAGCTAGAACAACGAAAATCAAAACCCATTATCAACAAACAACCGATCTAAATTCGATAAAAAAATTTGAAAAATATTCACACTAACCTCCAGATCAACGAAATGAAGACCAGATCCACGTTTTACTAAGCTTTACGAACCAATTTCACCCCTTGGTCTTCAAACGAACGTGCTGTGTGTGCGTGTGGGATGGCAATCACGGATAGGGAGACAGACGCGAAGAACAGAAGAAGAAGAAGAAGAAGAAGACGAGACCCGTTTCGCGTCGCTGGGGGGGGGGTTTTAAAACCGAAATCAAAACGCACCGTTTAAGTAAAAAAATTTCCAACGGCTCAAGCCGTTGGTAAAATTTTGAAAAAAAAAAATAATTCACCAACTGCTGGAAGTTGGAATTTTACCAACGGCTAAGGCCGTTGGTAATTACCAACGGTTTGCACGTTGGAAAAAAAAACGGACAAATTTTTTTGAAGCCCTCACCAACGCGTGCACGTTGGAAAATATTTACCAACGGCTAGCCGTTGGTAAATCATCCTTAAAAAAAAGAAAATTTACCAACTGCTACGAAGTTGGAATTTTACCAACGGTTTGCACGTTGGAAAAATAAAAAAAAAACTGTTAAATTTTTTTGAAACCCTCACCAACGCGTGCACGTTGGAAAATAATTACCAACGGTTCTACGCGTTGGTAAATACCAACGGCGTAGCCGTTGAAAAATTAGCAGTTGGAAAAGCGTGTAATTTTAGTAGTGAGAGTTATGTAAGAACAAAAGATTTTTCCAGTCTTTTAGAACTTCTTTCTAGTCATCCACGGTCAAACTAGTTATGAACTCATTGTCTAGTACTGGAAATGAACACCATAAAATTCAACCAACAAAAAAGCAAGTCATCTAAGATGCTCACTTTTTTAACAAGAAAGTGAGTGTTGTTGTCACCAGCACCACTACAAGCCTTTTGACCAGCGACAAGGGTTTCCACAATGAGTCTCACTTCGTGCACAAACTATACACGCTTAGCTTTCATGCAATTTGTATAATTCACTCCTGGACAATTTGCGGGAAAATGACTTCATAAACTACACATGAGAAAATCAATAATTTATCAAGTTAAAGCTTTATTGATATGTAGTTAAAAAGAGAGGGGAAAAAAAACACAAAAATTTAATTTTAATTCTAGAAAGAAGGCTCGACAAATGAGACTAAAAACATCAATCTCCCAATAAGACTCAAGATTTTACTTCACAATTTCAGAATCAGTACAAAGGACATAGCAAGAAAAGTCCATGGACCTACCTCTAAACCCTCAAGTTCCTCCAATGTCGTTGTCCTCTACCTCAACAAGATTTTACATCGTCATGACAAGATCGACATCCTTTGGCAAGCTCCAGGCAAGTCGACTCCAGTAGCAGGAACTGCCACACCATGTGGATGCCCCAAATGTCATTAGAAGAGTGGAGGAAAACAAATATAATATACACACAACGTAGAAACTACACAACTCACCAAAATCCTTTACTATTAGAGAAAAAACAACTAAAATGCATCTATTTCATGAAAACTCAAACATTTCCACACCCATTAGAACCAAGGAAGAAAATAAAGGAAAAAGAGGTATATACTTCTTGCTAAAACGCAAGGGAATTTGCAGCTGACTCTGTAGTCATCTATTTTTCACTCTTTTCTCTGTGAGAAAAATGGATGCCAATCAGCCCAAGAAAAACAAATCTATTTACTCCATGGTATTAGTTCATCAAATCTTCTAACCGCAAAAGAATCAAAACTACATGAGGAAACGAATAGTTTGTAGAAACCAAGGTCCACCAATTTGAAGAGGAATCTGAAGTACAATTCCAGAAAGAAGGCTACACAAATAAGACCAGTAGCATGCTAAGGTCATTAGTCATATGATTTACAGTTTCCTAAGAAAGTTACTTGATTAAGAGGTAGGCTATAAATAGGGAAAATGATTAGCAAAGAGGTAGTGATCCAACCTAAGAGCCATTTGACAAAATATATGAACAGACCTTCCACTAAAATCTCAAAAGTAGAAATACATAGCTCAGCAGACACTATTGAAATCAAAGTTATATAAGAACAGTAGACTTTTCTGGTCTCATAAAACTTCTTTCTAGTCATCCATGGTCAAACTAGTTATGAACTCGTAGTCTAGTACTGGAAATGAACAACATAAAATAAGACCAACAAAAAAGCAAGTAATCTGAGATGCTCATTTTTTTAGCAAGAGAGTGATTGCGGCTTTCACCAGCACCACTACGAGCCTTCTAACTTGTGAAAGGGATTCCACTAGAAGACTCATTTCCTGCACAAACCATACACGCTTAGTTTTCACACATTTATATAATTCTCTACGTGATAATCTGCAAGAAAATGACTTAATAAAATATACATGAGAAAACCAATAATTTATCAAATTAAAGCGTTACTAATATGTAGTTAAAAAAATAGGGGGAAAAAAAAAAGAACAGACATCTAATTATAATTCCAGAAAAAAGGCTCAACAAATGGGATTGAAAACATCAATCTCCCAACAAATCTCAAGATTTGACGTTTCAATTTCAGAATCAGCACAGTCAACTCCATCAGCAGGAACTACCACACCATGTAGAGCCTCCAAATGTGATTAAAAGAGTGGAGGAAAACAAATCTAATATGCATACAACATAGAAACCAGACAACTCACCAAAATTCTCCACTATTAGAGAAAAAAACAACTAAAACGCATCTAATTCAAGAACACTCTAACATTTCCACACCCCATTAGAACAAAGGAAGAGAAGAAAGAAAAAAAAAGGCATATATTTCATGTGAAAACGTAAGAGAACTTGCAGCTGACTCTGTAGTCATTTGTTTATCACTCTTTTCTTCGAGAGGAATGGATGCAAATCAGCCCAAGAGAAACAAAATCTACTCCAAGATATTAGTTCATCAAATCTTCTAACCGCAAAACAATAAAAACTCATGATGAAACCAATTTTATAGAAATAATGGTCGTCCACCAATTTGAAGAGGAATCTAAAGCACAATACCAGAAAGAAGGCTCTACAAATATGACCAATAGCATGCTACGGTCATTAGTAATATGATTTATAGTTTCTTAAGAAAGTTACTTGATTAAGCGGTAGGTTGTAAATAGGGAAAATGATTAGCAGACACTATCGAAATCAGAGTTATATAGGAACAGAAGACAATTCTAGTCTCTTAAAACTTCTTTCTAGTCATCTATGGTCAACCTAGTTTGAACTCATAGTCTAGTATTGGAATGAAGACCATAAAATACGACCAACAAAAAAGCAAGTCATCTAAGATGCCCATTTTTTCAGCAATAAAGTGACTGCTGCTGTCACCAGCGCCACTACGAGCCATCTAACTGGTGAAAATGGTTTCTATAGTAAGACTCACTTCGTGCAAAAACTATACACGATTAGTTTTCACACATTTATATAATTCTTTGCTGAATAATCTGTAGGAAAATGACTTCATAAACTATACAAGAGAAACCCAATAACTTATCAAATTAAAGTTTTACTGATATGTGGTTAAAAAGTGATGGGAAAAAAAGAGCACAAACATCTAATTATAATTCCAGAAAGAAGGCTCGACGAATGAGACTAAAAACATAAATCTCCCAACAAGACTTGAGATTTTACCTTAAAATTTCAAAATTAGCACACAAGACATAGCAAGAAAAGTCTATGTACCTACCTCTGAACCCTTAAGTTCCTCCAACGTTGCTGTCGTCTAGCTCAACAAGATTTCACACCGTCATGACAAGGTCAACATCCTTTGGCAGGCTCCAGACAAGTCGACTCCAACAACAGGAATTGCCACATTATATAGAGCCCCCAAATGTGATTAGAAGAATGAAGGAAAACAAATTTAATATGCACACAACATAGGAACTACCCAACTCACCAAAATTCTTTACTATTAGAGAAAAAGCATCTAAAATGCATTTAAGTCAATAAAACTCAAACATTTTCACACCAATTAGAATTAAGGAAGAGAAAAAAAGGATATATTTCATGTGAAAACGCAAGAGAACTCAAAGCTGACTTTGTAATCACCTATTTATCACTCTTTTCTCTATTAGAGGAATGGATGCAAATCAGCCCAAGAGAAACAAATCTATCTACTTTGTGCTATTAGTTCATTAAATCTTCTAACAACAAAATAATCAAAACTACATGAGGAAACTAATAGTTTATAGAAATAAAGGTCAACCAATTTGAAGAGGATTCTGAAGCACAATTCCAGAAAAAAGGCTCCACAAATAAGACCTATAGCATGCCAAGGTCATTAGTAATAAGATTTATAGTTTTCTAAGAAAGTTATTTGATTAAAAGGTAGGCTGTAAATAGGGAAAATGATTAGCAAAGAGGCACTAATTTAACCTAAGGGCCATTTACCAAAATATGTGAATAAAGCTTCCACTGAAATCTCAAAAATAAAAATACACAGCTCAGTAAACAATACCAAAATCTGAGTTATATAACAATAGAAGCCTTTTCCAGTCTTTTAAAACTTCTTCATAGTCATCCATGGTTAAAGTAGTTCTGAACTCATAGTCTAGTATTGGAAAGGAACACCATAAAATATGACCAACAAAAAAGCAAGTCATTTAAGATGCTCACTTTTTCAACAAAAGAGTGACTACTGATATCACCAACACCACTATGAGCCTTCTGACTAGTGACAAGTGTTTCCACAGTAAGACTCACTTTCTGCACAAACTATAAATGCTTAGTTTTCACACATTTATAATTCTTTACTGGATAATCTGCAGGAAAATGACTTCATAAATCATACATGAGAAACCAATAATTTATCAAATTAAAGCTTTACTGATATGCAGTTAAAAAGAAAGGGAAAAAAAAGAAGAAAGAGCACAAACATCTAATTAAACTTCCATAAAGAAGGCTCAACAAATGATACTGAAAACATCAATCTCCCAAAAAGACTCGAGATTTTACTTCACAATTTCAGAATTAGCACGGAGGACATAGCAAAAAAAATCCATGGACCTACCTTTGAACGCTTAAGTTCGTCCAACACCACTGTCCTCTACCTCAGCAAGAATTTGCATCGTAATGACGAGTTCAGCATCCTTTGGCAAGCTCCAGGCAAGTCAACTCCAACACCAGGAATGACCACACCATGTAGAGCCCCCAAATGTACATAACGTAGAAACTACACAAGTCACTGAAATTCTTCACTATTAAAGAAAAAATAACTAAAATGCATCCAATTCATGAACACTTAAACATTTCCACACCCATTAGAACCAAGGAAGAAAAGAAAAGAAAAAAGAGTCATATATTTCATGTGAAAACGCAAGAGAACTTGTAGTTGACTCCGTAGTCATCTATTTATCACTGTTTTCTCTGTGAGAGAAATGGATGCAAATCAGCCCAAGAGAAACAAATCTATCTACTCCATGGTATTAGTTCATCAAATTTTCTAACCGCAAAATAATCAAAACTATATAAGGAATCTAATAGTTTATAGAAATAAAAGTCCACCAATTTGAAGAGGAATCTGAAGCATAATTCCAGAAAGAAGGTTCCACAAATAAGACCAGTAGCATGCCAAGGTCATTAGTAATATGATTTATAGTTTCCTACAACTGTTACTTGATTAAGAGGTAGGTTGTAAATAGGGAAAATGAATGGCAAAGAGGTAGTGATTCAACCTAAGAGCTATTTAACAAAACATTTGAATAGACCTTCCATTGAAATCTCAAAAGTAGAAATACACAAGCTCAGCAAACATTACCGAAATCAGAGTTATATAAGAACAGAAGACTTTTCCAGTCTCTTAAAACTTCTTTCTAGTCATCCATGGTCAAACCAGTTCTGAACTCATAGTTTAGTACTGGAAATGAACACCATAAAACACAACCAACAAAAAAACAAAGTCATCTAAGATGCTCACTTTTTCAGCAAGAGAGTGGCTGCAGTTGTCACCAGCACCATTACAAGCCTTCTAACTAGTGACAAGGGTTTCCACAGTAAAACTCACCTCTTGCAAAAAATATACACGCTTAGTTTTAACACATTTATAAAATTCTCTTCTGGATAATCTGTAGTAAAATGACTTCATAAACTATACATAAGAAAACCAATAATTTATCAAATTAAAGCTTTACTGATATGTAATTAAAAATAGAGGGGAAAAAAAGAGCACGGACATCTAATTATAATTCCAGAAAGAAGGCTTGACAAATGAGACTAAAAACATCAATCTCCCAACAAGACTCAAGATTTTACTTCATAATTTCACAATCAGCACACAAGATATAGCAAGAAAAGTCAATGGTCCTACCTCTGGAGCCTCAAGTTCTTCCAATGCTGTTGTCTTCTACCTCAGCAAGATTTTGCACTGTCATAACAAGCTAAATATCCTTTGGCAGGTCCAGGCAAGTCAACTTCAGTAGCAGGAATTGCCACATCATGTAATGCACCCAAATGTGATTAGAAGAGTTGAGGAAAACAAATCTAGTATACACACAACGTAGGAACTACAGAACTCAGCAAAATTCTTTACTAGTATAGAAAAAGCAACTAAAATGCATCTAAGTCATGAAAACTCAAAACATTTCCACACTAGTTAGAACCAAGGAAAAGAAGAAAAGAAAAAAGAGGCATATATTTCATGTGAAAATGTAAGAGAACTTGCAGTTGACTCTATAGTCATCAGTTCGTTACTCTTTTTTCTCTCATAAGAAATGGATGTAAATCAGCCCAAGAGAAACAAATCTATCTACTCCATGGTATTAGTTTATTAAATCTTTTAACCGTAGAACAATCAAAACTACATGATGGAACCAATAGTTTATAGAAATAAAAGTCCACCAATTTGAAGAAAAATCTGAAGCACAATTCCAGTAGGGAAAATTACTATTTTCCCCTTGAGGTTTACCCTAAATTACACTTTACCTTCTCCTGGTTTAGAAATCTTTTAAAAGTCCAATGAGATTTTAAGGAATCTACACTTATTCCCATACAGTCATTTTTTAATATTAAAACCAATGGATTAATTACACTTTGAACCCAAACTTTAATTCTTGTTTAAGTTTTCTCCTTAACATATAAATTATTTCATTACTTGTCTTTTTTAAATAATATAAAATAATATATCTTTATATATATATATATATATTGTTCATTTCAACTTACTATCTCCCAATTTTTTTTCTTATGATTATATTTTTATTTATTTTTCCTTATTTGTATATTTTTTATCTTTATATTTTCAATTTTTAAAATATTTCTAATTAAGGATATCATTTTTATTTTAAAATTGATTGTAGCTATTTATTTATATATTTTTATTTGGAAGCATCCTCATTTTTTTTCAAAACTTATTATGATAACTTTATATGCATCCTCATTTTTTTTCAAAACTTATTATGATAACTATTAATTTAACATTTTGTTAAAATTTTAATTTTATATATTTATTCATTAATTGATTATTTTGTAAGAAAATCTTGTTCAACAAAATTCTTATTGATTATTTAACTATTTCTCAGGTGCTTTCATGGTTTCTAATCATAATTCTTTAACTTCATCTTTGATGTTGAGTAAAACTGAGATCACTACGAGATTATTATTTTTTGGGTTACAATTCACCAATTCATCCTACTTGTATCATTCTAGAAAATACTATGTCATTATTCCCGCTTAAAAGATGGAGAACTTTAATGAATGACATTGCTCTTTATTGTATTCCATTTTTTAGCCATCACCATTATTCTAAGAGTTAGAGTATTTTTTTAGTTAAAGAAATCAAGAAATATATTACTAAATGAAAGCTTCTTAAAAAATAATTAAGTAATCAATAGATATATATAAATAAAATAATTAATAAGCATTTTTTTGAATAAGACCATCTTACAAAACAATTAATTAATGAATAAATATATAAAACTAAATTTTTAACAAAATGACTAATTATGTATTAATTGAAATGAAAAGTGATTTTGAAGTTTTCATATTATTGTAAATATAAGCCTTATCATTTCTTTGATTTTAGATTTAATAGTTATCATAATAAGTTTTGAAAAAAAAATAAGGATACTTGTAAATCTTTCAAATTGAAATATATAAATAAATAAATAAAATCAATTTTAAAATAAAAATAAATTAAAAATAATATTTTAAAAATTGAAAATATAAAGACAAGAAAAATGTATAGATAATGAAAGTAAAAAAAAAATTAATCATAAGAAAAAAAATTGCGAGATAGTAAGTTGAATGGAATAATATATATATATATATATAAAGATTATTATATTATATTATTTGAAAAAGACAAGTAATGAAATAATTTATATGTTAAGGAGAAAACTTAAACAAGAATTAAAGTTTGGGTCTCAAAGTGTAATTAATTCACTGGTTTTAATATTAAAAAAACGGCTGTAGGGGGTAAATGTATGTTTCTTAAAACTGTAGGGGATTTTTAAGAGATTTCTAAAATAGGAGTGGGCAAAGTATAATTTATGGTAAACCTTAGGGGGCAAATTGTAATTCTCCCTAATAACAATTATCACCGACAGCCAGTTGGGTCTCTGGCCCATCGCAATGTCCTCTCCAGACCTTTCTCCACCGTTCGACCAGCCTGTGCACTCACATGGTTCGGATCCCCCACAGCCCATCTCTCTCCTCATTGTCAGCCGCTAGCCGGCCGCCTAGCAGAAGCCGCGATCAACTCGCTTAAGCTTCCAAAGCACTCTAGGCTTCAATTCCTTCGGGAGATTCAATGATTCTGAGGGGTGCAGAGGCCGAGAGCTAATTCGGACTTTGGGTTTTGCCGATTCAGCCTCCATCTGACTGTGGTTTCTTTTCCAATCACAGATCGCCGAATTCAGATCTGCCCGAAAAGCTCAAATCAGAAGTCATCGGACGACGAGAGACGCAGGCGTACCAGCTGGAATTGGTGGCCGGTTGGAGCGAGGGGGACGGAGGTTACTGGAAGGGGTGGGGTGGTGAGGTGTTGGCGGTGGGTGGAACTGAGACACAAGCGGGGGCTGGTGACCATCAATTGGCAACTGCCGGCTACGGTAAGGCGCGTTTTCTGTGAAGTAGCTAACAAATCTTAGCTTGGGTTTTGTGATTAATCATGAAGTAGCTTTTACTGTTTGGTTTTTGGTTTTCTTCCTGAAAATCGAGAGATTCTCCGAAGAATCGCATCAGAAGGTCGCAAAAATATGGACCTCTATTAACATCGTTATGGCCTCTGCAGCCAGTGGCGAATCCAGGATTTTTGGTTCGGAGGGGCAAGCCCGGAGGAGAGTCGGCGAAGCCCGGAGGAGAGAGACGATGTCGCGGTTAGGTAAAACTATAAATTGGGACTAATTCACACTAATTCAAAGATCAATGAGCAAATCATACGAGTTGGAAACGTTTGAAGACTAATAGTGCATTTAGGCCATGTTAGAATACCCCTTAATGTAAAGGGAATAACTACTCACTGGGTCCCTACTTTCTTCATAGCCTACCTTATTGCCCCCATCTTTATATTTTTCCACAATATTTGGGGGGGCAAAATGCACACACAATCCTTAACTTTTGACAAAATCATCAAATTAATACCCCATATTTACGTTTTTTCAAAATTCCCGGGGGGGCAACAGCCCCCCCAGCATAACGTAGCTACGCCCCTATCTGCAGCTACAGTGAAGAAACATAGTGATCTTAGATTTTCAAAAATAAAGGAATCCCAAAAGATTCCTAGGTAAACATATATTGGCATCTTAGATGACTTATATTTTCCTGCAGATTATACAGCGGAGAATTATATAAATGTTCTGTGAAAACTAAGCGTGTATAGTTTGTGCAGGAAGTGAGTCTTACTGTGGAAACCTTGTTACTAGTAAGAAGGCTCGTACCAGCAGCGGTCACACTCTTGACAAAAAAGTGAGTATCTTAGATGCCTTGCTTTTTTGTTGCTCCTATTTTATGGTGTTTATTTCTAGTGCTAGACTATGAGTTCAGAACTAGTTTGATCGTGGATGAATGGCAAGAAAGTTTTAAGAAACTGGAAAAGCCTTCTCTTCTTATATAACTCCGATTTCGGTAGCGCCTCCTGGGCCGTGTATTTCTACTTTTGAGATTTCAATGGAAGGCTTGTTCATATATTTTGCTTAATGGCTCTTATTTTGAATAACTACCTCTTTGCTAATCATTTTTCCTATTTATAGCCTACCTCTTAATCAAGTAACTACCTCTTAATACCGGTGACCTTGGCATGCGACTGGTCTTATCTGTCTTAATTAGAAATTATCCGCTGAGGTTTACCTTAAATTACACTTTGGTTCCTCTTATTTACAAATTTTTTTAAAATCACCTTAAAATTTTAAGAAATATACACTTACCCCTATAGTCATTTTTAATATTAAAATAAATGAATTAATTACACTTTGAGGGCCAAATTTTAATTCTTGTTTAATTTTTTTCCTTAACTTATTAATTATTTCATTATTTTTATTTTTCAAATAATATAATCTAGTATATATATATATATATATATATATTATATATATATATATATATATATATATATATATATACATATTCGACTTGCTATCTCCCAATTTTTTTTCTTATGATTATGTTTTGTTTACCTTTCATTATTTGTAAGTTTTTTATCTTTAAATTTTTAATTTTAAAAAATATTTTTAATTAAGGATACAATTTTTATTTTAAAATTGATTGTATTTGTTTATTTATATATTTTTCTATTTGCAAGCTTTACAAGTATCCTTATTTTTTTTTCAAAACTTATTATGATAACTATTAAATCTAAAATTAAAAGAAATGATAAGCCTTATATTTATAATAATATGAAAAATTCAAAATTGTTTTCATTTCAATTAATACAAAATTAGTTATTTTGTTAAAAATTTAGTTTTTTATATTTGTTCATTAATTAATTATTTTTTAGGAAAGTCTTTTTCAACAAAATGCTTATTAATTATTTTTTTTTGTATATATCTATTGATTACTTAATTATTTTTTAAGAAGCTTTCATTTAGTAATATATTTCTTGATTTCTTTAATTAAAAAAAATACTCTAACTCTTAGAATAATTAATTATTATGTTATAGACATATGTCTAATTAAACATAAGAGCCCAATACTAGTAACTGCCGCCCAAGCCCACAACCCAGCCTACTTTGAAACTGAAATTACAATTTTACCCACGCTTAAAAACTGCTTCAGAAAACTCTGCAAAATCAAATTACACGCCATTTGAATAACTCGTCTGCCCTCCCGCAATTGTTCACTTCTTTCCTCCGAAAATGCCATGGTTGATAATAATCAAAAGCTCATGGCGCTTCCTGCTACAGAAGGCAATGGTGACTTCACCGAGGAACAACAATAAAGGTAGACCATCATACACTTCGCCCGCGTTCTCTAGCTTTTTATTGTACGTTTTCAGTTTCGGCAACTCGTCAACGTTCTCTAGCTTTTTATAATACGTTTTCAATTTCGGCAACATGTCGAATAGCCTTTTTTAGTTTTCTACCTTTCTTTTTCGAACCTCATTTTCGATTCATTTTTGACAATTTCACTTAATCAAAACATAACCTATAATCTGACAATTTCAAACAAGATCAAGAAAAGCCGACAAAAAGCAAGAAAAAGCAACATTTAATACATGCTTCTCAAGATGAACTAAAACACAAATATTCATTTTTTTGCATCTATATTAGATTTACTGTAGAATTTGAGATTTATTTTGAGTATTCTTGTTCTCTGTGCAGACAAAAAATAAAACTCACCGTCAAACCGCCAACGTTCTTGTAAAAGAATCGAAACTCCCCTTCGTAAACAACCTAAATATACTCGTCTTCTATCATATAGACACTATGGTTTCTTGTAGTAGACACATTACGCAGCTAGTGCACACATTTCCTATGCATATGTTGTAATCAATTTACAAAAATACTCTTCGTCAGCATTTCATATAGACACTATTACTTCTTGTTGTAGACACATTGTGTAGCTGGTGCACACACCTCTCATGCATATATTGTAATCAGTTTAGAAAAATACTCTTCATCAACTTTTTATATAGACACTTTTGTTTCTTGTGGTAGACACATTATGTAGCGCATAAAGACACTTTCCGTATATATGTTGTCATCAATCCATAACTGTTAAAGTACTTGAGACACATCTCATATAACTGTTATCTTTTTGGTTGTTTACACAGACAAAACACGAGGCAACGGACATCAACTCGACAACAGCCAAGTCCAGCAAAGCCTATCATCTACAAAAGAAGAAAAGACACTGCACAATCTAAAGACACTGCTCAATCTAAGCAGAGTGATGCTGCAAAGCACAAGAAACAGCATCACACAGGCTCTGGACAAGACAAACAAAAAAAGAAAGCACAAAAGGAAGAGCCAAGCCCTGCAAAGAAATCTAACCCCCCAGCAAGAAAAGAAGGCAAACAGAATGCCAGCCCTTCAACCTCTAAGCGGTATATACTATTCACAAT
Source organism: Aquilaria sinensis (assembly GCA_005392925.1). Lineage (NCBI taxonomy): Eukaryota > Viridiplantae > Streptophyta > Magnoliopsida > Malvales > Thymelaeaceae > Aquilaria > Aquilaria sinensis. The sequence goes on along the minus strand of SMDT01000039.1, from coordinate 31,481 downwards.
GTGTTTTCACATTATGCTTATTTATTTACTGCAAAAAGTGTGCACTGCTTCTGTATAGTCTGTTTGTTGATTCTCTGTCAAGTGTTTCTAGAAATGTCTCTACTGGTTATTTGTTTACTGGTTGATTTCTTTTCTGGAAAAGTGTGTACTGTTTCTCAATAATCTGTCCATTATTTCTCTATCAATTGTTTACTGGAAAAGTGTATTCTATTTCATAAATTTTTTGGTCATTTATTTACTGCAAAATTGTCAACTGGTTTATTCCCTTACTGGAAAATTGTCCACTGCTTTGTATGATTTGTCTATTGGTGCTCTATGAACTATTTCTAGAAAAAATGTCTACTAGTTTATTTCTTTTCTGAAAAAGTGTGCACTGTTTCTCAATAATCTATCTATTATTTATCTATCAAGTATTTACTTGAAAAGTGTCTCCTATTTCATTTTTTCTCTGGTCATTTATTTTCTAGCAAATTGTCCATTGGTTCATTCCCTTCATGGAAAATGTGTTTACTTGTTATACATAATATGTCTATTGATACTTTATCAAATGTCTATCATTATTGTGGCAACGTCGGGTTTTTTGAAGTCGCCACCAATCAGTTTTCTTAGGTCGATTGGTCACCTTAAAATTGGTCTGCGAGAGTTCGGGGATCGGGAGTACGGTTACGCTAAAACAATATTGTTATAGCGCCCAAAATTGGCACCTTAGTTGATTTTAATTTTGTTTTACTTTGCTTTTAAATAATTTTCAGTTAATTTAGAAATTTTAACTGAATTAGTCGAAATGTGGATTTTTAAGTTAATTTGTATAGAATTTTATACTTCCGAACCATGGACTCTGCCGAGTCATTTGGACACATAAGATTTGATTCCGAACCATGGACTCTGCCGAGTCACCCGGACACGGAATTTGACGAAATTTTAAAGAATTTAATCCATATCGTTAATATGGATTTTTACCTTTTTATTTAATTTATTTTAAAAAGGTTGATATTTTCCAAACCGTAGATCCTGCCGGATCATCCGGATATGGAAATTATTTTAATTTATTGTTAATTATTTAATTCTTATTATTATGGAATTAATTATTAGTTTAATTACTAATTTGTAAGTCTTTTTATTCATGAAATTTTTAGGTTTATTAATAATCTAAAAAAATTTAATTTTCTTTTTTTTTTTCTTTTTTTCTTTCTTTTTCTTTTTCTTTCTTCTTCTTTTCTTTCTTTTCTTTTTCTTTCTTTCTTTTTTTCTTTATCTTTCTTTTTTTCTTTTTGATTTTTCTTGTTTAATGAAGGATATTTATTATTTAAATAATTACTCAATTTATAAAAGAATTAAAAAAATTTAATTTTTTTTTTTTTATTTAATAAAAAGTTAATTTAAAGAAATCAAAGAGTTAAAAAAAATCTTGACATTTATTTTATGTTTATTCAAAAAAATAAATTAATCAAGGTTTTATTAAAAAAGAAAGATTTATATTTTTATGTTATGTTTATTCTTTTCTATTTAAAAAAAGATAAACCAAAAAAAAAATTATTTAATCAAGGTTTTATTTAAAGAAATTATGGATTTAAAAATAAAAGAAAGATTTATATTTTATGTTATGTTTATTTGATAAAAGATAAACCAAAAAGAAATTATTTAATCAAGATTTTATTTATTCAATAAAGAAAACAAAAAGTTATATGTATATTTCAAAAATACAAGAAAAGTCTTAATATTTTTATTTGATAAAAGCTAAATCAAAAATTAATTATTTAAAATTTTATTTATTCAATGATGAAAGCAAAAAAAAAAAAAAATTCATATGTATATTTCAAAAATAGAACAAAAGTCTTAATTTTGTTTTGAATGAATTAAGTAAAAATGATTATTCAAGAAAAGAAACTAAAAATTTTATGTATATTTTAAACATAAAAGAAAAGTTTTGATATTTATTTGTTTTGTATTTGATAAAAACATTAACCAAAAGTGATTAACAAAGAAACTAAAAACTTATATGTATATAAAAGTCTTGATATTTATATTTCATTTTTATTTTTTTTTTTGTTTGATGAAAGATTTTTAAATAATTTTAATTTATATATCTGAAAATATATCTAATTAATAAGTCTAAGATATTTAAGAAAAAAGAAAAAAAAATTTAATTTATTACCTTTATTTGAACTCATTTGGCTTAAATTCTGATTTTGTTTAATAAGGGAAACAAAAAGTTATATCTTTTTATTATTTTAAAAGAAGTAAGTAAAATATTATTGGATAATAAAATATTAACCCGAAAATTTTTAATTTTTATTCTTTTTATTAATAAAGAAACTAAAAAGTTATATTTTTATTATTTTAATTAATATATTGCTGGATAAAGAGAAGTAGAATATTAGCCCAAAGTTTTTATTTTTTAATAATAAAGGAAAAAAATATTTTATATACTTTATTTAAAATATTTTTTAAGCCATGGATCCTGGCGGATCATTTGGACATGGAGTTTAATTTTTTATTTTATTTTTTTAATTATTTAATTAATTATTAATTAAAAAAAATCATTACTTTTAAAGAAATATTTGAAAAATGATTTGTATTTATTTATTTATTTATTATTTATTTTTATTTTTTAAATTATTTCATTATGTTTTTTTTATTAAAAGGAATAAAAAGTTATGTTTCAAAATAATAAAAGATAGTTGGCTTTTTTTTAAAAAAAGATTCTTTATTAGCCTTTAAAAATTATTCACATAAAATTCCCATTTTTTATTGGTTTTTTTTTATTTTGATAATAATTAAAATAACCATAAAAAAAACAATTAATAATAATAAAGTGGGGCTTTTTGGCCATCCACTTTAACAACACAATAATAATAAATGTTAGCAAAGTTAGTAAAGTTAGTTGTTAATAACAATAAAAAAAAAGTTAGTAAAGTTAGATTAATTAGTGAGTTAATAACAATAAAAAAAAGGGGTTAGTAAAGTTAGATTAGTTGTTAATAACAATAAAAAAAAAGTTAGTAAAGTTAGATTAATTAGTGAGTTAATAACAATAAAAAAAAGGGTTAGTAAAGTTAGATTAATTAGTGAGTTAATAACAATAAAAAAAAGGGTTAGTAATAATAACAATAATAAACAAATAAATAAACAAGTAAAAAAAAATTAAAAGAGTTAGTAATTAATTCTGCAAGATCAAAATAAAAGGTTAGTAACCAAAGTGAAAGAAATTGAAAAGATGAAGGATTAAATGAGAGTTGTACCTTTTTATTTTGAATTTTGAATTCCCAGGAAAGACGCGATGCGGGCACAAGGGGCGAAAGGGGGGGGCAGCTGGGCACGGCGGCGAGGGCGTAGGGCGGCGAGGCGACGGCGGCGTGGGACGGAAGTGCAACTGCAGGGAGGCAGCGAGGGCGTGGGGCGGCGAGGCGACGGCGGTGTGCAAGGGGAAAAGGGGCGACGGCGGTGGTTGGCACGGAAAGAAAAGGACGCGACGGAGGGGAAGGCAGCTGGAGGAACAACGGCGACCGGCGTGACTACACGGCGGCAGGGAACGGCGGCGAGCACGGCGGGATGGCGGAGTGACGGCGAGGGAAAGGACGGCAGGGCGGAACAACGGCGACCGGACGGCGTAACGGGAGGAAAAAGGTGGAAACGGCAAGGAGGATAACGGCAAACAGGAAAAGTTTGAGTCTTTTTTGAGTGAAGAGGCATAGGCTAGGGACAAGGACTGAAATTTTTTCCTTTTTTTTAAAACGGAGCTCTAAGCTTTCTTTCTATTTTTTTCTCTGTTCAGCACTGAATTTGGAGGCCTATTTATAGAGGAAGTTTGGTTGAACTGTTGATGGATAAATTAATAAAAAATTTCAAACTTATCTTTTAAATTGGTAAAATGACAATTTCAGTCCTTTACGTTTCTCAGGCTCTGGATAAGTTTCAGAAGCTTCTGATTTTGACAATTTTGTCGTTTTCTGTGAATTTGGGCCAGAAACGTCCGTTTAGGCCCAAAATTGACGCAAAAAAATTACCCAAAGCTCCTGGAACTTTCATAATTTGTCAATTTTGCCCGAAACTTCTCAATTTTGTCATTTTTACCTCAAACTTTTAATTTTTTGTCATTTTTTTCCTAAAATTTTCTTTTCTTTCAAACATACACATATAGATATATATATCATTTTAAATCAAATCTTCACAAAACAAAAATGTATTTTAAACTAATTAAAAATTTTCAGTAATAATAATAATAATAATAATAAAATTTTTTTAATTAATTTTTTTTAAATTTTTTTTTTAAAGGCCGGACGAAATTGGGTGTCAACAGCTGCCCCCCTTTGCATGCTTCATGGGACATGATGTATGCAAAGTCGTTACCAAATTTCGTCCGGGTCAGCTAGGCCTTGAGAACCTTCTCGCCGCCTAAACCATGAGGTTAAGGAATCTTCCTTAGAGCCTCTGCGATAGGAACTCTCCTATCATTGAAGGGAAAATTTGATAATTTTGAGGTTAAGGGTCCTACCTTAGAACCTCGACGATAGGAACTCTCCTATCGTTTGAAGGAAAATTGATTGTTTTTGAGGTTAAGGGTCCTACCTTAGAACCTCGACGATAGGAACTCTCCTATCGTTTGAAGGAAAATTGATGATTTTGAGGTTAAGGGCCCTACCTTAGAACCTCGATGATAGGAACTCTCCTATCGTTTGAAGGAAAATTGATTGTTTTGAGGTTAAGGGTCCTACCTTAGAACCTCGACGATAGGAACTCTCCTATCGTTTGAAGGAAAATTGATTGTTTTGAGGTTAAGGGTCCTACCTTAGAACCTCGACGATAGGAACTCTCCTATCGTTTGAAGGAAAATTGATGATTTTGAGGTTAAGGGTCCTACCTTAGAACCTCGACGATAGGAACTCTCCTATCGTTTGAAGGAAAATTGATGATTTTGAGGTTAAGGGTCCTACCTTAGAACCTCGACGATAGGAACTCTCCTATCGTTTTGAAGGAAAATTGATTGATTTCGAGGCAAAGGTTCCATCCTTACAACCCCGACAAATGAAAATTGATTGTTTTCGAGGCAAAGGTTCCATCCTTAAAACCCCGACGATAGGAGCAGTCCTACCGTTGATTGTTTTCGAGACAAAGGTTCCATCCTTAAAATCCCGACGATAGGAAATTGATTGAATAAAAATTGATTGATTTCGAGGCAAAGGTTCCATCCTTAAAACCTCGGCGATAGGAGCAGTCCTACCGTTGAAGGAAAATTGATTGAATGAGGTTAAGGAACTCTCCTTGGAACCTCGAGCGAAATTTATATGAAAGCAATTAGAATTGGAATAATTTTCTTCGAAAGTGTGAATTTGCATAATAGGCGAGTGCGAAACTTTAGACTTCGATAAAATGAGTGAATCTTGATGATGACAATATCGCTAACAAATTATGTAAAGGGAACGGATGTTTGGAATCAATATCCAAGGTTCATCTAATATTTTCTTCAGTGAATATAGATTCGCTTGAGAGATATGTCATCCAAATAAGGTTGAAGCTTAACTACCCCAAAATGTTATGCCTAGTAGACCTAATAGGATGCGTCTCAAGAGCAATAAAAATTACTCTTTACTCAGCCATTCCAACCTAAAGGCATTGTCCTATGGTTTTAATATCAGCATGGACGAGACTATCTTATAAGATAAAAAAAGAAATTCCCTGAAAAGAAAAACTAAAACACGAAAGAAAATGACAAGATTTTTTTTAACTCTTTGATTTCTTTAAATTAACTTTTTATTAAATAAAAATAAAAAAATTAATTACTTTTTAATTATTTTATAAATTGAGTAATTATTTAAATAATAAATATCCTTCATTAAACAAGAAAAATCAAAAAGAAAAAAAGATAAGATTAAGAAAAAAGAAAAGAAAAAGAAAAGAAAAGATAAGAAAAAGATAAGAAAGATAAGAAAAAAAGAAAAGAAAAGAAAAAAAAGAAAGAAAAATAAAAAAGAAAAATAAATTTTTTTAGATTATTAATAAACCTAAAATTTCATGAATAAAAAGACTTACAAATTAGTAATTAAACTAATAATTAATTCCATAATAATAAGAATTAAATAATTAATTATAAATTAAAATAATTTCCATATCCGGATGATCCGGCAGGATCTACGGTTTGGAAAATATCAACCTTTTTAAATAAATTAAATAAAAAGATAAAAATCCATATTTACGATATGGATTAAATTATTTAAAATTTCGTCAAATTCCGTGTCCGGGTGACTCGGCAGAGTCCATGGTTCGGAAATCAAATCTTCCGTGTCCAATTGACTCGGCAGAGTCCATGGTTCGGAAGTATCAAATTCTATACAAATTAATTTAAAAATCCACATCTGACTAAATAATTCAGTTAAAATTTCTAGTTTGAAAATTAACTGAAATTATTTAAAAGCAAAGCAAAACAAAATTAAAATCAACTAAGGTACCAATTTTGGGCGTTAAAATAGAGTTATTTTAACGTAACCGTACTCCCGAACCCCGAACTCTCGCAGACCATTTTTAAGGTGTCCAATCGACCTAGGCGAAAACTGATTGGTGGCGACTCCATAAAACCCCACGTTGCCACAGCTTGGCGACTCCACTGGGGACATCCTACGTTAGTGAGTCAAGCCTAAAAGTTGATTTGTTTTGTGCTGCTTTGCTTATTTTTATGTGGATTCATGTGTTATATTTACTTATTGTAAACATGCATTATGCATTCACAACATGAAGCTCTATACCCGAGCTTCCTCAAATCGAACACGTTCTTTCAAAGCGGAATTGGTGTTGTTGTCCTTGTGAGACCATGGTCTCCAAGCCTTCACCGGTTTCAAAGTAGCAAAGTAGTGTATTGCCTCCTGAGACGGATAGTCTCTGCATGGGCCCACGAAAAGCTACGACTCGAATTAATCCTTTCCTTACATAAACCCTCGAGGGTAAGGAATTGGGCTGTCACTATAATTTAGTGATGGGATTCGGGAACTACCCTTGGCCTTTTTGATAAACCACCTTATGCATATAGAACTCCTCACTCTACCATAGAACCAATCAATAAGAACTCCTATGTCTTGGTTCCAATCACCATAGGCATGAATTTTTTATCCATTTTGCTTATATGGCTAGATTTATGATTCCGTGTATTACTTTTTGCTAACTCTGTTTTTTTTCCTTGTTTATTTTTCCGGCATATTCATATCATTCATTAAGATAAGTATTCGGTGAAGGAATTACTATCATGGACATTCTCGAATACCTTCCCACGGCTGTTAATGAATCTTGGAATGCCACAATAGTGGAAACTCAACCGGAAGCTATGGAATTCTCCGAAATAGCCCAAAAGCTTCATGGAGATTCCCTGACACCACATTCTCATGTACAACTCAAGGATCAAGTATCGGTCTGTATAGATCAGAACGACGTAACTGAACTATTACGAGTATGGAATAGTTGGAGCTCTGTGGATCGGGAAGCATTCACATTGACATATGGCCATGTTGCTCGCCTGCTAAAAATCACAGTTGATACATCACTTATCCGTGCACTGATACAGTACTGGGATCCATATTATCGGTGTTTCTCCTTCAACAAGATGGATCTTGTTCCGACTATAGAGGAATACAATAACCTCCTAGGTTGGCCATCTGATTATCCAATGGAGACGTACCATCATAACAGAAGGACGGAGCCTCATCGAGCCTTGGCTAAACTGTTGGACATGCCAGCTTTTACTCTTCAATCCAAATTCTTAACAAAGGGGTATCGTAGATTCATCAGTTGGAATGACATAAAGCAATTGGTCCACACTCTCCCACAAAAGGACCAAAGACATAAGGTTTTTGCTTTGGCAATATATGGCTTGGTAATCTTTCCTAGAATCATCGGATTCATTGAAGGAGATGTCATCTCACTATTCGAGCAAATCTGCAAGGCTCAAGTGAATCTAATTTCAGCCATTCTTTGTGAAACCATTAGGTCATTGAATTTTTGTCGCCAAAGCGGGGGCAAATTCATTGGATGTTCTCACCTCCTTGACATATGGATCAAGAGCCACCTTCCTTGTGACAAACAAAATTTCGGGAATCGCTTTTCAAAAGACTTCATTCCAATTGAAGCCTTCTTGAAAAGTGAGTCCATTCATCATGACAGTAAGGAAGGATGGATTAACTATTTTAAGAACATCAATGAGTTGCAAATTGAATGGAGAGCCCCCTGGTCCACCTCCACCCGCGTCATCTATCGTTGTGGCGATTGCCCATGGGTTCCTCTTCTGGGTATATGGGGAGGAACAAGTTATGCCCCAGCCCAAGTACGGAAGCAATTTGGGTCCATGCAATTTATACCCATGACTCACAATCTAAGTAAATTGGAATTCTCACACGAAGATCCAATGGCGAATAAGTTTGCCATGGGTATTTCAATTGCATGGAAAAGGCTATTTGTACTGAAGTCCGGCCCTATTCTTTCTCCCACTGCCTACTGTGAATGGAGAAATAATCGAAAGGAAAGGAATAGTGCTTCCCGATGATACTCCCAGAAAGTTGGCAAAAAGAGAACTTGAGAAAGAATTAGAGGAGGAAAAAGAGAAGAACAAGAGAATGCTTATCGATATACAACAGCTCAGTCATAAAGCACAACACCTCGAAGAAAAAGTTGAATGTAAAAAACAAATCATCTCTCAATTAGTCGAAGAAAATGATCAAAAAGAGATGAGAGCAAGATACTGGGAAGATCAATACAGACTTTCTCAGGATCAAACAGAAGTGTTTTTGACTAAAGTCAGGAAAATCACTCAGCAAGCCCAACAAATGGGTGAAGAAGCTAGAGAATTGAAAGAACTGAGCTGTCCTACTTCATCATTAAATGTTCAAAAAATGATGGAGTTCATTGCTAAGGCTAGAAAACAATATTGTACCTTGGGCCATTTCTTTTGAGAGATTTCTATATAATAAAGGCAGTCGAAACAATTGTCTTGAGAATGTAATCAAGAATTTCCACCGTAGTCCTTCTTTCACCGAGTACCTACAACATTCATTGCATGCATGCATTACATCAATCACATACATGTAGAGTCTAATAAAATAAATATTCCTTTAAAAGGGTAAAATTGGACCTCAACACCGATATTCAACTCGGCTCCAAACAAGATTAATGGCAGAACAAGCCGAAGGACGTCTCATGGAGATGGAATCCAAGATAGAAAGTATGGCAGAACAGATGAGACAGTTGATGGAACTAATCAAGGGGAAAGCAACTCAAGCTCCCATCAAAGAAGCACAAGATCCCACTTATCCTCCGGGATTCACCCCGCAACGAGTCTCAGTTCAAGAAAACCTGTTTCAGGAACCAGGTCCATCTGCTAGTGTTCACCTGAAACAAGACACTGCACATGAAGAGAAGAAGATGTTACCAAAAGAAGAAGCAGAATCTCAAAAACTCGAAACGATAGAAAAGAGACTGCGAGCCATTGAAGGAGGTACTATGTTCGGATCTCTCTCAGTGGATGACCTCTGCTTAGTTCCAGACGTCGTAATCCCTTCAGACTTTAAGGTGCCAGATTTCGTGAAATACGATGGAACGAGTGATCCCATCACTCACATCACTTTGTTTCTCAGAAGACTACAACCACTTACCAAAGATGAGAAGGTGTGGATCGCACTTTTTCAGGAAAGTCTCACAAAATCAGCATTACAGTGGTATCTAAGCCAAGGTCCAAGAAACATAAAAACTTGGAATGACCTTGCTCAGGCCTTCATCGGCAACTATAAACATGTTATGGACTTAGCTCCGGATCGCCAAACTCTCCAAAACATGGAGAAGAAAAAGCCAGAAACTTTCAAGGAATATGCCCAACGATGGAGGGACTTAGCTGCACAAGTACAGCCACCCATGACAGAAAGAGAAATGGTCACTTTATTTGTCCAGACACTGAAGTACCCGTATTATGACAAACTCATTGGCAATTCGGCAACCAATTTTTCTGACGTAGTCATGTCTGGAGAAAGGATCGAGCATGGTATCAGGACCGGGAAGATTACTGAGTCCTTTAGTGATCCTATGAAAAGAGGAGGACCATCCAGAAGAAAAGATGAAGAAATACAACAAATAGGACGAGGAAGAGGGATTCCCCTTGTGGGTACTGTGGCCACCGGACCTCGCCTATCCTATTCTGCCAACAGGCCCAATTATTACCCTCCCAACAGGCCTAATGATTATCCTCCTAATAGGCCCAATGATTATCCTCCCAATAGACCCAACAATTACCCTCTCAACAGGCCTAATCAGTTACGGCCACCTATTCCGATTCCTCCAGTGCCTCCACCAAGACCAAGAGAAGTCTTCGCACCAATTCCCATGACTTATACTGAGTTGTATCCAAAACTCATCCAAAGCCAACTTATTCGCCCAATTCCTACAAGGCCGATGGAACCCCCATACCCAAGGTGGTATGACCCTAACATTACCTGCCCATATCATGATGGCGTTCCAGGCCATGGCTTGGAAAACTGCACAGCATTGAAGCGTATAGTCCAACAATTAATCGAGTCAAAGTGGTTGGACTTTTCCGATGAGCCAAACGTCACTCACAACCCATTACCGCCTCATCAAGCAAAACCAGTCAACATGATAGAAGAACACCGGCCGACGAAGAAGTTAGTCAACGATATCATAACCCCTCTTAAGCATGTATATTCATGCCTTGTGAAAGAAGGGATTATCATGGGAAAGCCTTCTTTTGGACATGAAGAAGTCGAGGATGAGGAGTGGTGTGACTTTTATGACAGTAAAAGTCATTCTATCCAGGAATGCTCAGAATTTCGTGAAAGACTACAAAGTCTCATTGATTCCTCCCAACTCATCGTTTTTATGTCAGATAAAGATGATGACGTGAATGTGATCATTAAAGAACAAGATGCTATGCCAAGACCACTAGTCATATCAATCTCAAAACCTACTCTTAAGCCTCTAAAAATTCAAGTCCCGAAGCCATTCCCATACAAATAAGACAAAACTGTTCCATGGAGCTATGATTACACTTCTAACATCACATCAACTCCGTTAGAAGTCGGGATTATGACTAGAAGTGGTCGGTGTTATTCTCCAGAGCAAATGAACAAGCTCCAAAAAGATAAGAACGTTACAGACCCAACAACTGGACCTCTTGATACAAATACATCCAAAGAGCAAGAGATGCCTCGAACAGTAACAGATGAACAAGCTACTGAGTTTCTCAAACTCATAAAGCAAAGCGAATATAGCATCGTTGAGCAGTTGAACCGCCTGCCAGCAAAGATCTCCATACTTTCATTGCTCTTAAGCTCTGATGCTCATCGAGAAGCTCTTCTCAAAGTCCTGAATAAGGCTTATGTTGAACAAGATATCTCCGTGAACAACTTTGACCACCTCGTCAACAACATCACGGCACAAAATCTCATCACATTCACTGACGATGAGATACCAGCAGAAGGAAGGGGTCACTCTAAGGCTCTACATATTTCGGTTAAATACAAAGATCGGATTATGGCTAGAGTACTTATCGATAATGGGTCAGCTCTAAATGTAATGCCACTGGAAACCTTACATAAGATCGGTTTAGACCCATCATACCTCAACAACAGTCATATTGTTGTTCGAGCGTTTGACGGAACGAAGAGAGATGTTGTTGGAGAAATAGAGCTACCAATAGGGATTGGTCCCTGTCTTTTCCACATCACATTCCAAGTCATGGATATTTGTCCATCATATACCTGTCTGTTGGGAAGACCATGGATCCATATGGCCGGAGCAATTCCTTCTTCATTACACCAAAGAATGAAATTCATTATTGAAGGAAAGATAATCACAGTCTTTGCTGAAGAAGACATTCTGCTATCAAGACCTGCGGATGCTCAATATGTCGAGGTCAATGAAAATATACCTGATTGCTCCTTCAGGTCTTTTGAGATTGTCAATGCTGCTTATGTCAGTGAATATGGAGAAGAACCCGTTCCTAACATCTCTAAAACAAGTCGCATGGTCGCCAAACTCATGATAAAAGGAGGATACTCACCGGGGTTAGGTCTGGGACAAGATTTACAAGGAATCCCAGAGCCATTGAAAATATCCGCAAATGAAGGGAAATACGGCCTAGGCTTCACACCGACAAGACATGACAAAATGAAGGCAATAGCTGAAAAGAGAGAAAAGAGGATTGCACGATTAACAGGGCATCCTCTCCAGGAAAGAAATCTGGATATCCCTGAAATCACCGAAACGTTCGTGAGTGGTGGTCTCATTCCGAAAAATGACAATGAAGGCAAGCTGACTATCAACATCAACAAGTCTTTTGAAAGTCTTTCTATTCAGGCAATCATCAGTGATTCACCTGAAGAGGAGGAGCTCGTTCAACCTTGTGGCCCACGGGATGTGCTGAACAATTGGGAGGCGATAGAACTGCCTGTTATAATCGAAAGCTTTCCAAAGTAATCTAATAGTAAAAACCTCCTAAAGAAAGGTTCAATCAATAGGGTGTAGTCTTTGTTTAAGTGAACCTTTTAGTTATTGCTTTTTATTCCAATAAAGTTGTGATTTATGCACACTGTAAATAAAGTACCAGTTTGCATCCATCTCATTCGTGCCATTTTTTTTTCTCTTTCTTTTCTCTCTGGATAATGCAGACCCAAAACTCTCTTTGATGACAATGAAAGAATAAACTTTGATAATCCTGTAAACACTACCGACTCGGATGACGAAGATCTTCAAATATCTCCTGAGCTATTAAAAATGATCGAGCAAGATGAAAAAGAAAGAGCAACAAGTCAAGAACCAACTGAGGCATTTAACTTGGGAGACAGTCAGAATGTAAAAGAAGTCAAGATTGGCACTCTATTCCCTCCTGAAGAAAAAGAAGAATTAGTCCACTTATTAAAGGAATATGTGGATGTATTTGCTTGGTCATACCAAGATATGCCTGGTTTAAGCTCAGACATAGTACTACACAAAATACCCTTGAAACCTGGGGCGAAGCCTGTCAGACAGAAGTTACGAAGATTAAAGCCGGATCTAATCTTAAGAGTAAAAGATGAAATTCGAAAGCTGTGGGATGCAGGATTCCTTGGGGTCGCTGAATATACAGAATGGGTGGTTAACATTGTTCCAGTCGAAAAGAAAGAAAGTGGGAAACTAAGAGTTTGTCAGGACTACCGGCCATTGAACGAAGCCAGTCCTAAAGATAACTTCCCACTTCCTCATATTGATACACTGGTGGATAATACCGCAAGAAACTCCTACTTTTCCTTCATGGATGGTTTTTCTGGATATAATCAAATCAAACTTGATTCAGATGATATGATAAAAATGGCCTTTATAACCCTTTGGGGTACCTTTTACTACAAGGTGATGCCTTTTGGGTTAAAGAATGCTGGTGCTACATATCAAAGAGCCATGGTCGCGTTATTCCATGACATGATGCATAAAGAAATTGAAGTATATGTAGACGACATGATAGCCAAAACTTTCACTGCTGGGGGGCATCTAAAAGTGCTAAGAAAACTATTCGATAGACTTCGCAAATATCAGCTGAAGTTGAATCCTGCCAAATGTACTTTTGGAGCCTCTTCAGGAAAGTTATTGGGTTTCATGGTCAGCAAGGATGGGATTCGAGTTGACCCGAGTAAAGTCAAAGCGATACAAGAAATGAAACCCCCGAAGACTCCAAAACAAGTAAGAAGTTTTCTAGGAAGAATCAACTTTATAGCAAGGTTCATATCACAATTGACGTCCAAGTGTGAACCTCTTTTCAAATCACTAAAGAAGAACAATCCGATCGAGTGGAATAACGAATGCCAAGAAGCATTCGAGAAAATCAAACAATATCTATCAAATCCACCAGTCTTGATACCACCTCGATCCGGAGAACCGTTGATTCTATATTTATCCATACAGGATTCTTCATTAGGATCCGTATTGGGTCAACGTGATGAGACAGGCAAGAAAGAACATGCAATCTACTATTTGAGTAAAAAGCTTACCACATATGAAGCTAAATACTCAATAGTGGAAAAGTCCTGTTGCGCCATTGCATGGGTAGCACACCGACTACGACACTACATGCTCAATAACACCACATTGCTGATCTCCAAGACTGATCCCATTAAGTACATTTTTGAGAAACCCGCTTTATCAGGCAGGATTGCAAAATGGCAAATGCTGTTGTCTGAATACGACATACAGTATGTCACCCAAAAGGCTGTAAAAGGGAGTGTGATTGCTGAATATCTTGCTGATAGAGCATTGGATGATTATGAGCCAATGAGAATGGACTTTCCTGATGGAGATATAATGACAATTGAACAGGAAGTCTCTGAAGACAATGAAACATGGAAAATGGCATTCGATGGAGCGTCCAATGCTTTGGGACAAGGGATTGGAGCTATACTCATCTCTCCAATCGGAGAGCAGTTCCCCCTCACAGCAAAAATTACATTTCCTTGTACCAACAATATAGTAGAGTATGAGGCATGTGCTATGGGACTCCAAATGGCATTAGAATTGAAAGTATGAGATCTCTGAGTTTATGGGGATTCCACATTAGTCATATGTCAAATCAATGGAGAATGGGAGACAAGGGATTCAAAATTGATCCCTTACCAAAAGCTTATACTAGACTTGGCTCGAAGATTTAACAGTATAAGCTTCCATCATCTTCCAAGGGAAGATAATCAAATTCCAGACGCTTTAGCTACTTTGGCTGCTATGTACAAGATAAGCGACCCCGAGCATACTCCTGTGTTCGAAATAAAGATAATAGATTCTCCAGCTTATTGTATGAGCATCGAAGAAGAATTGGATGGAAAGCCTTGGTATCACGATATCAAGAAATACCTCCAAGAACGAGTATATCCACCAGAAGCATCAGAAAATGACAAGAAATTTCTACGAAGATTGTCAATGGGTTTTCTTTTAAACCTTGACATACTTTACAAGAAAACCCCAGACTCGATGCTACTTCGCTGTGTAGATACTCATGAAGCACGAAAAATCATGGAAGAAGTTCATTCTGGAATATGTGGAGCCCACACTAGTGGTCATACCATGGCAAGACAAATAATGAGGGCTGGTTACTATTGGCTCACATTGGAAAGTGATTGTATCAATCACGTGAGAAAATGTCACAAATGTCAAATATATGCCAACAAGATCCAAGCTCCACCTGCTCCTCTTAATGTAACAGCAATACCTTGGCCTTTTGCCATGTGGGGAATTGACGTCATTGGAGCCATTACCCCCAAAGCTTCCAATGGTCATAAATTCATCCTAGTGGCAATTGACTACTTCACTAAATGGGTAGAAGCTGTGTCTTATGCAAGTGTAACTCAAAAGGTGGTATGCCGGTTCATTAAGAAAGAAATCATTTGTCGCTATGGGCCGCCAGAGTGTATCATCTCAGACAATGCCACGAACCTGAATAATGCAATGATGCAGACTTTGTGCCGGCAATTCAAGATCAAGCATCTCAATTCAGCACCTTATCGACCAATGATGAATGGTGCAGTAGAAGCAGCCAATAAAAATATCAAGAGAATTGTTGAAAAGATGATCGTCACTTACAAGGACTGGCATGAGATGTTACCTTTTGCACTACATGCTTATAGAACTTCTACCCGTACTTCTACTGGAGCAACACCTTTTTCTCTGGTATACGGTATGGAGGCTGTATTGCCCATTGAAGTCGAAATTCCTTCATTAAGGGTACTAATGGATACTCAATTAAGAGAAGCAGAATGGGTCAAGGCTAGATACGAGCAATTAAACCTAATTGATGAAAGAAGAATGATAGCCCTCTGCCATGGGCAGCTTTATCAAAGGAGGATGATTCGCGCTTACAATAAAAAGGTTCGCCCACGGCAATTTCACGAGGGTGACATAGTGCTCAAGAAAATTTTACCCATTCAGCATGATTCCAGAGGAAAATGGACACCAAATTATGACGGGCCATATGTTGTAAAGAAAGCATTTTCAGGAGGGGCACTAATTCTAACAGAAATGGATGGACGAGAGTTACCAAAGCCAGTAAATTCAGATTCAGTAAAGAAATACTTTGCATAATGAAGAAATTTTCGGACAGAAGGGAAGAAGTGGATACAGGGTTACCAAAGTTTATTTGATCAAAGTTGTCAAAGAGAGCTTTCTTCCCTTACACTTTCATTATCTATCTGTACCCAAGATTTTTATATTCTCTTACCCATAAATAAAAAGCCAATTCTCTTTAGCTTGCCTTTGATTCTCACGTTCAAAATGCTAAAGTCGCTTCTATCCAGTTCTTTTCCTTCAAATCTCACATTCCTACTAGCCTTAAGTGTGCAATAAATTGTGACTTTTGAAGGAAGAATAGTAATAATTAAAACTTAGAAAAAACAAAGACCGTAGATTACTTTGATAAGCTTTATGAATTAAAACAGGTAAGATTGAGGTCCTGCTTTGCGAGCGGCACAGAACATAGGCTAACAAAGAAGAAGGAGTAACAAATCTTTTGGAGATAGCCTTGGTGGTAGTCTGAATGATCGCTTCAGAAGTCTTAACATGTCCATGTCAGCAAGAAAGAATCATACTCACGAATATTTCAACAGGGGCAATTATCCAGAGAGGCATAAAGTATGAGGTGGACATTAAGTAAATTGAAGCCAAAATTCAAAAGCAAATCACGGAAAGGAGATTTTTTAAGAGAGTTGGGCTTTTGAGACAATGGACAACAGCTGGAAAACGAGACAATGGACAACAACTGGAAAGCGAGACAATGGACAACAGCTGGAAAGCATAAAGAGATTCAATGATAGTCCAAGAAGGCGATTACAAAGAGAATCCAGTGAAGCAAAGACATGAAAAACTTCCAAAATAAAAAAAGAACCATCAGTTACACATGCTCTACATTCATGCATTTCACATCATGCATGCATGGCATACAGAACAGGGATCAAATGGGAAACACATCCACGGCACAGTTACAGCAGTATAAGCTGAGATCTCAATGACATCAGCTCTTACTAATCCACCGCTGGATGCATAGCTGATATATTGGACCCAGGCCCATCAGCAATTCAAAGATAAAGTAGACAATATTGTCAAAAGCCTGGTAATCGACTCAATAATCGAGGTTACACCTGGATGGACAGAATTGACGCCAGCTTAGCAGTATTCAAGATAAGAGATAGCTATGGTCAAAGATAAGCACGGATATTAAGAAATATTGTCGTCGAAAGCGGACAATGGATTCAATAATCAATGTCATGCTTGATGAGATATCAAAGATAAGAAATATTTATGATTCCAAAATAAAGTAGGATCCACTTTTCCGGTTAAGCGGCGGATACGGTACTCCGTGACTTTCAAGACGGTTCTCTCAGTTGCCCATAATAACTGATCCTTTCCTCCCTTCATTCTTTTACTTCCTCCTAGAAAATGGATCCTACTTTTTCTGCCTTGCGAAAGTATTTCCCCCTCTCTCCCAATGAACATCCTAAAAAAGATCTACCGAGTTCGCTGTGAACGATTAAGAGTTCTGATGCACAAAGGAATACCTGAAGATGTACGGTGGTTAATCGAAGCCAAGGTTCGTCTGGCAGGTGAAATCCCAGAGACATTTGCGTCTTACATGCCTGGTGTTGGCAAAAGTTCTTATGCCAGAAAAAGAAGAGCGAAAAGATTACAAGTCTGCCATAAATGTGGTACTTGGTCGGTGGACTTGTAAGACTAGGTGTCGTTCTTTAGGAATGATCTCCAATAATCGAGAAGATAAAATACGGTTCATCAAGAATGGCTTGAGTAAGGACTCATTGGATGATATCCAATTGACTCTTGAGACGCATTCTTGTGGATCTGTGTAACGTGAAATTCTTGGTTTATGGAGTATTTTTCATGAAGAACGAAACCGTTACAGTCCCAGGAATTTGACTTTAAATGACCCTGTTTGCCAGCTTGTAAGAAAGCTGGATGGGAAGCAGATCCTCAACTCATAGAAGCCATTAATACCGTTACTGGACGTAAAACCAGTGGAAAATGTGAGCCACAGTCACAATTACTGTACATAAGTTTGTTATATTTGGAAAAATTGGCATTTTCTTTTGACATATGTACATGTTCCCCTAAGTGTAATCGACACGTTATCCATTTTCATCATTATAAATGCGTGTTCTTCCTTCTGATTAAGCAGCAGATAAGATACCCCGCGACTTCTAAAATCGATTATTCCAATTTCTTACAATAACTGATTCTTTTCCCTCTTCTCTCAAATTCTTCTTTCATCAATGGATTCTACTCTTTCTGCACTGCGATACTCTTTCTGCACTGCGAAAATACTTTCCTTCCCTCCCACTAAAAGTTCTTAAAAAGATCTACCATTCTAGATGTGAAAGAATCAGAGTTTTTATACGCAAGGGTCTTCCTGACAACGTCCAGTGGATAATTGAAGCTAAGGTCCGTTCGGCTGGTGAAGTTCCAGATGCATTAAAGCCTCGTATGCCCGGTCTAGGTAAGAGCGCTTATGCCAAAAAGCGAAGAGCAAAGAGGCTAGGCGTCTGTCATAAATGTGGAAGATGGAATTGCAATACTAAATGCCGCTCTTTAGGATACATCTCCAAAAATCGCGAAGATAAAAGAAAATTCATTAAGAATGGCCTGCGTAAGGAATCTCTGGAAGATATCCGAGGGACTCTTGAAACGAATTCTTGTGGAATAGTACAATGCGAAATAGTCGATTTATGGAGGACTTACCATAAAGAACGAGACCATTACAGTCCCGGGAATCTGACTTTAAACGACCCTGTTTGCCAGCTTGTAAGAAAACTGGATGGGAAGCAAATCCCCGACTCATAGAAGGCGTTGAAGCCGTTACTGGACATAAAACCAGTGGAAGATGTGAGCCACAGTCACAATTACTGTACATATAAGCTGTCATTTTGAAATTTGTCTTTTCTTTTGACAATAATGTACTTGCTTCTGTAAGCGTAATAAACACGTTATCCTTTTATCGCTATAAATGCATGTTCTTCTTTCTGGATACGGTACTCCGTGACTCACATAGTTAGTTATTTCCGTTTCCTACAATAACTAATTTCTTTCTTTCTTCTCTTAAATTCCTCCTTATTCAATGGAGTCTTCTCTTTCCGCCCTACGAAAGTATTTTCCTTCCCTCCCAATAAATGTTCTTAAAAAGATTTATCAAGCTAGATGTGAACGATTCAGAGTATTTATGCACAAAGGCATTCCTGATAATGTGCGGTAGCTAATCAAAGCTAAGGTTCGTTCGGCTGGTGAAGTTCCAGATGCATTCTTCCCCCGTATGCCCGGCTTTGGTAAAAGCGCTTATGCCAAAAAGAGAAGAGCAAGGAGGCTAGGCGTCTGTCATAATTATGGATGGTGGATTTGCGGCAATAAATGTCGTTCTTCAGGGATGATCACCAGAAATCGTGAAGATAGAAGAAAATTCATCAAGAATGGCCTACGTAAGGAATCTCTGGAGGATATCCGAGAGACTCTTAAAGCGCACTCTTGCGGAATGGTGCAATTTGAGATTGTCGGTTTATGGATGACTTTCCAAAAAGAACGAGATCATTACAGTCTTGGGAATCTGACTTTAAACAACCCTGTTTGCCAGTTTGTGAGAAAACTAGATGGGATCCAAATCGCCGATTCATAGAAGGCATTAAAGCCGTTACTGGACGCAAAGCCAGTGGAAGACGTGGACCAAAGTCACGATTACTGTACATGCTAGCTGTCGCTTTTGAAATTTTCCTCCCCTTTTGGCAATAATGTACCCACTCCTGACGTGAGCCACAGTCATGACTACTGTATATAGCTGTCACTTTTGAAAATTTTCCTTCTCTTCCGACAATAATGTACCTACTCCTGACGTGAGCTACAGTCACGACTACTGTATATGCTAGTTGCTTTTGAAAATTTTCCTTCTCTTTTGACAATAATGTACCCACTCCTGACGTGAGCCACAGTCACGACTACTGTATATGCTAGCTGTTGCTTTTTGAAAATTTTCCTTCTCTTTTGACAATAATGTACCTACTCCTGACGTGAGCTACAGTCATGACTACTGTATATGCTAGCTGTTGCTTTTGAAAATTTTCCTTCTCTTTCGACAATCACGTACCTACTCCTGACGTAAGCTACAGTCATGACTACTGTACATGCTAGCAGCCATTTTGGAAATTTCCGACATCTTTTTTTGGCGATAATATACCCATTCCTGACGTGAGTCATAGTCATGAGTGACTACTGTGTATAGCTGTCATTTTGGAAATTTTCCTCCTCTTCTGGCACAATAATGTATCTACTCTCTCGCTGAAAATAAAATTAATGTCTCCATTAATGCTTTATCTCTTCATCTCTATAAATATATCCTCTTTCTCACAAGTGTAAGGATAGGAATGGAGAAAACCTCAACTCGTAAATCCCGAAGTATTTGTGTATTTTCTGGGGCTTTTCCTGGAAAAGATGAAGAGTACTTTTCTGGAGCTTTTCCTGGAAAAGATGAAGAGTACTTAAAGGCAGCCAACCATTTAGGTAGTGTATTAGCTGAGCGAAAAATACACTTAGTTTATGGAGGAGGTAGTGTCGGATTAATGGGAGGTGTAGCATCAGCAGCATCTCTAGGAGGAAGCCAAGTTCTAGGCATCATCCCTGGATCTCTGAAATTTGTTTCTGGGGGCACGATTGGAGAAGAATTAGTGGTTAAAAATTTGCAAGAGCGTGTGTTACAAATGCTTCTTAATGCTGATGCTGTTATCGCTCTACCAGGTGGTTTTGGTACATTGGGAGAAGTCTTCCAAATTGCTTCCATGGCCCAACTTAATTTGCACAAGAAACCTATTGGGCTTTTGAATGTTAACGATCTCTTTACAGGTCTGATATCTTTTGTGGATTATGCAGTGCAGAAGAATTTTATATCAAGAGTAGCACGACGAATCCTAATATCTGCAAAAACTGCTGAAGAATTACTTGATAAAATGCAAGCTTTTGTTCCTGAACCAGATCCAGCAATGATTCAGATAGACTGGACGCGACAGTCTTTCCCGAACAGTTCGATCCCATAATAGTCCTCTACTAACCCTGTTGAAATATTGTGGAAGAAGAAGCGATCCGATCCGTTTTGCTTGTCCTTTAGTTTTATTATCAGCATTTTCTTTCGTGTTTTAGTTTTTCTTTTCAGGGAATGGCCCAAATTTATTTTATAATAATTAAAATAACCATAAAAAAAACAATTAATAATAATAAAGTGGGGCTTTTTGGCCATCCACTTTAACAACACAATAATAATAAATGTTAGCAAAGTTAGTAAAGTTAGATTAGTTGTTAATAACAATAAAAAAAAAAGTTAGTAAAGTTAGATTAATTAGTGAGTTAATAACAATAAAAAAAAGGGTTAGTAAAGTTAGATTAATTAGTGAGTTAATAACAATAAAAAAAAGGGTTAGTAATAATAACAATAATAAACAAATAAATAAACAAGTAAAAAAAAATTAAAAGAGTTAGTAATTAATTCTGCAAGATCAAAATAAAAGGTTAGTAACCAAAGTGAAAGAAATTTAAAAGATGAAGGATTAAATGAGAGTTGTACCTTTTTATTTTGAATTTTGAATTCCCAGGAAAGACGCGATGCGGGCACAAGGGGCGAAAGGGGGGGGCAGCTGGGCACGGCGGCGAGGGCGTAGGGCGGCGAGGCGACGGCGGCGTGGGACGGAAGTGCAACTGCAGGGAGGCAGCGAGGGCGTGGGGCGGCGAGGCGACGGCGGTGTGCAAGGGGAAAAGGGGCGACGGCGGTGGTTGGCACGGAAAGAAAAGGACGCGACGGAGGGGAAGGCAGCTGGAGGAACAACGGCGACCGGCGTGACTACACGGCGGCAGGGAACGGCGGCGAGCACGGCGGGATGGCGGAGTGACGGCGAGGGAAAGGACGGCAGGGCGGAACAACGGCGACCGGACGGCGTAACGGGAGGAAAAAGGTGGAAACGGCAAGGAGGATAACGGCAAACAGGAAAAGTTTGAGTCTTTTTTGAGTGAAGAGGCATAGGCTAGGGACAAGGACTGAAATTTTTCCCTTTTTTTAAAACGGAGCTCTAAGCTTTCTTTCTATTTTTTTTTCTCTGTTCAGCACTGAATTTTGAGGCCTATTTATAGAGGAAGTTTGGTTGAACTGTTGATGGATAAATTAATAAAAAATTTCAAACTTATCTTTTAAATTGGTAAAATGACAATTTCAGTCCTTTACGTTTCTCAGGCTCTGGATAAGTTTCAGAAGCTTCTGATTTTGACAATTTTGTCGTTTTCTGTGAATTTGGGCCAGAAACGTCCGTTTAGGCCCAAAATTGAAGCAAAAAAATTACCCAAAGCTCCTGGAACTTTCATAATTTGTCAATTTTGCCCGAAACTTCTCAATTTTGTCATTTTTACCTCAAACTTTTAATTTTTTGTCATTTTTTTCCTAAAATTTTATTTTCTTTCAAACATACACATATAGATATATATATCATTTTAAATCAAATCTTCACAAAACAAAAATGTATTTTAAACTAATTAAAAATTTTCAGTAATAATAATAATAATAATAATAAAATTAATTTTTTTTTAAAATTTTTTAAAAGGCCGGACGAAATTGGGTGTCAACAGCTGCCCCCCTTTGCATGCTTCATGGGACATGATGTATGCAAAGTCGTTACCAAATTTCGTCCGGGTCAGCTAGGCCTTGAGAACCTTCTCGCCGCCTAAACCATGAGGTTAAGGAATCTTCCTTAGAGCCTCTGCGATAGGAACTCTCCTATCATTAAAGGGAAAATTTGATAATTTTGAGGTTAAGGGTCCTACCTTAGAACCTCGACGATAGGAACTCTCCTATCGTTTGAAGGAAAATTGATTGTTTTGAGGTTAAGGGCCCTACCTTAGAACCTCGACGATAGGAACTCTCCTATCGTTTGAAGGAAGATTGATGATTTTGAGGTTAAGGGCCCTACCTTAGAACCTCGATGATAGGAACTCTCCTATCGTTTGAAGGAAAATTGATTGTTTTGAGGTTAAGGGTCCTACCTTAGAACCTCGACGATAGGAACTCTCTTATCGTTTGAAGGAAAATTGACACCCAATTTTAAAAAAAGGAAAAAATTTCAGTCCTTGTCCCTAGCCTCTACCTCTTCACTCAAAAAAGACCCAAACTTTTCCTGTTTGCCGTTATCCTCCTTGCCGTTTCCACCTTTTTTCTCCCATTACGCTGTCCGGTCGCCGTTGTTCCGCCTTGCAGTCCTTTCCCTCGCCGTCACTCCGCCATCCCGCCGTGCTCGCCGCCGTTCCCTGCCGCCGTGCCGTCACGCCGGTCGCCGTTGTTCCGCCCGCTGCCTTCCCCTCCGTCGCGTCCTTTTCTTTCTGTGCCAACCACCGCCGTCGCCCCTTTTCCCCTTGCACACCGCCGTCGCCTCGCCGCCCCACGCCCTCACTGCCTCCCTGCCGTTGCACCTCCGTCCCACGCCGCCGTCGCCTCGCCGCCCCACGCCCTCGCCGCCGTGCCCAGCTGCCCCCCCCCTTTCGCCCCTTGCGCCCGCGTCGCGTCTTTCCTGGGAATTCAAAATTCAAAATAAAAAGGTACAACTCTCATTTAATCCTTCATCTTTTCAATTTCTTTCACTTTGGTTACTAACCTTTTATTTTGATCTTGCAGAATTAATTACTAACTCTTTTAATTTTTTTTTACTTGTTTATTTATTTGTTTATTATTGTTATTATTACTAACCCTTTTTTTATTGTTATTAACTCACTAATTAATCTAACTTTACTAACCCTCTTTTTTTATTGTTATTAACTCACTAATTAATCTAACTTTACTAACTTTTTTTTTATTGTTATTAACAACTAATCTAACTTTACTAACCCTTTTTTTTATTGTTATTAACTCACTAATTAATCTAACTTTACTAACTTTTTTATTATTATTATTAACAACTAATTTTACTAACTTCGCTAACATTTATTATTATTGTGTTGTTAAAGTGGATGGCCAAAAAGCCACACTTTATTATTATTAATTGTTTTTTTTATGGTTATTTTAATTATTATAAAATAAAAAATATAAAATATAAAAAAAGGGGAATTTTATGTGAATAATTTTTAAAGGCTAATAAAAAAAAATTTTTTAAAAAAAGCCAACTATCTTTTATTATTTTGAAACATAACTTTTTATTCATTTTAATAAAAAAAAACATAATGAAATAATTTAAAAAATAAAAATAAATAATAAATAAATAAATAAATACAAATCATTTTTCAAATATATCTTTAAAAGTAATGATTTTTTTAAATTAATAATTAATTAAATAATTAAAAAAATAAAATAAAAAATTAAACTCCATGTCCAAATGATCCGCCAGGATCCATGGCTTGAAAAATATTTTAAATAAAGTATGTAAAATATTTTTTTCCTTTATTATTAAAAAATAAAAACTTTGGGCTAATATTCTACTTCTCTTTATCCAGCAATATATTAATTAAAATAATAAAAATATAACTTTTTAGTTTCTTTGTTAATAAAAAGAATAAAAATTAAAAATTTTCGGGTTAATATTTTATTATCCAGTAATATTTTACTTACTTCTTTTAAAATAATAAAAAGATATAACTTTTTGCTTCCCTTATTAAACAAAATCAAAATTTAAGCCAAATGAGTTCAAATAAAGGTAATAAATTAAATTTTTTTTTCTTTTTTTCTTAAATATCTTAGACTTATTAATTAGATATGTTTTCAGATATATAAATTAAAATTATTTAAAAATCTTTCATCAAACAAAAAAAAAACATAAAAATGAAATATAAATATCAAGACTTTTATATACATATAAGTTTTTAGTTTCTTTATTAATCACTTTTGGTTAATGTTTTTATCAAATACAAAACAAATAAATATCAAAACTTTTCTTTTATGTTTAAAATATACATAAAATTTTTAGTTTCTTTTCTTGAATAATCATTTTTACTTAATTCATTCAAAACAAAATTAAGACTTTTGTTCTATTTTTGAAATATACATATGAATTTTTTTTTTTTTTTGCTTTCATCATTGAATAAATAAAATTTTAAATAATTACTTTTTGATTTACCTTTTATCAAATAAAAATATTAAGACTTTTCTTGTATTTTTGAAATATACATATAAGTTTTTGTTTTCTTTATTGAATAAATAAAATCTTGATTAAATAATTTCTTTTTGGATTATCTTTTATCAAATAAACATAACATAAAATATAAATCTTTCTTTTATTTTTAAATCCATAATTTCTTTAAATAAAACCTTGATTAAATAATTTTTTTTTTGGTTTATCTTTTTTTAAATAGAAAAGAATAAACATAACATAAAAATATAAATCTTTCTTTTTTAATAAAACCTTGATTAATTTATTTTTTTGAATAAACATAAAATAAATGTCAAGATTTTTTTTTTAACTCTTTGATTTCTTTAAATTAACTTTTTATTAAATAAAAATAAAAAAAATTAATTAATTTTTAATTATTTTATAAATTGATTAATTATTTAAATAATAAATATCCTTCATTAAACAAGAAAAATCAAAAAAAAAAAGAAAGATAAGAAAAAAGAAAAGAAAGAAAAGATAAGAAAAAGATAAGAAAGATAAGAAAAAGAAAAAAAGAAAGAAAAAAAGAAAAGAAAAAAAAAAAAAAAAATAAATTTTTTTAGATTATTAATAAACCTAAAATTTCATGAATAAAAAGACTTACAAATTAGTAATTAAACTAATAATTAATTCCATAATAATAAGAATTTAAATAATTAACGATAAATTAAAATAATTTCCATATCCGGATGATCCGGCAGGATCTACGGTTTGGAAAATATCAACCTTTTTAAAATAAATTAAATAAAAAGATAAAAATCCATATTAACGATATGGATTAAATTCTTTAAAATTTCATCAAATTCCGTGTCCGGGTGACTCGGCAGAGTCCATGGTTCGGAATCAAATCTTCCGTGTCCAAATGACTCGGCAGAGTCCATGGTTCGGAAGTATAAAATTCTATACAAATTAACTTAAAAATCCACATTTCGACTAATTCAGTTAAAATTTCTAAATTAACTGAAAATTATTTAAAAGCAAAGTAAAACAAAATTAAAATCAACTAAGGTGCCAATTTTGGGCGCTATAACAATATTGTTTTAGCGTAACCGTACTCCCGATCCCCGAACTCTCGCAGACCAATTTTAAGGTGACCAATCGACCTAAGAAAACTGATTGGTGGCGACTCCACTGGGGAGTCGACGTTAGTGAGTCGAGCCTAAAGTTGATTTGTTTTGATTTACTTTGCTTATTATGTGGATTCATATATTTTATTTACTTAGATAAACATGCATAATCCATTCACAATATGAAGCTCTATACCCGAGCTTCCTCAAATCTAGGGGTGAAAATGGGCTGGGCTTTTTTCGGGTAGCTCGAGCTCGAGCTCGAGTTTAGACATTTCGAGTCGGGCCTATTCGAGCTCGAGCTCGAGCTCGAGCCGAAAAATAGGCTCGAACATTTTTAGGGCTCGAGCTCGAGCCTAAGCAAACCCGGCCCTAAAGGCTCGCGGGCCTAACAGGCTCGTTTTATCTTTTCTTCCATCAAGCCCCAAACCCTTCCCTCTTAGTTTTGCCAGCCTTGCTCAATTAATGCCATTCCCACCCACATCGGCAGCCACAACGGTGCCCCCACTATCAGCCACCACAACGTCGGCCACCATCGACAGCAAGAGCAGAAGATCGACGCTGCTGTCACCATCGCTGACAACAACCCCACCTGACGAGATCGTGTTGCTGGATGTCTGATGTTCGCACTTCCACCGATTGATTGCGCGATTTATCTAGCTATACTCTTAAGTCTTTGTCGGTGCTCGAATGCTTCCACCCAATCGGCTGTTGGCTAGTCCCACCAGACCACGATGATGCTCAACACCAACAATCACCACTGAGGATGTTCGATGATGACAATCGCCGCCGATTGATTGCTCGCACCACTGCCAACGATCCGCCGATTGATTGCTCGCACCACTACCAACGATAGCCCCACTCAAGATAGATGCTGCCGCTATCAACATAGACGCCGGAGACCCAGATCTGCAGCTCGTGGATGGACTAAGGTGGCTCCACTGTCGAATTGAGGGAGATGATGCCTCATTTGTGAAGTTCACAAGATTAGGCTAGAACCGCAAGCAACTATAAAGTTTGGGATAAGTTCTCCATTTTCCCTTCTTTGGTTATCAGTGTAAGAAAAATTACAGATTTAGTCCCAATCTTTTATCTAAGTTGTAGATAGGGTACTAAAGATTTATGTATCATTCGAGCTTCTCGGGCTTTCGAGCCGAACTCGAGCCCACCTCGAGTCGAGCTCGAGCCTAAAAAATTGGGCTCGAGCAATTCGAGCTCGAGCCCGAGTAGTACCGAACAGTGAAGGGGCCGAGCTCGAGCTTAGTGGGCTCGAGCTCGGCCCGGCCCATTTTCACCCCTACTCAAATCAAACACGATTCTTTCTAAGCAAAATTGGTGTTGCTGTCCTTGTGAGGCCATGGTCTCCAAGCCTTCACCGGTTTCAAAGTAGCAAAGTAGTGTATTGCCTTCTGAGACGGTTAGTCTCTGCACGGGCCCACGAAAAGCTACGACTCGAATTAATCCATTCCTTACATTAACCCTAGAGGGTAAGGAATCGGGCCGTCACTATGATTTAGTGACGGGATTCGGGAACTATCCCTTGCCTTTTTGATAAACCACCTTCTGCATATAGAATCCCTTACTCTACCGTAGAACCAGCCATTAAGAATTTCCTATACTTCGGTCCCAATTTTCATAGGTTTTGTTTTATCTATATGTTTGTATAATCCTATGTGTTACCTTTTTACTAACTCTGCTTTTCCTTATTTTTCCGGCATATACATTTCATCATTAAAGATAAATATTTGGTGAAAGAATTACTATCATGGATGTTCTCGACTACCTTCCCACAATGGTTAATGGATCATGGAACGACACGATAGTAGAAACTCAGCCCGAGGCTATGGAATACTCCGAAACGGCCCAAAAGCTTCACGGAGATTCTCTGACGTCCCACTCTCACGTTCAGCTCAAAGACCAGGTATCGGTCCAGATAAATCAGAATGACATCACTGAATTATTACAAGTCTGGAATAGTTGGAACTCTGCAGATCGGGAAGCTTTTACAGCAAAGTATGGTCACATCGCTCGCCTACTAAAAGTTACCGTCGATGCATCACTTGTCCGGGCTCTAATACAATTTTGGGATCCATTTTATCGATGCTTTTCTTTCGACAAGATGGATCTGGTTCCAACCATTGAAGAATACAACAACTTATTGGGTTGGTCCTCCGATTATCCAATTGAGACGTATCAACACGATAGAAGAACGGAGCCTCATCGAGCCCTGGCAAAATTACTGGATATGCCAGCTTCCAGTCTTCAAGCCAAGTTTGCAACAAAAGGATGTCGGAAATTTATCAGTTGGATCGATTTAAAACAATTAATCCACGTTCTCCCTCAGAAGGATCAACGACGCAAGCTTTTCGCCCTGGCAATATATGGCCTGGTAGTCTTCCCAAGAATTATCGGATTCATTGAAGGAGATGTCATCACACTATTTGAGCAAGTCTGCAACGCTCAAGTGAATCCGACCTCAGTAATATTATGTGAAACTATCAGGGCATTAAACTTCTGTCGCCAAAGAGGGGGCAAATTCATCGGATGTTCACATCTTCTCAACATTTGGATCAAAAGTCACCTTCCTTGTGATAAGCAACACTTCGGAAATCGCTTTTCAAAGGACTTCATTCCAATCGAAGCCTTTTTGAAAAGTGAAACCACTCATCACGATAGCAAGGAAGCATGGGTTAACTACTTCAGGAACATCACTGAATTAGAAATTGAATGGAGAGCCCCCTGGTCTACCTCCACCCGCGTTGTCTACCGTTGCGGCAATTGCCCGTGGGTTCCTCTCTTAGGTATATGGGGAGGAACAAGTTATGCCCCAGCTCAAGTACGAAAACAATTTGGGTCCATGCAATTTATACCCATGACGCATAATCTGAGTAAGTTGGAATTTTCACATGAAGATCCAAATTCAAATAAGCTCGCAATGGGTATTTCAGTTGCGTGGAAAAGACTTTTCATATTGAAGTCGGGGCCTATTATTTCTCCCACTGCTTATTATGAATGGAGAAATAACCGGAAGGAAGGAATAGTTCTACCTGACGAGGTTATCAGAAAGTTGGCGAAAAGAGAGTTGGAAAAAGAACTAGAGGAAGAAAAGGAGAAGAACAAGAGAATGCTCCTCGACATACAACAGCTCGGTCATAAAACACAACAACTTGAAGAGAAGATTGAATGCCAAAAACAAGTCATCTCCCAATTGGTTGAGGAAACTGACCAAAAAGAGATGAGGGCAAGATATTGGGAAGATCAATACAGATTTTCTCAAGATCAATTGCAAACATTTTTGGTAGAAGTCAGGAAAGTTACAGAGCAAGCCCAACTAATGGGCGAAGAAGCCAAGGAGTTAGAAGAACTGAGCTGTCCTACTCCATCAGTAAATGTTCAAAGAATGATGGAGTTCATATCTAAGGCCAGAAAACAGTATTGTACTTTGGGTCGTTTCTTTTAAGAAACAAACCTTTGCTGAATGTAATTGAGAAGTTCCATTATAGTTCTTCTTTCACCAAGTATTTACAATATTCATGCATGCATCCATTACATCAATCATAAATACACATAGAATCTAATAAAATAAATATTCCTTTAAAAAGGTAAAATTGGACCTCAACACCGATATTCAACTCGACTCCAAACAAGATTAATGGCAGAACAAGCCGAAGGACGTCTCATGGAGATGGAGTCCAAGATAGAAAGTATGGCAGAACAGATGAGACAGTTGATGGAACTAATCAAAGGAAAAGCAACTCAAGCTCCCATCAAAGAAGTACAAGATCCCACTTATCCTCCGGGATTCACCCCGCAACGAGTCTCAGTCCAAGAAAACCTGTTTCAGGAACCAGGACCGTCTGCTAGTGTTCACCTGAAACAAGACACCGTACATGAAGAGAAGAAGATGTTACCAAAAGAAGAAGCAGAATCTCAAAAACTCGAAACGATAGAAAAGAGACTGCGAGCCATTGAAGGAGGTACTATGTTCGGATCTCTCTCAGTGGATGACCTCTGCTTAGTTCCAGACGTTGTAATCCCTTCAGACTTTAAGGTGCCAGATTTCGTGAAATACGATGGAACGAGTGATCCCATCACTCACATCACTTTGTTTCTCAGAAGACTACAACCACTTACCAAAGATGAGAAGGTGTGGATCGCACTTTTTCAGGAAAGTCTCACAAAATCAGCATTACAGTGGTATCTAAGCCAAGGTCCAAGAAACATAAAAACTTGGAATGACCTTGCTCAGGCCTTCATCGGCAATTATAAACATGTTATGGACTTAGCTCCGGATCGCCAAACTCTCCAAAACATGGAGAAGAAAAAAACAGAAACTTTTAAGGAATATGCCCAACGATGGAGGGACTTAGCTGCACAAGTACAGCCACCCATGACAGAAAGAGAAATGGTCACTTTGTTTGTCCAGACACTGAAATACCCATATTATGACAAACTTATTGGCAATGCGGCAACTAACTTCTCCGACGTAGTCATGTCTGGAGAAAGGATCGAGCATGGTATCAGGACCGGGAAGATTACTGAGTCCTTTAGTGATCCTATGAAAAGAGGAGGACCATCCAGAAGAAAAGATGAAGAAATACAACAAATCGGACGAGGAAGAGGGATTCCCCTCGTGGGTACCGTGGCTACCGGACCTCGCCTATCTTATTCTGCCAATAGGCCCAATTATTATCCTACCAATAAGCCCAATGATTATCTTCCGAATAGGCCCAATGATTATCCTCCTAATAGGCCCAACAATTATCCTCTCAACAGGCCTAATCAGTTACGGCCACCTGTTCCGACTCCTCCAGCGCCTCCACCAAGACCAAGAGAAGTCTTCGCACCAATTCCCATGACTTATACTGAGTTGTATCCAAAACTCATCCAAAGTCAACTTATTCGCCCAATTCCTACAAGGCCATTGGAACCCCCATATCCAAGGTGGTATGACCCCAACATAACTTGCCCATATCATGATGGCGTTACAGGCCATGGCTTGGAAAATTGCATAGCATTGAAACGTATAGTCCAACAATTAATCGAGTCAAAGTGGTTGGACTTTTCCGATGAACCAAACGTCACTCACAATCCATTGCCGCCTCATCAAGCAAAACCAGTCAATATGATAGAAGAACACCGGCCGATAAAGAAGTCAGTCAACGATATCATAACCCCTCTTAAGCATGTATATTCATGCCTTATAAAAGAAGGGATTATCATGGGAAAGTCTTCTTTTGGACATGAAGAAGTCGAGGAT